>JBAIZL010000009.1:10784332-10904332 GCA_036971475.1 Prosapia bicincta
AACGAGCTACGAAATTTTGTTGTTGTTGTTTTGTTAGAATCAAGGCTATAGCCAGAAATGTTTTCGGAGATAGAGACGCTTGCCAGGGCCGTAGCCGAAAACTAGGGAGTGACTATTTGAGAATTCACGATACAAGTTCACATCGCTATTAAAACTAGAATTAAAATACAAAATTGGAGCAATATTTTGCGAATACATATAAATGTATTCACAGATCATCTTTAGAAAAAAGCGAAATCTTTGATTTTTTCTGCAAAATTATCAATTATTTGTTTATTTAGGTAAGTCGACATCACGGTGATTTGACATTAATGCTAATGTGTGCGAGCGCGTGCGCACACACACACACACAGTCATAAAACACCCGAATTTAAGTATACACCTTAGAGCCAAAGATCAACAAAACATATTATTTTGCCATAATTTATAAACAAGGAAAGTATAGACAATGAAGTGTTAGAATAATACAGGTGTCTCTAAGTACACACACTCATCCATCAATAGATGAGGACGCTATCGCACTACGACTGGCATTCCTTTCGTAAAAATATTACATAAAATGTTTGCATGACATCTAGACAGCATTAAAAATCCATGGGAAAAACTACCCTAGGAGGATTATTGAGGACTAAATCTTTAGACAGTAAAACTAACTAATTGAATTGCAACAAAGATTAACAAACCTTTTTTATTTCAAGTAGAGACCTTATCAAAAAATCAAAGAGCACTGATTTTGGCAAAGGTACAAAGACTGGTGAAGAAAGTTATTACCTCAATAAACAGCTAACCGGTAAATGTTAGTGAGGCTGAAAAAGGCTACTCATATTGGTAAAACCTCCTATGGCTGGAGAATAATACTGACTCTATAAAACCTGGTTAATATTATAGAGGCTGATAAAACCTATTCACCAGACTAAACAGGTAAACAAAACACCGGCAAGTTAGGGTTACTAGGATTGGTAACGTTTATTTGGACTGATTAAAGCTACTCATGATAGTGACTCTGCTGAAGATTACTAAGGATTACTGGTAAACACTACACCGGCCAGTTAGGGCTACTAGGAGTTGTAACGTTTATTAGAACTGATTAGAGCTACTCATGATAGTGACGCTGCTGAAGATTACTAAGGTGTAGTAAACACTATACCGGCTAGTTAAGGTTACTAGGTTTTATAACGTTTATTTGGACCGATTAAAGCTACTCATGATAGTGACGCTGTTGAAGATTACTAAGGATTACTGGTAAACACTACACCGGCCAGTTAGGGCTACTAGGAGTTGTAACGTTTATTAGAACTGATTAGAGCTACTCATGATAGTGACGCTGCTGAAGATTACTAAGGTGTAGTAAACACTATACCGGCTAGTTAAGGTTACTAGGTTTTATAACGTTTATTTGGACCGATTAAAGCTACTCATGGTAGTGACGCTGCTGAAGATTACTAAGGATTACTGGTAAACACTACACCGGCCAGTTAGGGCTACTAGGAGTTGTAACGTTTATTAGAACTGATTAGAGCTACTCATGATAGTGACGCTGCTGAAGATTACTAAGGTGTAGTAAACACTATACCGGCTAGTTAGGGTTACTAGGTTTTATAACGTTTATTTGGACCGATTAAAGCTACTCATGGTAGTGACGCTGCTGAAGATTACTAAGGATTACTGGTAAACACAACACCGGCCTGTTAGGGTTACTAGGTTTGGTAACGTTTATTTCGACTGATTAAAGCTACTCATGATAGTAACGCTGTTGAAGATTACTAAGGATTAATGGCAAACACAACACCGGCCAGTTAGGGTTACTAGGTTTGGTAACGTTTATTAGGAGAGATTAAAGCTACTCATGATAGTGTCGCTGCTGAAGATTACTGAGTATTACTGGTAAACACAACACCGGCCACATAGGGTTACTAGGTTTGGTAACGTTTATTAGGAGCGATTAAAGCTACTCATGATATGACGCTGCTGAAGATTACTGAGTATTACTAGTAAACACAACACCGACCTGTTAGGGTTACTAGGTTTTTAACGTTTATTAGGAGAGATTAAAGCTACTCATGATAGTGACGCTGCTGAAGATTACTAAGGATTAATGGCAAACACAACACCGGCCAGTTAGGGTTACTAGGTTTTGTAACGTTTATTTGGACTGATTCAAGCTACTAATGATAGTGTCGCTGCTGAAGATTACTGAGTATTACTGGTAAACACAACACCGACCTGTTAGGGTTACTAGGTTTTGTAACGTTTATTAGGAGAGATTAAAGCTACTCATGATAGTGACGCTGCTGAAGATTACTGAGTATTACTGGTAAACACAACACCGACCTGTTAGGGTTACTAGGTTTTGTAACGTTTATTTGGACTGATTCAAGCTACTAATGATAGTGTCGCTGCTGAAGATTACTGAGTATTACTGGTAAACACAACACCGACCTGTTAGGGTTACTAGGTTTTGTAACGTTTATTTGGACTGATTCAAGCTACTAATGATAGTGTCGCTGCTGAAGATTACTGAGTATTACTGGTAAACACAACACCGACCTGTTAGGGTTACTAGGTTTTGTAACGTTTATTAGGAGAGATTAAAGCTACTCATGATAGTGACGCTGCTGAAGATTACTAAGGATTAATGGTAAACACAACACCGACCTGTTAGGGTTACTAGGTTTTGTAACGTTTATTTGGACTGATTCAAGCTACTAATGATAGTGTCGCTGCTGAAGATTACTGAGTATTACTGGTAAACACAACACCGACCTGTTAGGGTTACTAGGTTTTGTAACGTTTATTTGGACTGATTAAAGCTACTCATGATAGTGACGCTGCTGAAGATTACTGAGTATTACTGATAAACACAACGCCGACCTGTTAGGGTTACTAGGTTTTGTAACGTTTATTTGGACTGATTAAAGCTACTCATGATAGTGACGCTGCTGAAGATTACTGAGTATTACTGGTAAACACAACGCCGACCTGTTAGGGTTACGAGGTTTTGTAACGTTTATTTGGACTGATTAAAGCTACTCATGATAGTGACGCTGCTGAAGATTACTGAGTATTACTGGTAAACACAACGCCGACCTGTTAGGGTTACGAGGTTTTGTAACGTTTATTTGGACTGATTAAAGCTACTCATGATAGTGACGCTGCTGAAGATTACTGAGTATTACTGGTAAACACAACGCCGACCTGTTAGGGTTACTAGGTTTTGTAACGTTTATTTGGACTGATTAAAGCTACTCATGATAGTGACGCTGCTGAAGATTACTGAGTATTACTGGTAAACACAACGCCGACCTGTTAGGGTTACGAGGTTTTGTAACGTTTATTTGGACTGATTAAAGCTACTAATGATAGTGTCGCTGCTGAAGATTACTAAGGATTACTGGTAAACACAACACCGACCTGTTAGGGTTACTAGGTTTTGTAACGTTTATTTGGACTGATTAAAGCTACTCATGGTAGTGTCGCTGCTGAAGATTACTGAGTATTACTAGTAAACACAACACCGACCTGTTAGGGTTACTAGGTTTTGTAACGTTTATTTGGACTGATTAAAGCTACTAATGATAGTGTCGCTGCTGAAGATTACTGAGTATTACTGGTAAACACTACACCGGCCAGTTAGGATTATTAGGTTTTTTTAACGTTTATTAGGAGAGATTAAAGCTACTCATGATAGTGTCGCTGCTGAAGATTACTAAGGGTGGTAAATACTAATCCGGCTGGTGAAGTTTACTAACCAGTAACAATAAAAGGATTGGTAAAGGCTACTTATTATGGTGAGGCTGCTAATGATTACTAAGGATGTGGAAACTCAGCATTAGGACCTGACAAAGAAACTGATAAAGAGAGCACAAACCGGAAGGTTTACTAGAATTGGTAACATTTAAAAAGCTGGTAATGGCTACTAACGTGGGAGTAGTGAGGTTGCTGGAAATTACTAAGATTGGTAAAGATTATTCAGGCTCGTAAAGTTTACTAAGACTGATAAGGCTTACAAGTTAAATACTACTCTAGATATTTAGGATGCTGAAGGTTACCAGGGTGGTAAATACTAATCAGAATGGTTTTCAGCACTGATAACATTTACTAATTCTGTTTAAGGCTACATATGGTATTAGGAATCCTAAGGATTACTAAGAATGGTAGATAGTTATCAGAAGGAAATGTTACCTAGCACAACTGATAACGTTTGCTGTCGCTGGTAAAAGGTTTTAATGATATTGAGGCTTCTGAGGATTATTAAGGATAGTACATACTCATCAGAATGGCAATATTTACTAGCACTACTAATAACGCTTGCTATATCTGGTAAAGAGTTTTAATGATATTGAGGCATCTCAGGATTACTAAGGATAGTACATACTCATCAGAATGGCAATGTTTACTAGCATTACTGATAACGTTTGCTATGGCTGGTTAAGGGTTTAATGTTATTGGCTTCTGAGGATTATTTTTTAATGATATTGAGGCTTCTGAGACGTTTGCTATGGCTGGTAATCGGTTCTAATGATATTGAGGCATCTGAGGATTACTAAGGATAGTACATACTCATCACCATGGTAATGTTTACCAGGACTATTGATAACGTTTGCTATGGCTGGTAAAGGGTTTTAATGATATTGAGGCTTTTGCGGATTACTAAGGATAGTACATACTCATCACCATGGTAATGTTTACCAGGACTATTGATAACGTTTGCTATGGCTGGTAAAGGGTTTTAATGATATTGAGGCTTTTGCGGATTACTAAGGATAGTACATACTCATCAAAATGGTAATGATTACTAGCACTACTGATAAGGTTTGTTATGGCTGGTAAAGGGTTTTATTGATATGGAGGCTTCTGAGAATTTATAAGGATATTACATACTCATCACCACGGAAAGGGTTTACTAGGACTATTGATAACGTTTGCTATGGCTGGTAAAGGGTTTTAATGATATTGAGGCTTTTGCGGATAACTAAGGATAGTACATACTCATTATAATGGTAATGTTTTACTAGCACTACTGATAACGTTTGCTATGGCTGGTAAAGGGTTTTAATGATATTGAGGCTTTTGCGGATAACTAAGGATAGTACATACTAATCATAATGGTAATGTTTTACTAGCACTTTGATAACGTTTGCTATTGCTGGTAAAAGGGTTCTAATAATATTGAAGCTTTTGAGGATTATTAAGCATAGTAGGCCCTACTTATTTATCAAATGGTAATGTTTTACTAGCACTACTAATAACGTTTGCTATCGCTGGTGAAGGGTTTTAATGATATTGAGGCTTCTGAAGATTACTAAGGATAGTACATACTCATCATAACGGTAATTTTTACTAGCACTACTGATAACGTTTGCTATGGCTGGTTAAGAGTTTAATGTTATTGGTTCTGAGGATTATTTTTTAATGATATTGAGGCATCTGAGGATTACTAAGGATAGTACATACTCATCACCATGGTAATGTTTACCAGGACTATTGATAACGTTTGCTATGGCTGGTAAAGGGTTTTAATGATATTGAGGCTTCTGAAGATTACTAAGGATAGTACATACTCATCACCATGGTAATGTTTACCAGGACTATTGATAACGTTTGCTATGGCTGGTAAAGGGTTTTAATGATATTGAGGCTTTTGCGGATTACTAAGGATAGTACATACTCATCAAAATGGTAATGATTACTAGCACTACTGATAAGGTTTGTTATGGCTGGTAAAGGGTTTTAATGATATGGAGGCTTCTGAGAATTTATAAGGATATTACATACTCATCACCACGGAAAGGGTTTACTAGGACTATTGATAACGTTTGCTATGGCTGGTAAAGGGTTTTAATGATATTGAGGCTTTTGCGGATTACTAAGGATAGTACATACTCATCATAATGGTAATGTTTTACTAGCACTACTGATAACGTTTGCTATGTCTGGTAAAAGCGTTTTAATGATATTGAGACTTCTGAAGATTACTAAGGATAGTACATACTCATCACAACAGTAATGTTTACTAGCACTACTGATAACGTTTGCTATGGCATGTAAAGGGTTTTAATGATATTGAGGCTTCTGAAGGTTACTAAGGATAGTACATACTCATCACAAAGGTAATGTTTACTAGCACTACTGATAACGTTTGCTATGGCATGTAAAGGGTTTTAATGTTATTGAGGCTTCTGAAGATTACTAAGGATAGTACATACTCATCACAAAGGTAATGTTTACTAGCACTACTGATAACGCTTGCTATGGCTGGTAAAAAGTTTTAATGATATTGAGACTTCTGAAGTTTACTAAGGATAGTACATACTCATCACAAAGGTAATGTTTACTAGCACTACTGATAACGCTTGCTATGGCTGGTAAAAAGTTTTAATGATATTGAGACTTCTGAAGTTTACTAAGGATAGTACATACTCATCACAACGGTAATGTTTACTAGCACTACTGATAACGTTTGCTATGGCTGGTGAAGGGTTTTAATGATCTTGAGGCTACCAATGCTGTAGCTACGTAAACCGATAAAGTCTACTAAGGACAGAAGTTTCCACCAAGGATAATAAAAGTCAATAACGTTTCAAATCGTTGTTAAGACTAGTATATGTCAATTTGGCTGTTATAGGCTACTCATACTATGGTACCATCTACTCAGGATTCAAATCCTGATAACCCTGATAATGGCTGTCAGCTGGAAAAGATGATTAGAGCTAATAATGCTACTAAAATAGGTAAAAAGTACTAAACGCTAGTACATGTAGGTAGTTGGCAAAGTTACTAAAATTCGTAAGAGGTACTATATCCCACAAGTTTTAGTGATTCTCGTAACACTAATAAATGCAACTGATTCATGCCATCTAACAGAACCTTTATACAGTAAGCTGTACAAGCCATTATCTTCCGGCCTGCAAAATATTTATACTAAATAGAGGCATGAAAAATTAAATTACAATAATAATTAAATAATTGTCTTCCATTTAGGAACCTGTAACTCCTTTAGTGCTCTGTCGCATGTAGCAAATTGTAGAATGACTCCATTGGTTTATTTTTGGGTGGTAGAAGGGATAAAATATCTCCCACGGGCCATAGGGCTGACCAGAAGAACCTTCTAACAATTAGTGAATAAACAATTACTTAGTTCTACCCCTGGTGGTACATTTATAGGAAATCCACCCTCTGCAGAAATCGATCCGACGGATTCTGAGGGAGTTTTTGCTAAAGACGAGCATGCGTTGTAAACACCAAAAAAGGAAATTATCTGCAAATAAGACAGAACCACAAGGAGAGGAGGTAATGCGAAATAAATTGAACGAAATTTAAGGAAAGTGTAAAACTTGTAAAGGCAAGCACCTGACCGACTATAGAAGGGCCCGAATAGATAAAGAGTTTCAAAAACTAAGAAATGCAAATACAAAACCAGGCATACAACAAATAAGACGAGTAAACCCACCAGTGATAGGAATCCCAGACACCGACCTTATATAAGGGATAACAAATTTGGCAAAAGATTGTTTTTTCAAGCTACAGCCAACAAATCCTCGAGAACTAAATCATACAAAGATGTCGAAGCCACATTTCTAGGCCAAAACTGGCATTCTGGCATACTGTTGGAAATTCATCGCTAACCATCTTCGAAATGAATATTGGCATATACTCAGTCTTACCTTGCGAACTGATTTTTCTGCGTTAAACAATCTTGGGAATACTAGAGCTCCAAGGACAACCATATGGTAGTTTCAGAAAGGCACAAATTAAAATATTATTTTGGTCTCCAAACAAGCTGTCTCAAAATAGCATTCAATATATAATAATTTTATCATGATCTAAATACCGGTACCTCTTAGCACATTATAAGGTGATCCTATATCTGGGAATGTAGGTATTATGGCAGTATTAGTAAATGCCGGTGCTAGGTGCTTTTTACTATTGTCTTATTACTATTTAAAGAATGGCAATAGCAATGAACGAATATTGTAAAGTTAGTCATCTGTAAATAACAGGTAAATCGGCTCTCTAAAGAATGGCATATGCAATAGCAATGAACGAATATTGTAAAGTTAGTCATCTCTAAATACCGGGGCAAGGTACATCTTTATTCGGCGATGCTGAGATTAGGATTTAATTAAACACGGCAATATTGGTGAGGTAGTGAAAACAGCCCAATCGCCTCTCTAAAGAATGCATATGCAATAGCAATGAACGATTATTGTAATGTTAGTCATCTGTAAATACCAGGGCAAGGTATATCTTTATTCGGCGATGCTGAGATTAGGACTTAATTAAACACGGTAATATTTGTGAGGTATTTAAAACAGTCTAATCGGATCTCTAAATTATGGCATATGCAATAGCAATGAACGAATATTGTAATGTTAGTCATCTGTAAATACCAGGGCAAGGTACATCTTTATTCGGCGATGCTGTGTTTAGGACTTAATTAAACACGGTAATATTGGTGAGGTAGTGAAAACAGCCCAATCGGCTCTCTAAAGAATGGCATATGCAATAGCAATGAACGAATATTGTAATGTTAGTCATCTGTAAATACCAGGGCAAGGTACATCTTTATTCGTCGATGCTGAGGTTAGGATTTAAATAAACACGGTAATATTTGTGAGGTATTTAAAACAGCCCAATCGGCCATCTAAAGAATGGCATATGCAATAGCAATGAACGAATATTGTAAAGTTAGTCATCTGTAAATACCAGGGCAAGGTATATCTTTATTCGGCGATGCTGAGGTTAGGATTTAAATAAACACGGTAATATTTGTGAGGTATTTAAAACAGTCCAATCGGCTCTCTAAAGAATGGCATATGCAATAGCAATGAACGAACATTGTAATGTTAGTCATCTGTAAATACCAGGGCAAGGTACATCTTTATTCGGCGATGCTGAGGTTAGGATTTAAATAAACACGGTAATATTTGTGAGGTATTTAAAACAGCCCAATCGGCCATCTAAAGAATGGCATATGCAATAGCAATGAACGAATATTGTAAAGTTAGTCATCTGTAAATACCAGGGCAAGGTATATCTTTATTCGGCGATGCTGAGGTTAGGATTTAAATAAACACGGTAATATTTGTGAGGTATTTAAAACAGTCTAATCGGATCTCTAAATTATGGCATATGCAATAGCAATGAACGAATATTGTAATGTTAGTCATCTGTAAATACCAGGGCAAGGTATATCTTTATTCAGCGATGCTGAGGTTAGGATTTAAATAAACACGGTAATATTTGTGAGGTATTTAAAACAGTCCAATCGGCTCTCTAAAGAATGGCATATGCAATAGCAATGAACGAATATTGTAATGTTAGTCATCTGTAAATACCAGGGCAAGGTACATCTTTATTCGGCGATGCTGAGGTTAGGATTTAAATAAACACGGTAATATTTGTGAGGTATTTAAAACAGCCCAATCGGCCATCTAAAGAATGGCATATGCAATAGCAATGAACGAATATTGTAAAGTTAGTCATCTGTAAATACCAGGGCAAGGTATATCTTTATTCGGCGATGCTGAGGTTAGGATTTAAATAAACACGGTAATATTTGTGAGGTATTTAAAACAGTCTAATCGGCTCTCTAAAGAATGGCATATGCAATAGCAATGAACGAATATTGTAATGTTAGTCATCTGTAAATACCAGGGCAAGGTACATCTTTATTCGTCGATGCTGAGGTTAGGATTTAAATAAACACGGTAATATTTGTGAGGTATTTAAAACAGCCCAATCGGCCATCTAAAGAATGGCATATGCAATAGCAATGAACGAATATTGTAAAGTTAGTCATCTGTAAATACCAGGGCAAGGTATATCTTTATTCGGCGATGCTGAGGTTAGGATTTAAATAAACACGGTAATATTTGTGAGATATTTAAAACAGTCCAATCGGCTCTCTAAAGAATGGCATATGCAATAGCAATGAACGAATATTGTAATGTTAGTCATCTGTAAATACCAGGGCAAGGTATATCTTTATTCGGCGATGCTGTGTTTAGGTCTTAATTAAACACGGTAATATTGGTGAGATAGTGAAAACAGCCCAATCGGCTCTCTAAAGAATGGCATATGCAATAGCAATGAACGAATATTGTAAAGTTAGTCATCTGTAAATACCAGGGCAAGGTATATCTTTATTCGGCGATGCTGAGGTTAGGATTTAAATAAACACGGTAATATTTGTGAGGTATTTAAAACAGCCCAATCGGCCATCTAAAGAATGGCATATGCAATAGCAATGAACGAATATTGTAAAGTTAGTCATCTGTAAATACCAGGGCAAGGTATATCTTTATTCGGCGATGCTGAGGTTAGGATTTAAATAAACACGGTAATATTTGTGAGGTATTTAAAACAGTCTAATCGGATCTCTAAATTATGGCATATGCAATAGCAATGAACGAATATTGTAAAGTTAGTCATCTGTAAATACCAGGGCAAGGTATATCTTTATTCGGCGATGCTGTGATTAGGATTTAATACAAACACGGCAATATTGGTGAGCTAGTGAAAACAGCCCAATCGGCTCTCTAAAGAATGGCATATGCAATAGCAATGAACGAATATTGTAATGTTAGTCATCTGTAAATACCAGGGCAAGGTATATCTTTATTCGGCGATGCTGTGTTTAGGTCTTAATTAAACACGGTAATATTGGTGAGGTAGTGAAAACAGCCTAATCGGCTCTCTAAAGAATGGCATATGCAATAGCAATGAACGAATATTGTAATGTTAGTCATCTGTAAATACCAGGGCAAGGTATACCTTTATTCGGCGATGCTGAGGTTAGGATTTAATTAAACACAGCAATATTATTGAGGCACTGAAAACAGCCCAATCCGCTCTCTAAAGAATGCATATGCAATAGCAATGAAGAATATTGTAATGTTAGTCATCTGTAAATACCAGGGCAAGGTACATCTTTATTCGTCGATGCTGTGATTAGGATTTAATTAGACACGGCAATATTAGTGAGGTAGTGAAAACAGCCCAATCGGCCATCTAAAGATTGGCATATGCAATAGCAATGAACGAATATTGTAAAGTTAGTCATCTGTAAATACCAGGGCAAGGTATATCTTTATTCGGCGATGCTGTGATTAGGATTTAATACAAACACGGCAATATTGGTGAGGTAGTGAAAACAGCCCAATCGGCTCTCTAAAGAATGGCATATGCAATAGCAATGAACGAATATTGTAATGTTAGTCATCTGTAAATACCAGGGCAAGGTATATCTTTATTCGGCGATGCTGTGTTTAGGTCTTAATTAAACACGGTAATATTGGTGAGGTAGTGAAAACAGCCCAATCGGCTCTCTAAAGAATGGCATATGCAATAGCAATGAACGAATATTGTAATGTTAGTCATCTGTAAATACCAGGGCAAGGTATATCTTTATTCGGCGATGCTGAGGTTAGGATTTAAATAAACACGGTAATATTTGTGAGGTATTTAAAACAGTCCAATCGGCTCTCTAAAGAATGGCATATGCAATAGCAATGAACGAATATTGTAATGTTAGTCATCTGTAAATACCAGGGCAAGGTATATCTTTATTCGGCGATGCTGTGATTAGGATTTAATACAAACAAGGTAATATTGATGAGGTAGTGAAAACAGCCCAATCGGATCTGTAAAGAATGGCATATGCAATAGCAATGAACGAATATTGTAAAGTTAGTCATCTGTAAATACCAGGGCAAGGTACATCTTTATTCGGCGATGCTGAGGTTAGGATTTAATTAAACACGGCAATATTGGTGAGGTAGTGAAAACAGCCCAATCGGCCATCTAAAGATTGGCATATGCAATAGCAATGAAGAATATTGTAATGTTAGTCATCTGTAAATACCAGGGCAAGGTACATCTTTATTCGACGATGCTGTGATTAGGATTTAATTAGACACGGCAATATTAGTGAGGTAGTGAAAACAGCCCAATCGGCCATCTAAAGATTGGCATATGCAATAGCAATGTACGAATATTGTAAAGTTAGTCATCTGTAAATACCAGGGCAAGGTATACCTTTATTCGGCGATGCTGAGGTTAGGATTTAATTAAACACAGCAATATTATTGAGGCACTGAAAACAGCCCAATCCCCTCTCTAAAGAATGCATATGCAATAGCAATGAACGATTATTGTAATGTTAGTCATCTGTAAATACCAGGGCAAGGTACATCTTTATTCGGCGATGCTGAGGTTATGATTTAATTAAACACGGCAATATTGGTGAGGTAATGAAATCAGCCCAATCGGTTATCTAAAGAAGACTTTTGAAATAGTTATGAGGGAATATTGTACTATAAGTGATCTGTAAATTAAGGTGCAAGCTATTCTTTGTAAGATGATTCTATAAACAGGAATGAAAAAATTATTGCAATAATAATAAGGAATTTAAAACCTTCCTATCGACTCTCTAATTAATGACGTTCAAAGTAGTCATAGAGATATATTGTAGTTTAGTAATCTGTAACTGGTACAAGATACATATTTATAAGGTGATATTATAACTAGAGTTAAGGGAATCATGGGAATAATAATAGGATATTAAGAAAAATCCCTAAATCGGCTTCCTGATTAGAATGATTTTAAATAGTCATGAAGGAATATTGTAATAATAGTAATCTGTGACTATGGGAGTAAGGTACATCTATAAAAGGTAACACTATAACTAGGATCAATTGACTAGGAGTTATAGCTATGATAGTACGGAATTGACATCCACCCTGATCGGTTCTTTAATAAGTGGCATTTAAAATATTCCGTAAGTAATAATATAATCTTAGTAAACCGTAAATGCCTGTACAAAGTACATCTTGCGAAGAAGGTAATTATATGTAGGATCAAAGGAATAATGGGAACAATAGTGAGGTGTTGAACACAGTCCTAATCGGCTTTATGAAGGTTGACACTTCAAATAGTTATGACTATTGTTATGTTGGTAATCTAAAAAAACGCACCTAATAACATACGTAATATAATGTAAATGCAGGCGCAAGGCATATCGTTTATAAGGTGATAATATTAAAAGGATTAAAAGAGGTTTAACAATTATAGCAGTATATTCATTTCAGTCCCGATTGGCTATTTAATTAAAACATTAAAAAAGTCATTAAGTAATGTTATAATCATAATGACCTGTATATGCTGTCTAATGTACTTCTTTATAGCGTGATAGTATGACTAGGATTAAAGGAGTTATGGAAAAATTATTAGTATATTGAATATAGTCCCAATCGGCTCTCTACAGAATGATATTAAAAAAGTTACAAAGGAATATTGAAATGTTGCTAAGCTGCATACACCCGTACATGGTACATTTTTATAAGACGACACTGTGACAAGGATTAAAGGAGCTACTCCATCATGAGTATGGTATTGAGAACAGTCCCAATCGGCTCTCTACAGAATGATATTAAAAAAATTAAAGGAATATTGAAATGTTGCTAAGCTGCATACACCCGTACATGGTACATTTTTATAAGACGACACTGTGACAAGGATTAAAGGAGCTACTCCATCATGAGTATGGTATTGAGAACAGTCCCAATCGGCTCTCTACAGAATGATATTAAAAAATTTACAAAGGAATATTGAAATGTTGCTAAGCTGCATACACCCGTACATGGTACATTTTTATAAGACGACACTGTGACAAGGATTAAAGGAGCTACTCCATCATGAGTATGGTATTGAGAACAGTCCCAATCGGCTCTCTACAGAATGATATTAAAAAAGTTACAAAGGAATATTGAAATGTTGCTAAGCTGCATGTATCCGTACATGGTACATTTTTATAAGACGACACTGTGACAAGGATTAAAGGAACTACTCCATTATGAGTATGGTATTGAGAACAGTCCCAATCGGCTCTCTACAGAATGATATTAAAAAAGTTACAAAGCAATATTGAAATGTTGCTAAGCTGCATGTATCCGTACATGGTACATTTTTATAAGATGACACTGTAACAAGGATTAAAGGAACTACTCCATTATGAGTATGGTATTGAGAACAGTCCCAATCGGCTCTCTACAGAATGATATTAAAAAAGTTACAAAGGAATATTGAAATGTTGCTAAGCTGCATGTATCCGTACATGGTACATTTTTATAAGACGACACTGTGACAAGGATTAAAGGAACTACTCCATTATTAGTATGGTATTGAGAACAGTCCCAATCGGCTCTCTACAGAATGATATTAAAAAATTTACAAAGGAATATTGAAATGTTGCTAAGCTGCATACACCCGTACATGGTACATTTTTATAAGATGACACTGTGACAAGGATTAAAGGAACTACTCCATTATGAGTATGGTATTGAAACAGTCCCAATCGGCTCTCTAAAGAATGAAATTTAAATAGTAATTACTTATATTTTTTTTATATAGGCTAATGACAGATCACAGACAATTTTTCTTTTTTAAAACACTCAACATTTCTAGTTTCCTTTTCAAGAGTTCAATTTTAATTAAACAATTACAAAACATAACCTACTATTTATAAAATACATAACATATATAAAACATGATGAAACTTAACAAATTATAAAACTTTAATAAATATCCATTTACAGGTCAAATGTTTTCTTATCACAATTGAGCTCTTGAAAAGGAATTTCGGAAAGTGTGTGTTTTATTGAGTGTTTTAAAAAAGCAAAATTGTCTGTGATCTGTCATTAGCCTATATAAAAAGACTTATATTTTAATGTTACTAATCTGTACATACCCGTACAAGATACATCTTTATACGGTAATGCTGTAACTAGGATTGATGGAATTAAGGCAATAATACTCATTTATTTAAAACAGTTATATTCGCATTTCTAAAGTCTGACGTTTAAAATAGTCATGAAGAAATATTGCAATGTATGTTATCTGTAAATGCCTGTACAAGGTACATCTTTCAAAAGTGATAATCTATGTAGGATTAGAGGAATTATGGTAACAATAGTGAGGTGTTGAAAACAGCCATAATCGGTTTTATGAAGATATAAAAAATATTTAATACTTATTATTGTTATGTTAGTAATCTAAACAAATGTCAATGCCTCGTAAGAGCATCCGCAAAGCAAGACAGCAAGCCTATTGGTGGACCGACGATATAGCCGATCTCAGAAGAAGATGTCTTCAACTTAGACGGAAGGCACAGAGATCTCGTGGCGGGGTTAAGGCAGCGGCTCTAGCCTTAGAGCACAAGGAGGCAAAAAGGCTCTTGTTTTGGCAATCCGGCAGAGCAAGGATTGTTGCTGGAGATCCCTTTCCGAAGAGATTAATGAAGACCCCTGGGGTATGGGCTATAAAATAGTTACACGAAAGCTGAGCGGCGGATCCTCTGACCAGGCATTGAGCGCCAGCGCAACGAGACGAATTGTGGAAGCACTATTTCCCGATCACCAGCGTCTGATCTCTCCTGAAGAACCACGTGGGAGCGGTGATATTCCTTTGTTCACTGAGTCAGAACTGATCACGGCCGTGATGTCATTAAAAAATGGGAAAGCCCCAGGACCAGACGGAATCCCACCAGAGGTATTGAAGGTGGTGGTTCGAGCATAACCAAGCCCTCTACTGGACATGTACAATGCCTGTCTGAAGTCAGGCATATTCGCATCACAGTGGAAGGTAGCGCGGCTTCTGCTCATAAATAAAGGGAAGGGCTCCTCTGACGATCCATCATCTTACAGACCGTTGTACATGCTGGACACATTGGGAAAGGTAATGGAAAAATTAATAAGACCGAGGCTACAAAAGGCAATACAGGCGGCAGGAGGCCTTACCAAGAACCAGCATGGATTTAGGGAAGGGCATTCCACAGTAACGGCGATCCAACAGGTGATAGAGGCCAGGAAATTGGGAGATCTTGTGTGTCATGGTGCCAGACCGATTGTTATGCTGGTAACGTTAGATGTGAAGAACGCATTTAACTCTGTGCGATGGTCGACCATAATGGAGGCGCTGGAACGGAAATTCTTTGTTCCAAGGTATCTGTTGGCCGTGATCAGAGACTACCTGAGGGATCGGCGGCTGATTTGGACTGCTGACGGAAGACAGTGGACAAAGGAAATCACAGCTGGAGCAGCCCAAGGATCGGTACTGGGACCAGACCTGTGGAATGTGGCATATGATGGTTTTCTGAGATTAGAAATGCCAGAAGATGCATATCTGGTGGGCTACGCCGATGATGTTGCTGCTGTCATTACAGCTCGCAGCACTGAGTTGGCGCAGGTACGGCTGAATCAGGTCATGCGTAGGATTAACCTATGGATGACAGAACACGGTCTACAGCTGGCCGTTTCCAAGACTGAGATAGTTTTATTATCAGGAAGGAGGATGCCGATGGTGGTACCAATGGTTGTGAGACAGGAGACGCTCTTCACTAAGAGAGCGGTGAAGTACTTAGGAGTCAAGCTGGACAACAAGCTGACGTACGGGGAACATCTTCGCATGACCTGTGATAAGGCTGCGGCTGTGACCTCGTCACTCGCAAGATTGATGGCTAACGTCGGTGGCCCAAGGGCAAGCAGGAGACGACTCCTATGGTCTACGGTGCAATCCATCATGCTCTACGGTGCTGAAATCTGGGCCGACACTTTGAAGGTACAGAAGTACCGTACCAGACTCGATACGTTTCAACGAATGGGAGCGCTAAGAATAGCGAGCGCCTACCGTACTGTTTCGTCGGCAGCTGTGCTGGTTGTGGCAGGTGTTGTGCCAATCGACCTATTGGCTCAAGAGAGGAAATTTGTATATAATAACAGTAAAGAGATAGGCAAAATAGGAGCGGTCAAGCGAGCCAGAGCACAAACCATGAACCAGTGGCAGCAACGATGGAATCATGAACGGTCAGGTAGGTGGACGTTCCTTCTGATAAGAAGGTTAAAGGAATGGACAGAACGCAGGCACGGGGAAGTGAACTTCTATATCACACAGTTCCTGACAGGCCACGGGTACTTTAGGGCATACCTGTTTAAGATGGGAAAAGTTCTGTCCCAGAACTGCCGGATATGTAGCGACAAACTGGATGACTCGAGGCACACCTTCTTTGAGTGCGCCAGATTCGTAGACCAGAGGAGTCGATTGATGACACATGCCACGGGTCTCTCCCCAGAGAGCTTTGTGCTATCGAATCTATTCTACGATGTAAAAAAGAAGAAGGATGGCTAGATCCGTAATATAATGGAGGAAGTATAAGAGGCACCACCCTGAAGTAATGCTTCGGCGGTTCCGGGGTGGAAATCTACCTGGAGGGTGACGAGTTTAGTGGGTAAACTTTCAGATGTAGAGCCTAGTGCAGTATCGAGAGGAGTCCCACACTCTGTGCATAAAGCATTCTCGTCGTTAAAAAAAAAAAAAAAAAAAAAAAAAAAAATCTAAACAAATGTAATTAATATAACATACGTAGCATAATGTAAATAAAGGCGCACGGTATATCCGTTGTAAAGTGATAATATTAAAAGGATTACCATTATAGTAATGTATTGAAATCAACCAGAACAGCTTTTTAATAAAAGACAATGAAATTAGTCGGTTAGAAATATTATAATCATAATGACCTGCTTCACAAAGGTACATCTTTATAGGGTGATACTATAAGTAGGATTGAAGTCGTTACTGCAATATTGGTATCATTTCTAGTATGCATTACTAGTATATTAGTACTAGAGTACCGAAAACAATCCCGATTGGCTATCTAGGGAATGGCATTTTAAATAGCCACAAGGAATACTGTATGTTACTACGCTACAAATATCGTGCGAGGTATATTTTTATAGGGTGATACTATAAGTAGGATTGAAGACGTTACTGCAATATTGGTATCATTTCTAGTATGCATTACTAGTATATTAGTACTAGAGTACCGAAAACAATCCCGATTGGCTATCTAGGGAATGGCATTTTAAATAGCCACAAGGAATACTGTATGTTACTACGCTACAAATATCGTGCGAGGTATATTTTTATAGGGTGATACTATAAGTAGGATTGAAGACGTTACTGCAATATTGGTATCATTTCTAGTATGCATTACTAGTATATTAGTACTAGAGTACCGAAAACAATCCCGATTGGCTATCTAGGGAATGGCATTTTAAATAGCCACAAGGAATACTGTATGTTACTACGCTACAAATATCGTGCGAGGTATATTTTTATAGGGTGATACTATAAGTAGGATTGAAGACGTTACTGCAATATTGGTATCATTTCTAGTATGCATTACTAGTATATTAGTACTAGAGTACCGAAAACAATCCCGATTGGCTATCTAGGGAATGGCATTTTAAATAGCCACAAGGAATACTGTATGTTACTACGCTACAAATATCGTGCGAGGTATATTTTTATAGGGTGATACTATAAGTAGGATTGAAGACGTTACTGCAATATTGGTATCATTTCTAGTATGCATTACTAGTATATTAGTACTAGAGTACCGAAAACAATCCCGATTGGCTATCTAGGGAATGGCATTTTAAATAGTCACAAGGAATACTGTATGTTACTACGCTACAAATATCGTGCGAGGTATATTTTTATAGGGTGATACTATAAGTAGGATTGAAGACGTTACTGCAATATTGGTATCATTTCTAGTATGCATTACTAGTATATTAGTACTAGAGTACCGAAAACAATCCCGATTGGCTATCTAGGGAATGGCATTTTAAATAGTCACAAGGAGTACTGTATGTTACTACGCTACAAATATCGTGCGAGGTATATTTTTATAGGGTGATACTATAAGTAGGATTGAAGACGTTACTGCAATATTGGTATCATTTCTAGTATGCATTACTAGTATATTAGTACTAGAGTACCGAAAACAATCCCGATTGGCTATCTAGGGAATGGCATTTTAAATAGTCACAAGGAATACTGTATGTTACTACGCTACAAATATCGTGCGAGGTATATTTTTATAGGGTGATACTATAAGTAGGATTGAAGACGTTACTGCAATATTGGTATCATTTCTAGTATGCATTACTAGTATATTAGTACTAGAGTACCGAAAACAATCCCGATTGGCTATCTAGGGAATGGCATTTTAAATAGTCACAAGGAATACTGTATGTTACTACGCTACAAATATCGTGCGAGGTATATTTTTATAGGGTGATACTATAAGTAGGATTGAAGACGTTACTGCAATATTGGTATCATTTCTAGTATGCATTACTAGTATATTAGTACTAGAGTACCGAAAACAATCCCGATTGGCTATCTAGGGAATGGCATTTTAAATAGTCACAAGGAATACTGTATGTTACTACGCCACAAATATCGTGCGAGGTATATTTTTATAGGGTGATACTATAAGTAGGATTGAAGACGTTACTGCAATATTGGTATCATTTCTAGTATGCATTACTAGTATATTAGTACTAGAGTACCGAAAACAATCCCGATTGGCTATCTAGGGAATGGCATTTTAAATAGTCACAAGGAGTACTGTATGTTACTACGCTACAAATATCGTGCGAGGTATATTTTTATAGGGTGATACTATAAGTAGGATTGAAGACGTTACTGCAATATTGGTATCATTTCTAGTATGCATTACTAGTATATTAGTACTAGAGTACCGAAAACAATCCCGATTGGCTATCTAGGGAATGGCATTTTAAATAGCCACAAGGAATACTGTATGTTACTACGCTACAAATATCGTGCGAGGTATATTTTTATAGGGTGATACTATAAGTAGGATTGAAGACGTTACTGCAATATTGGTATCATTTCTAGTATGCATTACTAGTATATTAGTACTAGAGTACCGAAAACAATCCCGATTGGCTATCTAGGGAATGGCATTTTAAATAGTCACAAGGAGTACTGTATGTTACTACGCTACAAATATCGTGCGAGGTATATTTTTATAGGGTGATACTATAAGTAGGATTGAAGACGTTACTGCAATATTGGTATCATTTCTAGTATGCATTACTAGTATATTAGTACTAGAGTACCGAAAACAATCCCGATTGGCTATCTAGGGAATGGCATTTTAAATAGCCACAAGGAATACTGTATGTTACTACGCTACAAATATCGTGCGAGGTATATTTTTATAGGGTGATACTATAAGTAGGATTGAAGACGTTACTGCAATATTGGTATCATTTCTAGTATGCATTACTAGTATATTAGTACTAGAGTACCGAAAACAATCCCGATTGGCTATCTAGGGAATGGCATTTTAAATAGCCACAAGGAATACTGTATGTTACTACGCTACAAATATCGTGCGAGGTATATTTTTATAGGGTGATACTATAAGTAGGATTGAAGACGTTACTGCAATATTGGTATCATTTCTAGTATGCATTACTAGTATATTAGTACTAGAGTACCGAAAACAATCCCGATTGGCTATCTAGGGAATGGCATTTTAAATAGCCACAAGGAATACTGTATGTTACTACGCTACAAATATCGTGCGAGGTATATTTTTATAGGGTGATACTATAAGTAGGATTGAAGACGTTACTGCAATATTGGTATCATTTCTAGTATGCATTACTAGTATATTAGTACTAGAGTACCGAAAACAATCCCGATTGGCTATCTAGGGAATGGCATTTTAAATAGTCACAAGGAATACTGTATGTTACTACGCTACAAATATCGTGCGAGGTATATTTTTATAGGGTGATACTATAAGTAGGATTGAAGACGTTACTGCAATATTGGTATCATTTCTAGTATGCATTACTAGTATATTAGTACTAGAGTACCGAAAACAATCCCGATTGGCTATCTAGGGAATGGCATTTTAAATAGTCACAAGGAATACTGTATGTTACTACGCTACAAATATCGTGCGAGGTATATTTTTATAGGGTGATACTATAAGTAGGATTGAAGACGTTACTGCAATATTGGTATCATTTCTAGTATGCATTACTAGTATATTAGTACTAGAGTACCGAAAACAATCCCGATTGGCTATCTAGGGAATGGCATTTTAAATAGTCACAAGGAATACTGTATGTTACTACGCTACAAATATCGTGCGAGGTATATTTTTATAGGGTGATACTATAAGTAGGATTGAAGACGTTACTGCAATATTGGTATCATTTCTAGTATGCATTACTAGTATATTAGTACTAGAGTACCGAAAACAATCCCGATTGGCTATCTAGGGAATGGCATTTTAAATAGTCACAAGGAATACTGTATGTTACTACGCTACAAATATCGTGCGAGGTATATTTTTATAGGGTGATACTATAAGTAGGATTGAAGACGTTACTGCAATATTGGTATCATTTCTAGTATGCATTACTAGTATATTAGTACTAGAGTACCGAAAACAATCCCGATTGGCTATCTAGGGAATGGCATTTTAAATAGTCACAAGGAATACTGTATGTTACTACGCTACAAATATCGTGCGAGGTATATTTTTATAGGGTGATACTATAAGTAGGATTGAAGACGTTACTGCAATATTGGTATCATTTCTAGTATGCATTACTAGTATATTAGTACTAGAGTACCGAAAACAATCCCGATTGGCTATCTAGGGAATGGCATTTTAAATAGTCACAAGGAATACTGTATGTTACTACGCTACAAATATCGTGCGAGGTATATTTTTATAGGGTGATACTATAAGTAGGATTGAAGACGTTACTGCAATATTGGTATCATTTCTAGTATGCATTACTAGTATATTAGTACTAGAGTACCGAAAACAATCCCGATTGGCTATCTAGGGAATGGCATTTTAAATAGTCACAAGGAATACTGTATGTTACTACGCTACAAATATCGTGCGAGGTATATTTTTATAGGGTGATACTATAAGTAGGATTGAAGACGTTACTGCAATATTGGTATCATTTCTAGTATGCATTACTAGTATATTAGTACTAGAGTACCGAAAACAATCCCGATTGGCTATCTAGGGAATGGCATTTTAAATAGTCACAAGGAATACTGTATGTTACTACGCTACAAATATCGTGCGAGGTATATTTTTATAGGGTGATACTATAAGTAGGATTGAAGACGTTACTGCAATATTGGTATCATTTCTAGTATGCATTACTAGTATATTAGTACTAGAGTACCGAAAACAATCCCGATTGGCTATCTAGGGAATGGCATTTTAAATAGTCACAAGGAATACTGTATGTTACTACGCTACAAATATCGTGCGAGGTATATTTTTATAGGGTGATACTATAAGTAGGATTGAAGACGTTACTGCAATATTGGTATCATTTCTAGTATGCATTACTAGTATATTAGTACTAGAGTACCGAAAACAATCCCGATTGGCTATCTAGGGAATGGCATTTTAAATAGTCACAAGGAATACTGTATGTTACTACGCTACAAATATCGTGCGAGGTATATTTTTATAGGGTGATACTATAAGTAGGATTGAAGACGTTACTGCAATATTGGTATCATTTCTAGTATGCATTACTAGTATATTAGTACTAGAGTACCGAAAACAATCCCGATTGGCTATCTAGGGAATGGCATTTTAAATAGTCACAAGGAATACTGTATGTTACTACGCTACAAATATCGTGCGAGGTATATTTTTATAGGGTGATACTATAAGTAGGATTGAAGACGTTACTGCAATATTGGTATCATTTCTAGTATGCATTACTAGTATATTAGTACTAGAGTACCGAAAACAATCCCGACTGGCTATCTAGGGAATGGCATTTTAAATAGCCACAAGGAGTACTGTATGTTACTACGCTACAAATATCGTGCGAGGTATATTTTTATAGGGTGATACTATAAGTAGGATTGAAGACGTTACTGCAATATTGGTATCATTTCTAGTATGCATTGCTAGTATATTAGTACTAGAGTACCGAAAACAATCCCGACTGGCTATCTAGGGAATGGCATTTTAAATAGTCACAAGGAATACTGTATGTTACTACGCTACAAATATCGTGCGAGGTATATTTTTATAGGGTGATACTATAAGTAGGATTGAAGACGTTACTGCAATATTGGTATCATTTCTAGTATGCATTACTAGTATATTAGTACTAGAGTACCGAAAACAATCCCGATTGGCTATCTAGGGAATGGCATTTTAAATAGTCACAAGGAATACTGTATGTTACTACGCTACAAATATCGTGCGAGGTATATTTTTATAGGGTGATACTATAAGTAGGATTGAAGACGTTACTGCAATATTGGTATCATTTCTAGTATGCATTACTAGTATATTAGTACTAGAGTACCGAAAACAATCCCGATTGGCTATCTAGGGAATGGCATTTTAAATAGCCACAAGGAGTACTGTATGTTACTACGCTACAAATATCGTGCGAGGTATATTTTTATAGGGTGATACTATAAGTAGGATTGAAGACGTTACTGCAATATTGGTATCATTTCTAGTATGCATTACTAGTATATTAGTACTAGAGTACCGAAAACAATCCCGATTGGCTATCTAGGGAATGGCATTTTAAATAGTCACAAGGAATACTGTATGTTACTACGCTACAAATATCGTGCGAGGTATATTTTTATAGGGTGATACTATAAGTAGGATTGAAGACGTTACTGCAATATTGGTATCATTTCTAGTATGCATTACTAGTATATTAGTACTAGAGTACCGAAAACAATCCCGATTGGCTATCTAGGGAATGGCATTTTAAATAGCCACAAGGAGTACTGTATGTTACTACGCTACAAATATCGTGCGAGGTATATTTTTATAAGATACACAGTGTGACTACGAATAAAAGAACTACACCATTAAGAGTAAGGTATTTAGAACAGTTCCAATCGGCTCTAAAGAACGACATTTAAAAAAAAACATGACTTCATATTGTAATGTTACTGATATGTAAACACACGAAAGAAGTACGTCTTCATACGGTGATACTATGACTAGGATTATAAGAGTTACGATAATAATAAGGCATTTAAAACCGTTCAAACAGGCTCTATGAAAAATTACATTTAAAATAGTCATAAACTATATTAATGTTACCAATCTGTAAACACCCGTGGAGGCTACATCTTCATATGCTGATACTATGACTAGGTTCATCTAAACAATGGCTTTTAGAAAAGCAATGTCTTGAAATTGCAATGTTACTCATTTGTAAACTCCTTTAAAAGGTATATCTCTATACGGTGATACTATGTTCAGAATTGAAGGCATTACGACAAAAATAGTGGGATAATGAAAACAATTCCAATCAGCTCTCTAAAGAATAGCATTTAGAAAAGAAATGTCTTCAAATTGCAATGTTACTCATTTGTAAACTCCTTTAAAAGGTATATCTTTATATGGTGGTACTATGTTCAGAATTGACGTCATTACAACAAAAATAGTGTGATAATGAAAACAATTCCAATCAGCTCTCTAAAGAATGGCATTTAGAAAAGCAATGTCTTGAGATTGCAATGTTACTCATTTGTAAACACCTTTAAAAGGTATATTTTTATACGGTGATACTATGTTCAGAATTGACGTCATTACAACAAAAATAGTGTGATAATGAAATCAATTCCAATCAGCTGTCTATAGATTGGCATTTAGAAAAGCAATGTCTTGAAATTGCAATGTTAGTCATTTGTAAACACCTTTAAAAGGTATATCTTTATACGGTGATACTATGTTCAGAATTGAAGGCATTACAACAAAAATAGTGTGATATTGAAAACAATTCCAATCAGCTCTATATAGATTGGCATTTAGAAAAGCAATGTCTTGAAATTGCAATGTTAGTCATTTGTAAACACCTTTAAAAGGTATATCTTTATACGGTGATACTATGTTCAGAATTGACGGCATTACAACAAAAATAGTGTGATATTGAAAACAATTCCAATCAGCTCTATATAGATTGGCATTTAGAAAGCAATGTCTTGAAATTGCAATGTTACTCATTTATAAATACCTTTAAAAGGTATATCTCTATACGGTGATACTATGTTCAGAATTAACGGCATTACAACAAAAATAGTGTAATAATGAAAACAATTCCAATCAGCTCTATATAGATTGGCATTTAGAAAGCAATGTCTTGAAATTGCAATGTTAGTCATTTGTAAACACCTTTAAAAGGTATATTTTTATACGGTGATACTATGTTCAGAATTGACGTCATTACAACAAAAATAGTGTGATAATGAAATCAATTCCAATCAGCTGTCTATAGATTGGCATTTAGAAAAGCAATGTCTTGAAATTGCAATGTTAGTCATTTATAAATACCTTTAAAAGGTACATCTCTATACGGTGATACTATGTTCAGAATTGACGACATTACAACAAAAATAGTGTGATAATGAAAACAATTCCAATCAGCTCTATATAGATTGGCATTTAGAAAAGCAATGTCTTGAAATAGCAATGTTAGTCATTTGTAAACACCTTTAAAATGTATATCTTTATACGGTGATACTATGTTCAGAATTGACGGCATTACAACAAAAATAGTCTGATATTGAAAACAATTCCAATCAGCTCTCTATAGATTGGCATTTAGAAAGCAATGTCTTGAAATTGCAATGTTACTCATTTATAAATACCTTTAAAAGGTATATCTCTATACGGTGATACTATGTTCAGAATTAACGGCATTACAACAAAAATAGTGTTATAGTGAAAACAATTCCAATCAGCTCTATATAGATTGGCATTTAGAAAGCAATGTCTTGAAATTGCAATGTTAGTCATTTATAAATACCTTTAAAAGGTACATCTCTATACGGTGATACTATGTTCAGAATTGACGGCATTACAACAAAAATAGTGTGATAATGAAAACAATTCCAATCAGCTCTATATAGATTGGCATTTAGAAAGCAATGTCTTGAAATTGCAATGTTAGTCATTTGTAAATACCTTTAAAAGGTATATCTCTATACGGTGATACTATGTTCAGAATTGACGGCATTACAACAAAAATAGTGTGATAATGAAAACAATTCCAATCAGCTCTCTATAGATTGGCATTTAGAAAGCAATGTCTTGAAATTGCAATGTTAGTCATTTGTAAACACCTTTAAAAGGTATATCTCTATACGGTGATAATATGTTCAGAATTAACGGCATTACAACAAAAATAGTGTAATAATGAAAACAATTCCAATCAGCTCTCTATAGATTGGCATTTAGAAAAGCAATGTCTTGAAATTGCAATGTTAGTCATTTGTAAATACCTTTAAAAGGTATATCTCTATACGGTGATACTATGTTCAGAATTGACGGCATTACAACAAAAATAGTGTGATAATGAAAACAATTCCAATCAGCTCTATATAGATTGGCATTTAGAAAAGCAATGTCTTGAAATTGCAATGTTAGTCATTTGTAAATACCTTTAAAAGGTATATCTCTATACGGTGATACTATGTTCAGAATTGACGGCATTACAACAAAAATAGTGTGATAATGAAAACAATTCCAATCAGCTCTATATAGATTGGCATTTAGAAAAGCAATGTCTTGAAATTGCAATGTTAGTCATTTGTAAATACGTTTAAAAGGTATATCTCTATACAGTGATACTATGTTCAGAATTAACGGCATTACAACAAAAATAGTGTGATAATGAAAACAATTCCAATCAGCTCTATATAGATTGGCATTTAGAAAAGCAATGTCTTGAAATTGCAATGTTACTCATTTGTAAACACCTTTAAAAGGTATATCTCTATACGGTGATACTATGTTCAGAATTGACGGCATTACAACAAAAATAGTGTGATAATGAAAACAATTCCAATCAGCTCTCTATAGATTGGCATTTAGAAAGCAATGTCTTGAAATTGCAATGTTAGTCATTTGTAAACACCTTTAAAAGGTATATCTCTATACGGTGATACTATGTTCAGAATTGACGGTATTACAACAAAAATAGTGTGATAATAAAAACAATTCCAATCAGCTCTCTATAGATTGGCATTTAGAAAAGCAATGTCTTGAAATTGCAATGTTGCTCATCTGTAAATACCTAAATAAGGTACATCTTTATATGGTTATACTATAATTAGAATTGACGGGTTCACAGCAATATTAGTGTAGCATTGAAACCAGCTATAATCAACGGTTTAAAGAATGACATTTTGAAACTTTATGGTAGGGGCAATTTTAACTGTTTCACAATACTATTTTCCTGTTCTTTAGTCTTAGTTCACGTTATCACGAGCTATAAAGTACGGCTACTATAGCGCGTTAACAAGAATATTGTCTTCACTATCCGATTTAGTCCCCAGTATCGAGCTAGGATATGGTACGGCCTATTTTAAATCATTAACATTACTATTTTTCTTGAATTTTATAGTTCATTACGTTCGGTGAATCTTAGTAATCATTTAAACAATAGTTTATGTTTATCCGAAACAAAAACTATTTTTCTTTTCTTTAGTCTTAGTTCACATTATCACGAGTTATAAAGTACAGGCTATTAACAAGACTGTTGTCTTTATTATTCGATTTAGTCACTCTAGTAATGAACTATACGGTACGGGCTATTTTCACTGTTCAACATTACTATTTTCCTGTTCTTTAGCTTTATTTCACGTTATGACGACCTAAAAAGTACGGGCTAATATAGCACGTTAACAATACTGTAGTCTGTAATGTTCGTTTTAGTCACCCTAGGAACGACCTATATGGTACGTTGTATTTTAACTGTTCAACGTTACTATTTTCCTGTTCTTTAGTTTTATTTCACGTTATGACGACCTAAAATGTGCGGGCTATTATAGCGCGTTAACAATACTGTAGTCTATATTAATCGTTTTAGTTACCCTAGTAACTAGGTATATGGTACGGGATATTTTACCTGTTTAACATTACTATTTTCTTGTTCTTTACTTTTAGTTCACGTTATCACGAGCTATAAAGTACGGGCTATTATAGCGCGTTAACAAAACTGTAGTCTATATTATTCGTTTTAGTCACCCTAGTAATGACCTATATGGTACTGTCTATTTTAACTGTTCAACATAACTATTTACCTGTTCCTTAAGTTTATTTCACGTTATGATGACCTAAAACGTACAGGCTACTATAGCGAGTTAACAAGACTGTAGTCTATATAGTTCGTTTTCCTCACCCTAGTAACGAGCTATTAGGTGCGGTCTATTATAACTGCTCAACATTAATATTTTCCTGTTCTTTAGTTTTATTTCACCTTATGACGACCTAAAACGTACAGGATACTACAGTGCGTTAACAAGACTGTAGTCTATATTAATCATTTTAACCACCCTAATAACAAGCTCTATGGGCTTTTTACCTGTTCAACATTACAATTTTCCTGTTCTTTAGTTTTATTTCACGTTATGACGATTTAAAAGTACGTGCTATTATAACGCGTTAACAAGAATATTGTCTTCACTATTCGATTTAGTCACCCCAGTAACGAGTTAGGATATGGTATTGGATATTTTAACTGTTTAACATTACTATTTTCCTGTTCTTTAGCTTTATTTCACGTTATGACGTCCTAAAAAGTACGGGCCACTATAGCGAGTTAAGAAGATTGTAGTCTATATTTATTCGTTTTAGTCACCCTAGTAACGAGCTATATAGTAGGGGCTATTTTAACTGTTCAAACTTACTATTTTCCTGTTCTTTAGCTTTATTTCACGTTATGACGTCCTAAAAAGTACGGGCCAATATAGCGAGTTAAGAAGATTGTAGTCTATATTTATTCGTTTTAGTCATCCTAGTAACGAGCTATATAGTAGGGGCTATTTTAACTGTTCAACATTACTATTTTCCTGTTCTTTAGCTTTATTTCACGTTATGACGTCCTAAAAAGTACGGGCCACTATAGCGAGTTAAGAAGATTGTAGTCTATATTATTCGTTTTAGTCACCCTAGTAACGAGCTATATAGTAGGGGCTATTTTAGCTCTTCAACATTACTATTTTCCAATTTAGCTTTATTTCACGTTATGACGTCCTAAAAAGTACGGACCACTATAGCGAGTTAAGAAGATTCTAGTCTATATTTTTCCTTTTTAGTCCCCCTAGTAACGAGCTATATAGTAGGGGCTATTTTAACTGTTAAACATTACTATTTTCCTATTCTTTAGCTTCATTTCACGTTATGACGTCCTAAAAAGTACGGACCACTATAGCGAGTTAAGAAGATTCTAGTCTATATTTTTCCTTTTTAGTCACCCTAGTAACGAGCTATATAGTAGGGGCTATTTTAGCTCTTCAACATTACTATTTTCCAATTTAGCTTTATTTCACGTTATGACGTCCTAAAAAGTACGGACCACTATAGCGAGTTAAGAAGATTCTAGTCTATATTTTTCCTTTTTAGTCCCCCTAGTAACGAGCTATATAGTAGGGGCTATTTTAACTGTTAAACATTACTATTTTCCTATTCTTTAGCTTCATTTCACGTTATGACGTCCTAAAAAGTACGGGCCACTATAGCGAGTTAAGAAGATTCTAGTCTATATTTTTCCTTTTTAGTCACCCTAGTAACGAGCTATATAGTAGGGGCTATTTTAGCTCTTCAACATTACTATTTTCCAATTTAGCTTTATTTCACGTTATGACGTCCTAAAAAGTACGGGCCACTGTAGCGACTTAAGAAGATTCTAGTCTATATTTTTCCTTTTTAGTCACCCTAGTAACGAGCTATATAGTAGGGGCTATTTTAGCTCTTCAACATTACTATTTTCCAATTTAGCTTTATTTCACGTTATGACGTCCTAAAAAGTACGGACCACTATAGCGAGTTAAGAAGATTCTAGTCTATATTTTTCCTTTTTAGTCCCCCTAGTAACAAGCTATATAGTAGGGGCTATTTTAACTGTTAATCATTACTATTTTCCAATTTAGCTTTATTTCACGTTATGACGTCCTAAAAAGTACGGACCACTATAGCGAGTTAAGAAGATTCTAGTCTATATTTTTCCTTTTTAGTCACCCTAGTAACGAGCTATATAGAAGGGGCTATTTTAACTGTTAAACATTACTATTTTCCTATTCTTTAGCTTCATTTCACGTTATGACGTCCTAAAAAGTACGGGCCACTATAGCGAGTTAAGAAGATTCTAGTCTATATTTTTCCTTTTTAGTCACCCTAGTAACGAGCTATATAGTAGGGGCTATTTTAGCTCTTCAACATTACTATTTTCCAATTTAGCTTTATTTCACGTTATGACGTCCTAAAAACTACGGGCCACTATAGCGAGTTAAGAAGATTCTAGTCTATATGTTTCCTTTTTAGTCACCCTAGTAACGAGCTATATAGTAGGGGCTATTTTAGCTCTTCAACATTACTATTTTCCAATTTAGCTTTATTTCACGTTATGACGTCCTAAAAAGTACGGACCACTATAGCGAGTTAAGAAGATTCTAGTCTATATTTTTCCTTTTTAGTCCCCCTAGTAACGAGCTATATAGTAGGGGCTATTTTAACTGTTAAACATTACTATTTTCCAATTTAGCTTTATTTCACGTTATGACGTCCTAAAAAGTACGGACCACTATAGCGAGTTAAGAAGATTCTAGTCTATATTTTTCCTTTTTAGTCACCCTAGTAACGAGCTATATAGTAGGGGCTATTTTAGCTCTTCAACATTACTATTTTCCAATTTAGCTTTATTTCACGTTATGACGTCCTAAAAAGTACGGACCACTATAGCGAGTTAAGAAGATTCTAGTCTATATTTTTCCTTTTTAGTCACCCTAGTAACGAGCTATATAGTAGGGGCTATATTAACTGTTAAACATTACTATTTTCCTGTTCTTTAGCTTCATTTCACGTTATGACGTCCTAAAAAGTACGGACCACTATAGCGAGTTAAGAAGATTCTAGTCTATATGTTTCCTTTTTAGTCATCCTAGTAACGAGCTATATAGTAGGGGCTATTCTAGCTCTTCAACATTACTATTTTCCAATTTAGCTTTATTTCACGTTATGACGTCCTAAAAAGTACGGACCACTATAGCGAGTTAAGAAGATTCTAGTCTATATTTTTCCTTTTTAGTCCCCCTAGTAACGAGCTATATAGTAGGGGCTATTTTAGCTCTTCAACATTACTATTTTCCAATTTAGCTTTATTTCACGTTATGACGTCCTAAAAAGTACGGACCACTATAGCGAGTTAAGAAGATTCTAGTCTATATGTTTCCTTTTTAGTCACCCTAGTAACGAGCTATATAGTAGGGGCTATTTTAGCTCTTCAACATTACTATTTTCCAATTTAGCTTTATTTCACGTTATGACGTCCTAAAAAGTACGGACCACTATAGCGAGTTAAGAAGATTCTAGTCTATATGTTTCCTTTTTAGTCACCCTAGTAACGAGCTATGTAGTAGGGGCTATTTTAGCTCTTCAACATTACTATTTTCCAATTTAGCTTTATTTCACGTTATGACGTCCTAAAAAGTACGGACCACTATAGCTAGTTAAGAAGATTCTAGTCTATATTTTTCCTTTTTAGTCCCCCTAGTAACGAGCTATATAGTAGGGGCTATTTTAACTGTTAAACATTACTATTTTCCAATTTAGCTTTATTTCACGTTATGACGTCCTAAAAAGTACGGACCACTATAGCGAGTTAAGAAGATTCTAGTCTATATTTTTCCTTTTTAGTCACCCTAGTAACGAGCTATATAGTAGGGGCTATTTTAGCTCTTCAACATTACTATTTTCCAATTTAGCTTTATTTCACGTTATGACGTCCTAAAAAGTACGGACCACTATAGCGAGTTAAGAAGATTCTAGTCTATATTTTTCCTTTTTAGTCACCCTAGTAACGAGCTATATAGTAGGGGCTATTTTAACTGTTAAACATTACTATTTTCCTGTTCTTTAGCTTTATTTCACGTTATGACGTCCTAAGAAGTACGGACCACTATAGCGAGTTAAGAAGATTCTAGTCTATATTTTTCCTTTTTAGTCACCCTAGTAACGAGCTATATAGTAGGGGCTATTTTAACTGGTTAACATTACTATTTTCCTGTTTTTAGCTTCATTTCACGTTATGACGTCCTAAAAAGTACGGACCACTATAGCGAGTTAAGAAGATTCTAGTCTATATTTTTCCTTTTTAGTCACCCTAGTAACGAGCTATATAGTAGGGGCTATTTTAACTGTTAAACATTACTATTTTCCAATTTAGCTTTATTTCACGTTATGACGTCCTAAAAAGTACGGACCACTATAGCGAGTTAAGAAGATTCTAGTCTATATTTTTCCTTTTTAGTCACTCTAGTAACGAGCTATATAGTAGGGGCTATTTTAGCTCTTCAACATTACTATTTTCCAATTTAGCTTTATTTCACGTTATGACGTCCTAAAAAGTACGGACCACTATAGCGAGTTAAGAAGATTCTAGTCTATATGTTTCCTTTTTAGTCACCCTAGTAACGAGCTATATAGTAGGGGCTATTTTAGCTCTTCAACATTACTATTTTCCAATTTAGCTTTATTTCACGTTATGACGTCCTAAAAAGTACGGACCACTATAGCTAGTTAAGAAGATTCTAGTCTATATTTTTCCTTTTTAGTCCCCCTAGTAACGAGCTATATAGTAGGGGCTATTTTAACTGTTAAACATTACTATTTTCCAATTTAGCTTTATTTCACGTTATGACGTCCTAATAAGTACGGACCACTATAGCGAGTTAAGAAGATTCTAGTCTATATTTTTCCTTTTTAGTCACCCTAGTAACGAGCTATATAGTAGGGGCTATTTTAGCTTTTCAACATTACTATTTTCCAATTTAGCTTTATTTCACGTTATGACGTCCTAAAAAGTACGGACCACTATAGCGAGTTAAGAAGATTCTAGTCTATATTTTTCCTTTTTAGTCACCCTAGTAACGAGCTATATAGTAGGGGCTATTTTAACTGTTAAACATTACTATTTTCCTGTTCTTTAGCTTTATTTCACGTTATGACGTCCTAAGAAGTACGGACCACTATAGCGAGTTAAGAAGATTCTAGTCTATATTTTTCCTTTTTAGTCACCCTAGTAACGAGCTATATAGTAGGGGCTATTTTAACTGTTAAACATTACTATTTTCCTGTTCTTTAGCTTCATTTCACGTTATGACGTCCTAAAAAGTACGGACCACTATAGCGAGTTAAGAAGATTCTAGTCTATATTTTTCCTTTTTAGTCACCCTAGTAACGAGCTATATAGTAGGGGCTATTTTAACTGTTAAACATTACTATTTTCCAATTTAGCTTTATTTCACGTTATGACGTCCTAAAAAGTACGGGCCACTATAGCGAGTTAAGAAGATTCTAGTCTATATTTTTCCTTTTCAGTCACTCTAGTAACGAGCTATATAGTAGGGGCTATTTTAGCTCTTCAACATTACTATTTTCCAATTTAGCTTTATTTCACGTTATGACGGCCTAAAAAGTACGGACCACTATAGCGAGTTAAGAAGATTCTAGTCTATATTTTTCCTTTTTAGTCCCCCTAGTAACAAGCTATATAGTAGGGGCTATTTTAACTGTTAATCATTACTATTTTCCAATTTAGCTTTATTTCACGTTATGACGTCCTAAAAAGTACGGACCACTATAGCGAGTTAAGAAGATTCTACTCTATATTTTTCCTTTTTAGTCACCCTAGTAACGAGCTATATAGTAGGGGCTATTTTAACTGTTAAACATTACTATTTTCCTATTCTTTAGCTTCATTTCACGTTATGACGTCCTAAAAAGTACGGGCCACTATAGCGAGTTAAGAAGATTCTAGTCTATATTTTTCCTTTTTAGTCACCCTAGTAACGAGCTATATAGTAGGGGCTATTTTAGCTCTTCAACATTACTATTTTCCAATTTAGCTTTATTTCACGTTATGACGTCCTAAAAACTACGGGCCACTATAGCGAGTTAAGAAGATTCTAGTCTATATGTTTCCTTTTTAGTCACCCTAGTAACGAGCTATATAGTAGGGGCTATTTTAGCTCTTCAACATTACTATTTTCCAATTTAGCTTTATTTCACGTTATGACGTCCTAAAAAGTACGGACCACTATAGCGAGTTAAGAAGATTCTAGTCTATATTTTTCCTTTTTAGTCCCCCTAGTAACGAGCTATATAGTAGGGGCTATTTTAACTGTTAAACATTACTATTTTCCAATTTAGCTTTATTTCACGTTATGACGTCCTAAAAAGTACGGACCACTATAGCGAGTTAAGAAGATTCTAGTCTATATTTTTCCTTTTTAGTCACCCTAGTAACGAGCTATATAGTAGGGGCTATTTTAGCTCTTCAACATTACTATTTTCCAATTTAGCTTTATTTCACGTTATGACGTCCTAAAAAGTACGGACCACTATAGCGAGTTAAGAAGATTCTAGTCTATATTTTTCCTTTTTAGTCACCCTAGTAACGAGCTATATAGTAGGGGCTATATTAACTGTTAAACATTACTATTTTCCTGTTCTTTAGCTTCATTTCACGTTATGACGTCCTAAAAAGTACGGACCACTATAGCGAGTTAAGAAGATTCTAGTCTATATGTTTCCTTTTTAGTCATCCTAGTAACGAGCTATATAGTAGGGGCTATTCTAGCTCTTCAACATTACTATTTTCCAATTTAGCTTTATTTCACGTTATGACGTCCTAAAAAGTACGGACCACTATAGCGAGTTAAGAAGATTCTAGTCTATATTTTTCCTTTTTAGTCCCCCTAGTAACGAGCTATATAGTAGGGGCTATTTTAGCTCTTCAACATTACTATTTTCCAATTTAGCTTTATTTCACGTTATGACGTCCTAAAAAGTACGGACCACTATAGCGAGTTAAGAAGATTCTAGTCTATATGTTTCCTTTTTAGTCACCCTAGTAACGAGCTATATAGTAGGGGCTATTTTAGCTCTTCAACATTACTATTTTCCAATTTAGCTTTATTTCACGTTATGACGTCCTAAAAAGTACGGACCACTATAGCGAGTTAAGAAGATTCTAGTCTATATGTTTCCTTTTTAGTCACCCTAGTAACGAGCTATGTAGTAGGGGCTATTTTAGCTCTTCAACATTACTATTTTCCAATTTAGCTTTATTTCACGTTATGACGTCCTAAAAAGTACGGACCACTATAGCTAGTTAAGAAGATTCTAGTCTATATTTTTCCTTTTTAGTCCCCCTAGTAACGAGCTATATAGTAGGGGCTATTTTAACTGTTAAACATTACTATTTTCCAATTTAGCTTTATTTCACGTTATGACGTCCTAAAAAGTACGGACCACTATAGCGAGTTAAGAAGATTCTAGTCTATATTTTTCCTTTTTAGTCACCCTAGTAACGAGCTATATAGTAGGGGCTATTTTAGCTCTTCAACATTACTATTTTCCAATTTAGCTTTATTTCACGTTATGACGTCCTAAAAAGTACGGACCACTATAGCGAGTTAAGAAGATTCTAGTCTATATTTTTCCTTTTTAGTCACCCTAGTAACGAGCTATATAGTAGGGGCTATTTTAACTGTTAAACATTACTATTTTCCTGTTCTTAACTTTATTTCACGTTATGACGTCCTAAGAAGTACGGACCACTATAGCGAGTTAAGAAGATTCTAGTCTATATTTTTCCTTTTTAGTCACCCTAGTAACGAGCTATATAGTAGGGGCTATTTTAACTGTTAAACATTACTATTTTCCTGTTCTTTAGCTTCATTTCACGTTATGACGTCCTAAAAAGTACGGACCACTATAGCGAGTTAAGAAGATTCTGGTCTATATTTTTCCTTTTTAGTCACCCTAGTAACGAGCTATATAGTAGGGGCTATTTTAACTGTTAAACATTACTATTTTCCAATTTAGCTTTATTTCACGTTATGACGTCCTAAAAAGTACGGGCCACTATAGCGAGTTAAGAAGATTCTAGTCTATATTTTTCCTTTTCAGTCACTCTAGTAACGAGCTATATAGTAGGGGCTATTTTAGCTCTTCAACATTACTATTTTCCAATTTAGCTTTATTTCACGTTATGACGTCCTAAAAAGTACGGACCACTATAGCGAGTTAAGAAGATTCTAGTCTATATTTTTCCTTTTTAGTCCCCCTAGTAACAAGCTATATAGTAGGGGCTATTTTAACTGTTAATCATTACTATTTTCCAATTTAGCTTTATTTCACGTTATGACGTCCAAAAAAGTACGGACCACTATAGCGAGTTAAGAAGATTCTAGTCTATATTTTTCCTTTTTAGTCACCCTAGTAACGAGCTATATAGTAGGGGCTATTTTAACTGTTAAACATTACTATTTTCCTATTCTTTAGCTTCATTTCACGTTATGACGTCCTAAAAAGTACGGGCCACTATAGCGAGTTAAGAAGATTCTAGTCTATATTTTTCCTTTTTAGTCACCCTAGTAACGAGCTATATAGTAGGGGCTATTTTAGCTCTTCAACATTACTATTTTCCAATTTAGCTTTATTTCACGTTATGACGTCCTAAAAACTACGGGCCACTATAGCGAGTTAAGAAGATTCTAGTCTATATGTTTCCTTTTTAGTCACCCTAGTAACGAGCTATATAGTAGGGGCTATTTTAGCTCTTCAACATTACTATTTTCCAATTTAGCTTTATTTCACGTTATGACGTCCTAAAAAGTACGGACCACTATAGCGAGTTAAGAAGATTCTAGTCTATATTTTTCCTTTTTAGTCCCCCTAGTAACGAGCTATATAGTAGGGGCTATTTTAACTGTTAAACATTACTATTTTCCAATTTAGCTTTATTTCACGTTATGACGTCCTAAAAAGTACGGACCACTATAGCGAGTTAAGAAGATTCTAGTCTATATTTTTCCTTTTTAGTCACCCTAGTAACGAGCTATATAGTAGGGGCTATTTTAGCTCTTCAACATTACTATTTTCCAATTTAGCTTTATTTCACGTTATGACGTCCTAAAAAGTACGGACCACTATAGCGAGTTAAGAAGATTCTAGTCTATATTTTTCCTTTTTAGTCACCCTAGTAACGAGCTATATAGTAGGGGCTATTTTAACTGTTAAACATTACTATTTTCCAATTTAGCTTTATTTCACGTTATGACGTCCTAAAAAGTACGGACCACTATAGCGAGTTAAGAAGATTCTAGTCTATATTTTTCCTTTTTAGTCACTCTAGTAACGAGCTATATAGTAGGGGCTATTTTAGCTCTTCAACATTACTATTTTCCAATTTAGCTTTATTTCACGTTATGACGTCCTAAAAAGTACGGACCACTATAGCGAGTTAAGAAGATTCTAGTCTATATGTTTCCTTTTTAGTCACCCTAGTAACGAGCTATATAGTAGGGGCTATTTTAGCTCTTCAACATTACTATTTTCCAATTTAGCTTTATTTCACGTTATGACGTCCTAAAAAGTACGGACCACTATAGCTAGTTAAGAAGATTCTAGTCTATATTTTTCCTTTTTAGTCCCCCTAGTAACGAGCTATATAGTAGGGGCTATTTTAACTGTTAAACATTACTATTTTCCAATTTAGCTTTATTTCACGTTATGACGTCCTAAAAAGTACGGACCACTATAGCGAGTTAAGAAGATTCTAGTCTATATTTTTCCTTTTTAGTCACCCTAGTAACGAGCTATATAGTAGGGGCTATTTTAGCTTTTCAACATTACTATTTTCCAATTTAGCTTTATTTCACGTTATGACGTCCTAAAAAGTACGGACCACTATAGCGAGTTAAGAAGATTCTAGTCTATATTTTTCCTTTTTAGTCACCCTAGTAACGAGCTATATAGTAGGGGCTATTTTAACTGTTAAACATTACTATTTTCCTGTTCTTTAGCTTTATTTCACGTTATGACGTCCTAAGAAGTACGGACCACTATAGCGAGTTAAGAAGATTCTAGTCTATATTTTTCCTTTTTAGTCACCCTAGTAACGAGCTATATAGTAGGGGCTATTTTAACTGTTAAACATTACTATTTTCCTGTTCTTTAGCTTCATTTCACGTTATGACGTCCTAAAAAGTACGGACCACTATAGCGAGTTAAGAAGATTCTAGTCTATATTTTTCCTTTTTAGTCACCCTAGTAACGAGCTATATAGTAGGGGCTATTTTAACTGTTAAACATTACTATTTTCCAATTTAGCTTTATTTCACGTTATGACGTCCTAAAAAGTACGGGCCACTATAGCGAGTTAAGAAGATTCTAGTCTATATTTTTCCTTTTCAGTCACTCTAGTAACGAGCTATATAGTAGGGGCTATTTTAGCTCTTCAACATTACTATTTTCCAATTTAGCTTTATTTCACGTTATGACGTCCTAAAAAGTACGGACCACTATAGCGAGTTAAGAAGATTCTAGTCTATATTTTTCCTTTTTAGTCACCCTAGTAACGAGCTATATAGTAGGGGCTATTTTAACTGTTAAACATTACTATTTTCCAATTTAGCTTTATTTCACGTTATGACGTCCTAAAAAGTACGGACCACTATAGCGAGTTAAGAAGATTCTAGTCTATATTTTTCCTTTTTAGTCACCCTAGTAACGAGCTATATAGTAGGGGCTATTTTAACTGTTAAACATTACTATTTTCCTGTTCTTAACTTTATTTCACGTTATGACGTCCTAAGAAGTACGGACCACTATAGCGAGTTAAGAAGATTCTAGTCTATATTTTTCCTTTTTAGTCACCCTAGTAACGAGCTATATAGTAGGGGCTATTTTAACTGTTAAACATTACTATTTTCCTGTTCTTTAGCTTCATTTCACGTTATGACGTCCTAAAAAGTACGGACCACTATAGCGAGTTAAGAAGATTCTGGTCTATATTTTTCCTTTTTAGTCACCCTAGTAACGAGCTATATAGTAGGGGCTATTTTAACTGTTAAACATTACTATTTTCCAATTTAGCTTTATTTCACGTTATGACGTCCTAAAAAGTACGGGCCACTATAGCGAGTTAAGAAGATTCTAGTCTATATTTTTCCTTTTCAGTCACTCTAGTAACGAGCTATATAGTAGGGGCTATTTTAGCTCTTCAACATTACTATTTTCCAATTTAGCTTTATTTCACGTTATGACGTCCTAAAAAGTACGGACCACTATAGCGAGTTAAGAAGATTCTAGTCTATATTTTTCCTTTTTAGTCCCCCTAGTAACAAGCTATATAGTAGGGGCTATTTTAACTGTTAATCATTACTATTTTCCAATTTAGCTTTATTTCACGTTATGACGTCCAAAAAAGTACGGACCACTATAGCGAGTTAAGAAGATTCTAGTCTATATTTTTCCTTTTTAGTCACCCTAGTAACGAGCTATATAGTAGGGGCTATTTTAACTGTTAAACATTACTATTTTCCTATTCTTTAGCTTCATTTCACGTTATGACGTCCTAAAAAGTACGGGCCACTATAGCGAGTTAAGAAGATTCTAGTCTATATTTTTCCTTTTTAGTCACCCTAGTAACGAGCTATATAGTAGGGGCTATTTTAGCTCTTCAACATTACTATTTTCCAATTTAGCTTTATTTCACGTTATGACGTCCTAAAAACTACGGGCCACTATAGCGAGTTAAGAAGATTCTAGTCTATATGTTTCCTTTTTAGTCACCCTAGTAACGAGCTATATAGTAGGGGCTATTTTAGCTCTTCAACATTACTATTTTCCAATTTAGCTTTATTTCACGTTATGACGTCCTAAAAAGTACGGACCACTATAGCGAGTTAAGAAGATTCTAGTCTATATTTTTCCTTTTTAGTCCCCCTAGTAACGAGCTATATAGTAGGGGCTATTTTAACTGTTAAACATTACTATTTTCCAATTTAGCTTTATTTCACGTTATGACGTCCTAAAAAGTACGGACCACTATAGCGAGTTAAGAAGATTCTAGTCTATATTTTTCCTTTTTAGTCACCCTAGTAACGAGCTATATAGTAGGGGCTATTTTAGCTCTTCAACATTACTATTTTCCAATTTAGCTTTATTTCACGTTATGACGTCCTAAAAAGTACGGACCACTATAGCGAGTTAAGAAGATTCTAGTCTATATTTTTCCTTTTTAGTCACCCTAGTAACGAGCTATATAGTAGGGGCTATTTTAACTGTTAAACATTACTATTTTCCAATTTAGCTTTATTTCACGTTATGACGTCCTAAAAAGTACGGACCACTATAGCGAGTTAAGAAGATTCTAGTCTATATTTTTCCTTTTTAGTCACTCTAGTAACGAGCTATATAGTAGGGGCTATTTTAGCTCTTCAACATTACTATTTTCCAATTTAGCTTTATTTCACGTTATGACGTCCTAAAAAGTACGGACCACTATAGCGAGTTAAGAAGATTCTAGTCTATATGTTTCCTTTTTAGTCACCCTAGTAACGAGCTATATAGTAGGGGCTATTTTAGCTCTTCAACATTACTATTTTCCAATTTAGCTTTATTTCACGTTATGACGTCCTAAAAAGTACGGACCACTATAGCTAGTTAAGAAGATTCTAGTCTATATTTTTCCTTTTTAGTCCCCCTAGTAACGAGCTATATAGTAGGGGCTATTTTAACTGTTAAACATTACTATTTTCCAATTTAGCTTTATTTCACGTTATGACGTCCTAAAAAGTACGGACCACTATAGCGAGTTAAGAAGATTCTAGTCTATATTTTTCCTTTTTAGTCACCCTAGTAACGAGCTATATAGTAGGGGCTATTTTAGCTTTTCAACATTACTATTTTCCAATTTAGCTTTATTTCACGTTATGACGTCCTAAAAAGTACGGACCACTATAGCGAGTTAAGAAGATTCTAGTCTATATTTTTCCTTTTTAGTCACCCTAGGAACGAGCTATATAGTAGGGGCTATTTTAACTGTTAAACATTACTATTTTCCTGTTCTTTAGCTTTATTTCACGTTATGACGTCCTAAGAAGTACGGACCACTATAGCGAGTTAAGAAGATTCTAGTCTATATTTTTCCTTTTTAGTCACCCTAGTAACGAGCTATATAGTAGGGGCTATTTTAACTGTTAAACATTACTATTTTCCTGTTCTTTAGCTTCATTTCACGTTATGACGTCCTAAAAAGTACGGACCACTATAGCGAGTTAAGAAGATTCTAGTCTATATTTTTCCTTTTTAGTCACCCTAGTAACGAGCTATATAGTAGGGGCTATTTTAACTGTTAAACATTACTATTTTCCAATTTAGCTTTATTTCACGTTATGACGTCCTAAAAAGTACGGGCCACTATAGCGAGTTAAGAAGATTCTAGTCTATATTTTTCCTTTTCAGTCACTCTAGTAACGAGCTATATAGTAGGGGCTATTTTAGCTCTTCAACATTACTATTTTCCAATTTAGCTTTATTTCACGTTATGACGTCCTAAAAAGTACGGACCACTATAGCGAGTTAAGAAGATTCTAGTCTATATTTTTCCTTTTTAGTCACCCTAGTAACGAGCTATATAGTAGGGGCTATTTTAACTGTTAAACATTACTATTTTCCTGTTCTTTAGCTTCATTTCACGTTATGACGTCCTAAAACGTACGGGCTATTATAGCGCGTTAACAATACTGTAGTCTTTATTGTTCGTTTTAGTCACCCTATTAACGACCTATATGGTAGGGCTATTTTAACTGTTCAACATTACTATATTCCTGTTCATTAGCTTTATTTCAAGTTATGACGTCCTAAAAAGTACGTGCCACTATAGCGAGTTAAGAAGATTGTAGTCTATGTTATTCGTTTTAGTCACCCTAGTAACGAGCTATATGATACTGTCTATTTTAACTGTTTAACATTACTATTTTCCTGTTCTTTAGTTTTACTTCACGTTATGACGACCTAAAACGTGCGGGCTACTATAGCGCGTTAACAATACTGTAGTCTATATTAATAATTTTAGTTCCCTAGTGACGAGCTATATGGTAGGAACTATTTTAACTGTTTAACAGTACCATTTTCCTGTTCTTTAGTTTTAATTCACGTTATAACGAGCTATATTGTACTGGCTATTATAGCGCGTTAACACGACTGTTGTCTTTATTATTCGTTTTAGTTACCCTAGTAACGAGCTATATGATACTGTGTATTTTAACTGTTTAACATTACTATTTTCCTGTTCTTTAGTTTTATTTCACGTTATGACGACCTAAATTGTGCGGGCTATTATAGCGCGTTAACAATACTGTAGTCTATATTAATCATTTTAGTTCCCTAGTGACGAGCTATATGGTAGGAGCTATTTTAACTGTTTAACAGTACCATTTTCCTGTTCTTTAGTTTTATTTCACGTTATGACGACCTAAATTGTGCGGTCTACTGTAGCGCGTTAACAATACTGTAGTCTATATTAATCATTTTAGTTCCATAGTGACGAGCTATATGGTAGGAGCTATTTTAACTGTTTAACAGTACCATTTTCCTGTTCTTTAGTTTTATTTCACGTTATGACGACCTAAATTGTGCGGTCTACTGTAGCGCGTTAACAATACTGTAGTCTATATTAATCATTTTAGTTCCCTAGTGACGAGCTATATGGTAGGAGCTATTTTAACTGTTTGACAGTACCATTTTCCTGTTCTTTAGTTTTATTTCACGTTATGACGACCTAAATTGTGCGGTCTACTGTAGCACGTTAACAATACTGTAGTCTATATTAATCATTTTAGTTCCCTAGTGACGAGCTATATGGTAGGAGCTATTTTAACTGTTAAACATTACTATTTTCCTGTTCTTTAGCTTCATTTCACGTTATGACGTCCTAAAAAGTACGGGCTATTATAGCGCGTTAACAATACTGTAGTCTTTATTGTTCGTTTTAGTCACCCTAGGAACGACCTACATGGTACGGTGTATTTTAACTGTTCAACATTACTATATTCCTGTTCTTTAGCTTCATTTCAAGTTATGACGTCCTAAAAAGTACGTGCCACTATAGCGAGTTAAGAAGATTGTAGTCTATGTTATTCGTTTTAGTCACCCTAGTAACGAGCTATATGATACTGTCTATTTTAACTGTTTAACATTACTATTTTCCTGTTCTTTAGTTTTACTTCACGTTATGACGACCTAAAACGTGCGGGCTACTATAGCGCGTTAACAATACTGTAGTCTATATTAATCATTTTAGTTCCCTAGTGACGAGCTATATGGTAGGAGCTATTTTAACTGTTTGACAGTACCATTTTCCTGTTCTTTAGTTTTATTTCACGTTATGACGACCTAAATTGTGCGGTCTACTGTAGCGCGTTAACAATACTGTAGTCTATATTAATCATTTTAGTTCCCTAGTGACGAGCTATATGGTAGGAGCTATTTTAACTGTTTAACAGTACCATTTTCCTGTTCTTTAGTTTTATTTCACGTTATGACGACCTAAATTGTGCGGTCTACTGTAGCGCGTTAACAATACTGTAGTCTATATTAATCATTTTAGTTCCCTAGTGACGAGCTATATGGTAGGAGCTATTTTAACTGTTTAACAGTACCATTTTCCTGTTCTTTAGTTTTATTTCACGTTATGACGACCTAAATTGTGCGGTCTACTGTAGCGCGTTAACAATACTGTAGTCTATATTAATCATTTTAGTTCCCTAGTGACGAGCTATATGGTAGGAGCTATTTTAACTGTTTGACAGTACCATTTTCCTGTTCTTTAGTTTTATTTCACGTTATGACGACCTAAATTGTGCGGTCTACTGTAGCACGTTAACAATACTGTAGTCTATATTAATCATTTTAGTTCCCTAGTGACGAGCTATATGGTAGGAGCTATTTTAACTGTTTGACAGTACCATTTTCCTGTTCTTTAGTTTTATTTCACGTTATGACGACCTAAATTGTGCGGTCTACTGTAGCACGTTAACAATACTGTAGTCTATATTAATCATTTTAGTTCCCTAGTGACGAGCTATATGGTAGGAGCTATTTTAACTGTTTGACAGTACCATTTTCCTGTTCTTTAGTTTTAATTCACGTTATGACGACCTAAAACGTGCGGTCTACTGTAGCGCGTTAACAATACTGTAGTCTATATTAATCATTTTAGTTCCCTAGTGACGAGCTATATGGTAGGAGCTATTTTAACTGTTTGACAGTACCATTTTCCTGTTCTTTAGTTTTATTTCACGTTATGACGACCTAAATTGTGCGGTCTACTGTAGCACGTTAACAATACTGTAGTCTATATTAATCATTTTAGTTCCCTAGTGACGAGCTATATGGTAGGAGCTATTTTAACTGTTTAACAGTACCATTTTCCTGTTCTTTAGTTTTATTTCACGTTATGACGACCTAAATTGTGCGGTCTACTGTAGCGCGTTAACAATACTGTAGTCTATATTAATCATTTTAGTTCCCTAGTGACGAGCTATATGGTAGGAGCTATTTTAACTGTTTGACAGTACCATTTTCCTGTTCTTTAGTTTTATTTCACGTTATGACGACCTAAATTGTGCGGTCTACTGTAGCACGTTAACAATACTGTAGTCTATATTAATCATTTTAGTTCCCTAGTGACGAGCTATATGGTAGGAGCTATTTTAACTGTTTGACAGTACCATTTTCCTGTTCTTTAGTTTTATTTCACGTTATGACGACCTAAATTGTGCGGTCTACTGTAGCACGTTAACAATACTGTAGTCTATATTAATCATTTTAGTTCCCTAGTGACGAGCTATATGGTAGGAGCTATTTTAACTGTTTGACAGTACCATTTTCCTGTTCTTTAGTTTTAATTCACGTTATGACGACCTAAAACGTGCGGTCTACTGTAGCGCGTTAACAATACTGTAGTCTATATTAATCATTTTAGTTCCCTAGTGACGAGCTATATGGTAGGAGCTATTTTAACTGTTTAACAGTACCATTTTCCTGTTCTTTAGTTTTATTTCACGTTATGACGTTATAAAATTACCATTCTCCTTTGCGAAGTTTTACCTCACATAATGTCAAAATACAGGTCTTCGATATTTCATCACAATGAACTTTCCACAAACTTTGTAGGAGTTGAAAATAACTTTAATTTTATAGCTCTGTGGTCATTTGTTGTTGAACTAGTGCAATTGCAGGTATTTGTAACAGTAGGGCCACTAAATAAATAGAGAACTTTCTGAACGAAAGTGAGTTCATTAGGGCTGTGGGCTTTTACTGCAGGAATAATGCCATTACATCCCAGAAGTAAAATATTTACGCTTGAAACACTCCAGGAGTGATGAGGATATCGATTATAATATAAAACGTATTTTGGTGATTTCTGTTTAAGTCAGTACTTCTCGAGTTATTTTCAATTGAAAATATTGATTTTTTAAACCAAAAATTCATTTTTTACAAAGCTCCTTATAAGGTGAGACTAGAGCAATTGGAATATTATATTATTAGTGCACTCCTAATTCAACACATAGCGTTTTATGAGATTAAAGCAATAGGAGTATAATAACATTTGTGCCCTAAAGATTTCTTATATAGCTCATTTTCGGCTATATTATAGCAATTTGAATTAACTAATATTAGAACCTATAGATTCCTTACAAAGTTTCTTATACTGACACTGTAGCAATAGTAATATAATAATGTTAGTGCACTTTGAATTCATCACGTAGGTCGTTATGCGGTAAGACTGTAGCAATAGGAATATAGTATTATTAGTGACCTATAGATTCCTTACATAGCTCCTTTTTCAATGAACCTATAGTCATAGGAACATAATAATATTAGTGACCAATGAATTCCTTACATACCTCCTTATTCGGTGAGACTACAGCAATAGGAATATAATAATATTAGTGCAGTTTGAATTCATCACGTAGCTCGTTATGCGGTAAGACTCTAGCAATAGGAATATAGTATTATTAGTGACCTATAGATTCCTTACATACCTCCTTATTCGGTGAGACTATAGCAATAGGAATATAATAATATTAGTGCACTTTGAATTCATCACGTAGCTCGTTATGCGGTAAGACTCTAGCAATAGGAATATAGTATTATTAGTGACCTATAGATTCCTTACATACCTCCTTATTCGGTGAGACTACAGCAATAGGAACATAATAATATAAGTGACCAATGAATTCCTTATATACCTCCTTATTCGGTGAGACTACAGCAATAGGAATATAATAATATTAGTGACCAATGAATTCCTTACATACCTCCTTATTCGGTGAGACTACAGCAATAGGAATATAATAATATTAGTGACCAATGAATTCCTTACATACCTCCTTATTCGGTGAGACTACAGCAATAGGAATATAATAATATTAGTGACCAATGAATTCCTTACATACCTCCTTATTCGGTGAGACTACACCAATAGGAATATAATAATATTAGTGACCAATGAATTCCTTACATACCTCCATATTCGGTGAGACTACAGCAATAGGAATATAATAATATTAGTGACCAATGAATTCCTTACATACCTCCTTATTCGGTGAGACTACAGCAATAGGAATATAATAATATTAGTGACCAATGAATTCCTTACATACCTCCTTATTCGGTGAGACTACAGCAATAGGAATATAATAATATTAGTGACCAATGAATTCCTTACATACCTCCTTATTCGGTGAGACTACAGCAATAGGAATATAATAATATTAGTGACCAATGAATTCCTTATATACCTCCTTATTCGGTGAGACTATAGCAATAGGAATATAATAATATTAGTGACCAATGAATTCCTTACATACCTCCTTATTCGGTGAGACTACAGCAATAGGAATATATAATATCAGTGACCTATAGATTCCTTACATAGCTCTTTAATCGGTGAGACTACAGCAATGGGAATATATAATATCAGTGACCAAAGATTCCTTACGTAGCTCCTTATTCGGTGAGACTATAGCAATAGGAATATATAATATTAGTGATCATAAATTCCTTACGTAGCTCCTTATTCGGTGAGACTATAGCAATAGGAATATATAATATTAGTGATCATAGATCCCTTACATAGCTCTTTATTCGGTGAGACTATAGCAATGGGAATATATAATATTAGTGATCATAGATTCCTTGCGTAGCTCCTTATTCGGGAGACTATAGCAATAGGAATATATAATATTAGTGATCATAGATTCCTTACGTAGCTCCTTATTCGGTGAGACTATAGCAATGGGAATATATAATATCAGTGACCAAAGATTCCTTACGCAGCTCCTTATTCGGTGAGACTATAGCAAAAGGAATATATAATATTAGTGATCATAGATCCCTTACATAGCTCTATATTCGGTGAGATTATAGCAATAAGAATATATAATATTAGTGATCATAGTTTCCTTACGTAGCTCCTTATTCGGTGAGACTATAGCAATGGGAATATATAATATTAGTGATCATAGATTCCTTAAATAGCTCTTTATTCGGTGAGACTATAGCAATAGGAATATATAATATCAGTGACCAAATATTCCTTACATAGCTCTTTATTCATTGGGATTATAGCAATAGCAATATAATATTATTAGTAAGATCCTAATGCCTCAATTAAAAGTTGATGAGGTAAGACTATGGCAAGAGGAATATGATATCATTATCGAGCTATTACTGCATCGCATTGCTCTCTTTACAGTGAGACTATAGCAATAGCAATATAATATTATTAGTAAGATCCTAATGCCTCAATTAAAAGTTGATGAGGTAAGACTATGGCAAGAGGAATATGATATCATTAACGAGCTGTTAGTGCATCGCATTGCTCTCTTTAAGGTGAGACTATAGCAATTACAATATATTATTACTAGTAAGATCTATATCACTCAATTATAAGTTGATGAGGTAAGGCTATGGCAAGATGAATATGATATCATTAACGAGCTATTACTGCATCGCATTGCTCTCTTTACAGTGAGACTATAGCAATAGCAATATAATATTATTAGTAAGATATAAATCCCTCCATTATATGTTAATGTGGTAAGACTAAGGCAAGAGGGATATGATATCATTAACGAGCTATTACTGCATCGCATTGCTCTCTTTACGGTGAGACTATAGCAATAGCAATATAATATTATTAGTAAGATCCTAATGCCTCAATTAAAAGTTGATGAGGTAAGACTATGGCAAGAGGAATATGATATCATTAACGAGCTATTACTGCATCGCATTGCTCTCTTTACGGTGAGACTATAGCAATAGCAATATAATATTATTAGTAAGATCCTAATGCCTCAATTAAAAGTTGATGAGGTAAGACTATGGCAAGAGGAATATGATATCATTAACGAGCTATTACTACATCGCATTGCTCTCTTTACAGTGAGACTATAGCAATAGCAATATAATATTATTAGTAAGATCCTAATGCCTCAATTAAAAGTTGATGAGGTAAGGCTATGGCAAGAGGAATATGATATCATTAACGAGCTGTTAGTGCATCGCATTGCTCTCTTTAAGGTGAGACTATAGCAATTACAATATATTATTACTAGTAAGATCTATATCACTCAATTATAAGTTGATGTGGTAAGACTAAGGCAAGAGGGATATGATATCATTAACGAGCTATTACTGCATCGCATTGCTCTCTTTACGGTGAGACTATAGCAATAGCAATATAATATTATTAGTAAGATATAAATCCCTCCATTATATGTTAATGTGGTAAGACTAAGGCAAGAGGGATATGATATCATTAACGAGCTATTACTGCATCGCATTGCTCTCTTTACGGTGAGACTATAGCAATAGCAATATAATATTATTAGTAAGATATAAATCCCACAATAATAAGTTGATGAGGTAAGACTATGGCAAGAGGAATATGATATCATTAACGAGCTGTTAGTGCATCGCATTGCTCTCTTTAAGGTGAGACTATAGCAATGGCAATATATTATTACTAGTAAGATCTATATCACTCAATTATAAGTTGATGAGGTAAGACTATGGCAAGAGGAATAGGCCTATGATATCATTAACGAGCTATTACTACATCGCATTGCTCCCTTTACAGGGAGACTATAGCAATAGCAATATAATATTATTAGTAAGATCCTAATGCCTCAATTATAAGTTGATGAGGTAAGGCTATGGCAAGAGGAATATGATATCATTAACGAGCTGTTAGTGCATCGCATTGCTCTCTTTACGGTGAGACTATAGCAATGTCAATATATTATTATTAGTAAGATCTAAATTCCTCAATTATATGTTAATGTAGTAAGACTAAGACAAGTGGAATATGATATCATTAACGAGCTATTACTACATCGCATTGCTCTCTTTACGGTGAGACTATAGCAATGGCCATATATTATTACTAGTAAGATCTATATCACTCAATTATATGTTAATGTAGTAAGACTAAGACAAAAGGAATATGATATCATTAACGAGGTATTACTACATCGCCTTGCTCTCTTTACGGTGAGACTATAGCAATGTCAATATATTATTATTAGTAAGATCTAAATTCCTCAATTATATGTTAATGTAGTAAGACTAAGACAAGAGGAATATGATATCATTAACGAGCTATTACTGCATCGCATTGCTCTCTTTACGGTGAGACTATAGCAATAGCAATATAATATTATTAGTAAGATATAAATCCCTCCATTATATGTTAATGTAGTAAGACTAAGACAAGATGGATATGATATCATTAACGAGCTATTACTACATCGCATTGCTCTCTTTACGGTGAGACTGTAGCAATAGCAATATAATATTATTAGTAAGATATAAATCCCACAATAATATGTTAATGTGGTAAGACTAATGCAAGAGGGATATGATATCATTAACGAGCTATTACTACATCGCATTGCTCTCTTTACAGTGAGACTATAGCAGTGGCAATATAATATTATTAGTAAGATATAAATGACTCAATTATATGTTAATGTAGTAAGACTAATGCAAGAGGGATATGATATCATTAACGAGCTATTACTACATCGCATTGCTCTCTTTACAGTGAGACTATAGCAATAGCAATATATTATTATTAGTAAGATCTAAATTCCTCAATTATATGTTAATGTAGTAAGACTAAGACAAGATGGATATGATATCATTAACGAGCTATTACTACATCGCATTGCTCTCTTTACAGTGAGACTATAGCAATAGCAATATATTATTATTAGTAAGATCTAAATTCCTCAATTATATGTTAATGTAGTAAGACTAAGACAAGATGGATATGATATCATTAACGAGCTATTACTACATCGCATTGCTCTCTTTACGGTGAGACTATAGCAATAGCAATATAATATTATTAGTAAGAGATAAATCCCACAATAATATGTTAATGTGGTAAGACTAAGGCAAGAGGGATATGATATCATTAACGAGCTATTACTGCATCGCATTGCTCTCTTTACAGTGAGACTATAGCAGTGGCAATATAATATTATATGTAAGATCTAAATGCCTCAATTATATAATAATGTGGTAAGACTTTGACAAGAGGAATATGTTATCATTAACGAGCTATTACTACATCGCATTGCTCTCTTTACGTTGAGACTATAGCAATGGCAATATAATATTATTAGTAAGATCCTAATGCCTCAATTAAAAGTTGATGAGGTAAGACTATGGCAAGAGGAATATGATATCATTATCGAGCTATTACTGCATCGCATTGCTCTCTTTACAGTGAGACTATAGCAATAGCAATATAATATTATTAGTAAGATCCTAATGCCTCAATTAAAAGTTGATGAGGTAAGACTATGGCAAGAGGAATATGATATCATTAACGAGCTGTTAGTGCATCGCATTGCTCTCTTTAAGGTGAGACTATAGCAATTACAATATATTATTACTAGTAAGATCTATATCACTCAATTATAAGTTGATGAGGTAAGGCTATGGCAAGATGAATATGATATCATTAACGAGCTATTACTGCATCGCATTGCTCTCTTTACAGTGAGACTATAGCAATAGCAATATAATATTATTAGTAAGATATAAATCCCTCCATTATATGTTAATGTGGTAAGACTAAGGCAAGAGGGATATGATATCATTAACGAGCTATTACTGCATCGCATTGCTCTCTTTACGGTGAGACTATAGCAATAGCAATATAATATTATTAGTAAGATCCTAATGCCTCAATTAAAAGTTGATGAGGTAAGACTATGGCAAGAGGAATATGATATCATTAACGAGCTATTACTGCATCGCATTGCTCTCTTTACGGTGAGACTATAGCAATAGCAATATAATATTATTAGTAAGATCCTAATGCCTCAATTAAAAGTTGATGAGGTAAGACTATGGCAAGAGGAATATGATATCATTAACGAGCTATTACTACATCGCATTGCTCTCTTTACAGTGAGACTATAGCAATAGCAATATAATATTATTAGTAAGATCCTAATGCCTCAATTAAAAGTTGATGAGGTAAGGCTATGGCAAGAGGAATATGATATCATTAACGAGCTGTTAGTGCATCGCATTGCTCTCTTTAAGGTGAGACTATAGCAATTACAATATATTATTACTAGTAAGATCTATATCACTCAATTATAAGTTGATGTGGTAAGACTAAGGCAAGAGGGATATGATATCATTAACGAGCTATTACTGCATCGCATTGCTCTCTTTACGGTGAGACTATAGCAATAGCAATATAATATTATTAGTAAGATATAAATCCCTCCATTATATGTTAATGTGGTAAGACTAAGGCAAGAGGGATATGATATCATTAACGAGCTATTACTGCATCGCATTGCTCTCTTTACGGTGAGACTATAGCAATAGCAATATAATATTATTAGTAAGATATAAATCCCACAATAATAAGTTGATGAGGTAAGACTATGGCAAGAGGAATATGATATCATTAACGAGCTGTTAGTGCATCGCATTGCTCTCTTTAAGGTGAGACTATAGCAATGGCAATATATTATTACTAGTAAGATCTATATCACTCAATTATAAGTTGATGAGGTAAGACTATGGCAAGAGGAATAGGCCTATGATATCATTAACGAGCTATTACTACATCGCATTGCTCCCTTTACAGGGAGACTATAGCAATAGCAATATAATATTATTAGTAAGATCCTAATGCCTCAATTATAAGTTGATGAGGTAAGGCTATGGCAAGAGGAATATGATATCATTAACGAGCTGTTAGTGCATCGCATTGCTCTCTTTACGGTGAGACTATAGCAATGTCAATATATTATTATTAGTAAGATCTAAATTCCTCAATTATATGTTAATGTAGTAAGACTAAGACAAGTGGAATATGATATCATTAACGAGCTATTACTACATCGCATTGCTCTCTTTACGGTGAGACTATAGCAATGGCCATATATTATTACTAGTAAGATCTATATCACTCAATTATATGTTAATGTAGTAAGACTAAGACAAAAGGAATATGATATCATTAACGAGGTATTACTACATCGCCTTGCTCTCTTTACGGTGAGACTATAGCAATGTCAATATATTATTATTAGTAAGATCTAAATTCCTCAATTATATGTTAATGTAGTAAGACTAAGACAAGAGGAATATGATATCATTAACGAGCTATTACTGCATCGCATTGCTCTCTTTACGGTGAGACTATAGCAATAGCAATATAATATTATTAGTAAGATATAAATCCCTCCATTATATGTTAATGTAGTAAGACTAAGACAAGATGGATATGATATCATTAACGAGCTATTACTACATCGCATTGCTCTCTTTACGGTGAGACTGTAGCAATAGCAATATAATATTATTAGTAAGATATAAATCCCACAATAATATGTTAATGTGGTAAGACTAATGCAAGAGGGATATGATATCATTAACGAGCTATTACTACATCGCATTGCTCTCTTTACAGTGAGACTATAGCAGTGGCAATATAATATTATTAGTAAGATATAAATGACTCAATTATATGTTAATGTAGTAAGACTAATGCAAGAGGGATATGATATCATTAACGAGCTATTACTACATCGCATTGCTCTCTTTACAGTGAGACTATAGCAATAGCAATATATTATTATTAGTAAGATCTAAATTCCTCAATTATATGTTAATGTAGTAAGACTAAGACAAGATGGATATGATATCATTAACGAGCTATTACTACATCGCATTGCTCTCTTTACAGTGAGACTATAGCAATAGCAATATATTATTATTAGTAAGATCTAAATTCCTCAATTATATGTTAATGTAGTAAGACTAAGACAAGATGGATATGATATCATTAACGAGCTATTACTACATCGCATTGCTCTCTTTACGGTGAGACTATAGCAATAGCAATATAATATTATTAGTAAGAGATAAATCCCACAATAATATGTTAATGTGGTAAGACTAAGGCAAGAGGGATATGATATCATTAACGAGCTATTACTGCATCGCATTGCTCTCTTTACAGTGAGACTATAGCAGTGGCAATATAATATTATATGTAAGATCTAAATGCCTCAATTATATAATAATGTGGTAAGACTTTGACAAGAGGAATATGTTATCATTAACGAGCTATTACTACATCGCATTGCTCTCTTTACGTTGAGACTATAGCAATGGCAATATAATATTATTAGTAAGATCTAAATGCCTCAATTATAAGTTGTAGAGGTTGACTATGGCAAAAAAATATGATAACATTAACGAGCTATTACTGCATCGCATTGCTCTCTTTACGGTGAGACTATAGCAATAGCAATATATTATTACTAGTAAGATATAAATGCAGCAAATATATGTTTATGAGGTAAGACTATGGCATGAGGAATACGATAACATTAACGATCTATAAATGCTTCGCATAGATCTCTATATGGTGAGACTATAGCAATTGAAATATAATATTATTAGTAAGATATAAATGCCTCACTTATTCTTTTGTGAGATCAGACTATAGCAAAACACAAATAGTAATATTAATGAGTTTAAGTACATATGATAAAATGTTAAATCTCTAGTTTCATATATATAACGTTTGTATTAGCAAAAGGGGAAAACAATACACATTAAATTTTGATTGACATAAATACGTGACAATAAAATATAGTGAAATAAATATAATAAATTGCGTAGCTTGATAATTATAAATCCATTCTGAACTTGATCCTCTAAAAATTTGCTAATGAATGGGCCTATATCCGTAAAATGATTTTTATAAGTAATTTAATTTCGTCTGAAGTGTTAAAAATAATTTTCACTCCAAATGTGGATTTTGTTTATTTTTACAATGCTGCCATTTAGAATTTTAGGAAGGTTAATGTCAAATTCATATTATATTATGCAGATCTCATTTTTTTATAACAGTCGATTTTCTTGCAATAAGAAATGGTTTTACAAACGATGTACAAATCTAAACCGAATTTTTAACCTAACTTATATATCCTAAGCAAATAATTGTTTAAAATTCCATATTATTTAGACTAAGCCGAGAGTCGTAAGTTCCACGTGTTTATTGCTTCAATAAAACGTTACTTTTGAATAAGAAAATTTGAGGTTAAAGGAATGAAGTTTTCATGTATCTCAGAAATAACTAAATGTTACACTTAAACAACAAAATGACTCACCCTAATGTAGTCATGGTGACGATAGTGTACCAGAAGGCAGCGGGGATTGAAGTGAAGTTAGTGCCTTCAACATTCTTCTCGGCGTAGAACATGACTGTGGCGAATATTATTATAGCCATGGCCAAAGAGAAGACTAGGAAGCCCAGCTCGGAAGCACAAGACTTGAGGGTATATCCAAGAATTCGAAGACCTTGCGAATGTCGAGAGAACTTGAAGATACGAAAGACGCGGAATACCCTGAGCGTGACGAAAGCCCCGGACACGTCATCGTTGTCGGTTATGCCTAGGCCAATGTAGTACGGCAGAATGGCGACAACGTCTATGATGCTCATAACGCTTCTCACAAACTTGCACCTGTCCGGCGCGGCAAACAGCCGAAGCAGATATTCCGCTGTGAAGATCATAACGCAGGCTGTGTCCAGACAAAAGAACACAATCTTATAACGTTCACCACAAGGTAGAGTTCCCGCACGGCCAGGTCGATGACCACAAGGGACCGTTTCCACCACGTTCGCCATCACTGACACGGCTATGAAAAATCCTGTGACGTAATAAAAAACTAAAGCAGCTGTGGAAGTGTGAGGATTTTCAAAAGCTCGCCACATTTTCTGTCTGATATTGGTGAGCTGCGGAAGGTTCTGGTCACCGTTTTCGGACAGTTTATCGTCCATCAGCCTTTCGGCGTTTTCCCGTTTGCGGTCGCGATAGTCCTCGTAACAGCAGTCTCCTATGACGTCCGGTAGAATGCCAAAGAACGCCAATTCTTCGTCGTAGCTAGTCAGACATTCGTGTTTTGGGTAGTGTAGCTTACCTGTTCGATAATAATTTAAAATATGACGGAATATATCCGGGTCGCGATCGAAAAAGTATTCCTTGCATTCTTCGTCAAAAAAGAACTCGCGTTCGTTAGAACCTAACAAAGTATCTGGGTACTTTTCGAGGGTATTTCGCCATGTTTCAAACCTACGTCCCGAGACATTAATGAGTAATTTTTCATCGTCCGCTTTGCGACGGTCCTTAGGTATTGGCGGAGGTGGTAGCGGGTGCGTGGCTATCGGTACCCATCCGATGGCCGCCGCCCGGGCAAATGGCAGCCAAGCGGCGACCGAGGCCATGCTGTGCGGTGGAATGTCTCAACAGCACTCGCGGTCCCCGGTTCACAGACCACCACTACGATATGTCACTCTTCACGCCACATTATATCTCCTATTCACATACGGTACGAAACGAACACAGAAAACGTCGATACGGAAACTGGATCGAACCGTTGTTGCGCTGCTCCACCATGATGAGCCGCTGACCTAGTAAGAATACAACCGACCGACCGCACTGCTAGAATCTACTCAACTAAATAACCCACCTTGGTCAGCTGCCTACTAAACTAAATTGATTTTCCCTGAACCGCTCTACTGCAGCCCGCCAGAGTGATCTAGCGGCCCTGATTCTAACTCTAGCGTTGCTAAGCAACAATGACGTCATATTCACAAGTCCCCTCTATATTTTTACATAAGTTTAACGTGGCATTTACTAACGACGCGCATGTTAGTGTTGCAAATGCAATATCAAGGTTTAACGTTTATACAAGTCTAATATCTAATTCCCTAACTCAACAGTACAAACAATAATTTGCTAATTAAATTATCAGCGTCGCTTTAGGAGCTTCAGGATGCAATATCTAACAATTATCTCGACAATTAAAAGCAATCACATGGACACAGAGTAGTAGTTAACCCTTTAAAGGCTGCAATATGGTCTAATATCGATTTCACTAACTCTATTTCCACAGCAATTATGCAATTACACGCACGTTTACGCTATAATTATGTTCCATGTATACTAAATAACGATCTAAAACAGTTTAGTGTCCTACGTATGAACATTTTCTCTGAATTTAAAATTAATTTACGATAATTTTTTTTAATTGAACTTTAAATTTTTCATTAAATATTTACTTTAAAATATACCCAACTTAAATAAATTACATATAAATTTTTTTACAATGATTTAATATAAATTCAGTGCCGATATAGGGGGGCTGAAAGGCCCCTCCCGAAATATATAAATTAATCATTTTCGTTACTTATTTTAATAAATATTACTATCGGTGAAACTAAAATCGTAAAATACAATAATACCCAAGTTAGTAATATACTACTAATATCATGTGGAATTTAGTATTCCTTATTAAAAAAAAAAATGTATTCATATACATAAATTTTGTTTGCATTCATTTGTATCTCAAAAACTTGAGGCTGATAAGTTATACATATTATTTACTACACCTATTTTTGTAACATCGTCTAAGGTTTAAAATCCTTTAAAAATTCAAAAGTAACTTCATTTTTAGAAACACTTTTTTTTTAATACAGTTGCTCCCCTGAAATTAAATCGTATAGGCCGTTGTATATTTTAATTTCAGTTTTTTTTTATTTATTTTTTTAGTTTTAAGGCGATTAACCCATTTACAATTGTTGCCTAAAAATATACTAAACACTTTTAAATGTTTTAAACTTGGCTATAGTAGCACTTACTTATATTTGTTGAGGAAGGCCGTTTCGGGAGATGTGTCCCATTGTCAACTCAGACTGTAACTGATCTCAAGGTCTACATAAGTTAGGGTGTTAGGGTGGGGGTGGGATGTTATGGTGGTGTGGGTGTATTTTGTGTATATTAGGAGTTATGATGTCAAAAAGTGCATGTGAGTTGTAATGTAATTGTGTATTGAGTATGTGTGTAGGGTGTAGTTTGAAGTGTCTGTATATTTCGTATTGTTCGGTTGTGTAGCGTTGGTTATTTCTGTGTTGTTTATGGAGAACTTGTAGGTTAGATGTTATGTCTATGTAGTCATGTTTTGTGGAGTTGAGATGATCGACGAAGTTTGATTGGTAGTTATTGTTTGTTAGTTCTTTTATATGTTCTTGGTAATGTGTGTAGAAGGACCTCCCTGTCTGGCCTATGTATAAACTGGGGCACGAACTGCAAGTTAGTTTGTAAACTCCAGTGGTGTTATAAATGTCGTTGATTTTGTTGTTGGGTTTAAATTGTTTATTGAGAGTGTTATGTGTGGAGTAAGCTATTTTTTAATTGTATTTTCGTAGTGTGTTGGTTATATTGTGGGTTTTGAATGATCTGTACGGTATTGATAAGTATTTTATGGGATTGTCCTGTTGTGTGTTTGTGTTTGGGTTATTAGGTTTATTTTTTAGGCGGTTGTATAATTTGTCAATCATTGTTGGGTTGTGTCCGTTAGTTTGTGCTATATATTTTATGGTGTTTAACTCCTGGCAGTGTGCTTCTTTGTCTTTAGTGATAACTAATAGCTCACTTGAAGATGGAATCAACAAATACTAAGAATATAGTTAGTACAGGATTGTAAATACGAGTATAAGCATCGTTATATGTATTTACAATCATACAATTTATATTTACAATTATAAAATATATTTTGTATGCTACAAAAGATAGACACATAAAGACGTACAATAAGATTTTGATAGGTAAATATTTGTAGGGGATATTTTATTATACTATTTCAGTTTTAAAGTTACAAAAGTTTTTATACCAAGTTGAGTTTCTAAAAAATAAATTTATATTTTACCTTCAGGCCAAAAAGTCTCCATTTTAGATGTTTATTATAAAAATGATACTAAATACATTTTCAAAAAACAACTGTGAGAACAAATATTATAGAAGATTACACACTAAGTTTTAAAACTATTAAAATGCATTTCCTATCAAAAGGTTTTCTTTCTTATCTCAATAAGTGTAAAATTTTTTATATTGTTACAAAGTTTTAACTACTAAACAAATTCCAAAATGAACTGATGAAATGTTTTCCCTCTCTAAATAAGATTATTTGCTTTTGAAGTTAATTATTTTCTAACTAACTTCAATAAACTGAGTTTAATAAAGACTACATTTACAGTAGGTTTATATTGTTAAAACTTGAATGCTACAAAGTTTTTGTTTCATTAAAATTAACTTACTGAACATAATTAGCTCAGGGGCAGAATAAGGGGGTTAAATCCCTCAGAAGGATTATAATGTTTCTTTATACCCTTTTATAGGCTTACAAAATTACTTTAAATAAGTTGGACAGTTTCTTCAACTGGCAGTACTGTATTTCAGTTGGCAAATAAATTTTTAATTCTCATGAGGAAAATCAAATATTATAGTTTCAAGATAATTTTTCCATAAAAAGAGTTGACAGTAAATTTTGAACTTTTAATAAATGTATATATACAGTGTTTGTAAAAGACTTCAGTGTCAATACATAGTTTCATTTTGGCAATGACCACATATTTGAGAAATGATTCGTGAAGATAGTGATCAAGTGGACTTGATGATATTCCTTACATCTATAATAAAATCGCTAAAACAGGATATTTTAACAAATTTCTCGAAGTCTTGTAGACTCAATATTTCTTTATAGAATTGTAGTTTATAAAAACGAAAGTTGAGGCAGTTAAAATCAGAGTAGGCCACAACCACAAACTTCTAATGTTAGATGACAATTGCTAAAGATTGGCAAGATGCATTAGATTAACACTTTTTTCTAGTGAGCTGTTTCATTCACATGTGAATGCAGTTAGTAGTATGCCTATCATGCGAGAGGGAAACCAGATTAATTGTCAATGAACTAAACTCATAAGCCCTTTTTTTGAAAATCAGGAGATAATGAAATGAAATAGTATGGTAAGTGTCGCGCTACGACAAGGATGACAAATTCTGAAAAGAAAGAAACCTGCCAAGAAAACCCCTGTAACAGATCATACGGAAATCTTAGGGCTAGGATATTCTTATACTAAGGGATATAAAAGGATATTTTTGTTTTTTTTTACTAACCTGGGCCTGGGATTCCACAACTCGCTCAGCCCTTAAGTCAACCATCCTCTATAGAGCTGCCTCCATCTCACATGCACATACGGTTAGTACCCCTATTAGAAGTGAAGGAAATGAGATTGATTGCCCATGTACCAAGTTAATAAGTTTTTTCCATGGAGAATCACGAGATAGTAAAATGAAACAGTACGGTAAGTGTCGCGCTAAGAGCAGAATGAAAAATCCTGGAAAGAAGAAAGCCTGGAAATATCCCGTGACAGATCATGCAGGAACCATGGGGGCTTGGATATCTTTACGCTAAGGGATAAGGAACAGTATTGCCATACAAATACCTTGTTAGTGAGTCTAAGGCAGGAACGGCATGCATCTCTTCTTCTGCTCCCTACTCGATACTGAAAAGGCATATAATTCAAAACGAGTACTTCCCTTGGCGCTAAACTGCGACCCTGGGGATGTGCACCTGCGTCACCTGGAACATAACAGTGAACCAGATTAATATTAGTATGTATATATTATTTGCATTTTATGGTTAGAGCTAGGCGGTCAGTAAGAGCAGCGGCCGTCTGTGTGTAATTAACACATATGGTCCAATAATTTTCAGTGCTGCTATCTATCAAAAAGTAGCATAACTAGAATTAAACAACACTGGCAGTAAAAATATTTGTAGCTACATATATTTCTGCTCTTAACTAATTTTTCTAAAAAGTTAGTGTTGCTCCATGGTGGTTCTAAGATCCTTAATTTAGAGTTTGTTTGTTAAAAATTTGTTATTCAGTGTAAGCCTCCAACTTGATAATAAAAAATACCACTGTTTATATGTACTTTTATTTGCATTGAGTACTCAATAAATGTAGAATGTACAGTAATTAAATTGAGAAAAAAATATTAAATTTACTAATTTGTCAAATTTCTAATTTAAGGCATTATATTGGCATAAAATAACATTTCAGTTTTAAAAGTTTTCCTTGGGTTATAAATTAGTACCCTCATTTCTTCACAAAATGTCTAAAGTCTTGCTCAGCTATCAAACTTCCACAGAATATCCAGCTACTCTACTATATTAGTTTTAAGAAATACGCTTCATTAAAACATTGCATGCTTATTGTGACAGTGGGGAGCACAGAAATGCTTAAATTATTTGTATTTGTAAATCTTCAAACCTTTGTATTTGTACACAATATCAAGAGCACAGTGGCACAATATATTACAATGAAAATATTTGAAAGAACCCCAACATCACAAAAAATAGTCAAAAATAACAAATAAAACAAGTTACTTAAGATTAAACCCTTATGTACATTTCGATGACCATGTCATCATCAACAGAGGGCCTTATTATAAAATTACATTCTAGAAAAACAAGAAGTTACAAACTAGAATGATCACATCATTCTAGTTTGTAACTGCTTGTTTGCTAGAATGTAATTTTGTAATAAGACCCTCTGTTGATGATGACATGGTCATCGAAATGTACGTAAGGGTTTTAATCTTAAGTAACTTGTTTTATTTGTTATTTTTGATTATTTTGAGTGGTATTGGGGTTCTTTCCAATATTTTCTTTGGATTTGTATTTGAAATCTTTTTTAAAATACCCTTCAAATTATAGTTGCCTCTTAAAACCCAAGTTCCATAGGAATTTGCCAGCTATCTTCAACACAAAAAAAAGAATGTGTACTTTAACATATGAATGTTCTCACTTATGTTATGAACAATACTATGTTTTTAGTCCTTGTGAGAAAAAATTGACTAAACAACAACCTTGTTTGCTTTTAGTTTTCTTCATATCTAAACATAATTTTAGAAATTGCTACAAAGATTTCTTTTTTTAATTATAATCTTAAACCTAATTAAAGAGAAAATTCAAATCCACTGATAGGAAGTGGCAAATTTCATCAGTGAAAAGGTTTCATACTTGATGTCTGATATTCTTTTCAGAGGTAGTGAAATTCACTGGTTTGAAATAAATGGAAGTAAAATGGTATTTAGGTGCAAACTCTATAACTAAATTAGACCTGGGAACATATGTAAATGCTTACTTGTAGCATCTAGGTGTAGGAACATAGATAAAATATGATAAATGCAGTGACGTACCTTGAAAAATGAGGCCTGGGGTGGTAAATATAGAGGAACGTATTAACGCCTATGAAAATATAGGGAGCTTATTAATAACAACACTTAATAAAAAAATAACCTATAAAAATACAAATAATTAGTATTAGATAATTATTACCTTGCATATTTCACTACCGCTTTTAGTATATACATACGCCACATCTAAGCCATTGTTTTTTTTTTTTGAAAAAAACATTCCAAAAGGAGGATAATGTATTTTGTAAAAATTAACGTTATCAACAAAGTTTTTTTTTTTTGAGGAGTAATGTGTCTGTATTTTCATCAAATTTGATAGCAATTTGTGCAGGTTTACCCAGGTATACTTCAGCAGTTTTGGTAATTGGGGTAATTACTTAATTTGTTTCTATATAAAAGAAGAAAATTACAAAACCCGTTGGGAACCTATGTCCTACACAGGGCCTGGGACGGACAAATTGCTCACTTTCCATTTATTTCCCTCCTAACCCATAACTGACATCATACGTCTCTTAGTCTGTGAGATGTATATGAATTCTCAAGTCCTCCTATCTCCCCCCCCCCCCACTAGCAATGAACTTAAAATTTACTGTACCTTTCAGGAGAGTTTTACTCGCTGTCAAGGAGACAATATTTGATCCAGTTTTTATGTGAGTTTTTTACATTTATTTGTTCGATTCTGTCTCAACAGACCTACAATGTTAGTTAAGTGGTACACTTAACTAAGCAACTGATGACATGGTATGATTATTTCTTTTAGAAGGATTTTTTTTATTTCAATTTATATTTATGGTACCAGAGGTTGATCTAGAATTCTCAAAGGGCGAAAGATGAAAATTTCCCCAACAAAGAGCTTATCTCAACAATAAGGAACTAATTATCCCATATCACTAAAATTACAGTACAAATAAATAGATAGAAACAATATTATTTTATTTGAATTAATATTGGTGATTCTTAATAAAATATATTATATGTATGGATAACATCTGCTGAATTTTGATTCTGAAATTTGTAGAGCTGAAATCTGAGGATGAGGCCCTCACTCTTTCCCTTGATGCTCAGTGGGACAGCAATTAATTCAAAAAACAATTTCCAACTTGATGGAAAAAACTGGCTATCTCAATAATACACTCCTTGTGCCAGTTTTACTAGTTTTATTGTATCGTGTCAAAATCTTTTCTTTACAGGCACTTTTTCTAACCTTCCATTTTGCAGCACAGATTCATGTTTGGATTGGGCAAGACTGTAGGAATTGCTTTCAAATCTTTTTAATTGCTTTCAAATGTACTCTTTACAGATATTTATTAGCTAATATATCCCTTCAAATAACTTACAATAGCTTCCTCCTTTAAATCATTTAGAATGCATTCTATTTTATATTTTCTATTTATATTTTATTTTACATTATTTGAAAATTGTCACTAATTTATAGTATTGTGTCTGCCAAGGATAATTTCACACGTTAAATAAGAAAACAAGATTGAGTCAAGTGTTTAACATGTGAAGCAATTTTTGAGAATGCCAATACTATAAATTGGTAAAAACCTTCGAAAATTGTGAAACAAAATATTTTTGTTCACAAGATGTTTGTATTTAATAAATGTGTTTATAAAATTTTAACATCTTGTATTAATATAATGTCTTGTCCTAAGTAATTTTATATTGTAATAAGTGACTAACCAGATCGTCATGAACAACAACAAATATTTGAAATTTATCTATTATTTTTTGATAATATTACTGAAATCAATTGTATATGGCAATTTTACTATAAACCTATGATTAAATAAATCTGTGAGTGAATAATCCTGAACAACTCAAAGCATAAAAGCAAAAGGACTCTCACTTTCTGTATCGCATCAGTATAATAATCCTAGATTTTATTGCCCATGACAACCAACAAAACTTCCAAATTTGTAATAAATAAATTAACCCTTTTAATAGTAATGACACAACTGTGTCATTGCTATGCTACAAACCACTCACAGCAATGACATCAATGATGCATTTTTACATTGACAAGCAGAATTTTAAAGGACTGTTAAAGTAAATTTGATCTACTATTTTTTGTTAATGAACTACCCTACCATCCCTTGGTGATTTTAAAAGCAAATTTTTGTAGTTCTATCACATAGGATAAGAGTCAGAAGTGTGTTGTGAGAGTTATACGTAGCTAGATCCTGCCAATCACTAGGATTAGTGTTCTGGCTTCACCGTTGTTAGTTTGACTGTTTCACTGCCAACAGCAATACGTTTATTAATCACATAAAAATAGTTTATGACTATCCAAACTTTAAATTTAGTAAATTTGTTAAAACTTACTGAGACCGAACGCTTTCAATCGCTGTGTGCCGATCTTCATCAGTGTCTTCTGCTTGGAGATGTCTTCATTTAATGAACAAACACAATACAAATCACACCGTACTCCATGACACTATCAAAAACCTACTTTTAAAACCGTCACTGCTTGACCCGACATCTCTAATTAGAGGACACTGATGAAGATTGGCACATAGCGATCAAAAACATTCTGTCTCAGTATGTTTCAACAAATGTACTAATTTTAAAGTTCATATAGCCATAAACTATTGTTTAAGTGATTAATAAGATCCACCGAACGTAATGGGCTACAAAATTCAAGAAAGTAATACGTTTGTTGATTATTGTTAAGTTTTTAGGAATAATAAATAGATTGATATTTAGGGACAAATCTTACAAAATTTCTTTACTTTTACCATTGATTACTAATCAAAATTAGAGTTTTAAAAAAAAAGATTTTTTTATCAAGAGTGGTTGAATGACGTTTTTCTCTCAAAATGGTATAGCTTTTTAACTAAAAAATATAAAATATCAATAATATGATTCAATAATAATAAAAAAATTTATTGAAAAGTTACTGTTTTTTTTTTTTTTTTTTTTTTTTTTTTTTTAACTTGGGAGCGGGTTTGAATTGCCCGAAGCACTGCTACCTTAAGGTATATTGTACTTACCTCCCTGATCTAGTCAAATAACCCCTTCCCTCTTACCAGGTTTAGGAGTTTCCTGACTAGAGTTTTACCTTCAGCATCCACCAAAGCCGTTCCATCACCAAAGAGGTTGAAGCGCCTCTCAGCAAGTACTCCACATCTGTATATGATGTGTGTGGCAGTCTCCTGTTCCTGCCCGCACAATCTGCACACTGGTTCATCCTTGTAGATACCCATTTTATGCAAATGTTTCCTTAGTCCACAGTGTCCCGTGAGTAGTCCTGTGGCTATCCTTAATTCCTGCCTAGACAGATAGATGAGACTCTTCTGCAGCCCCAAGGAAGGTCTCCTAAGGGTTAGCTTACTGTGTCTCATCCCTTCGGCCCTGATCCAGTGCTCACAGTGTCTTTCAGCCATCCACCTTCGCACTGTCATCCTGACCATGGATTTGGAAATACCCACCGCAGGTTCCGGACCAATCAGGGGAGTCGAGGACCCCTCCCTGGCCAGCGCATCTGCGGCTTCATTTCCAAGTATTCCCCTATGCCCTGGCACCCAACCAATCTTGACTTGATTGTGCCTTGCCAGAGCTTGTAGGTTAATTAGGCACTCCCTGACTATGGCCGAGGTGACCACGTGTCCGTTTAGTGCCTTAATTGCTGCCTGACTGTCGGAGAAAATAGCAATCCGGGCCCCATGTGTTTCCCTTCTCGCTATCTCTCCCAGACAGGCATTTATAGCATATACTTCGGCCTGAAAGACAGAGGTATGCCTCCCCAAGGAAAAAACTAGTTCTACCCTTGGGTTTTTACAATACACCCCCGCTCCAGTGCCGAAGTCCATCTTGGAGCCATCTGTGTACCAGATCTGAGCTCCCGATGTTAATGTCCCTGACCATTCCATCACAGTTTGGTGGACCTGGTCAGGTGCAAACATTCGAGTAATGTGGTCGCTGCCCATTTCCAAGACGGGTTCTTTGACCAAGCACTCGATACTCATATGTCCCGAGACATCTGGGAGGTTAGCCCAGTTGCTCGAGTTGCGCAATCTCCATGCCGCTAGCCTCGCCTCTCCCCTAAGGACAAGCTCAAGGGGAGGGAGGTTAAGCATTACTTCCATTGCTGCACCTGGTGTAGTTGACATCGCTCCCAGTGTGCACAGACAGGCCAATCTCTGGATAGAGCTCAGTTTAGCTCTTGTCTGTGCCTGGTTGGCCTTTGTCCACCACACCAGAGCTCCATAGGTAATCATAGGTCTTATCACCCTCAGATACATCCAGTGCATCATTGATGGCTTCAGTCCCCATTTCTTACCCACCATTCTTCTCACAGTCATCAGTGCCCTTTTGGCCCTGTTAACTGTCCTCTCAAGATGTGGATTCCAGGTGAGTTTCCTGTCCAGAGTAACTCCCAGGTACTTCACCTCCCCCACAAACTCAAGGTATTCACCAAACAAGCGGGGCATCCTGGTCGTCAGATCTTTTCGCTGTCTGGTGAAGTTAATGAGAGCAGTCTTTTTTGGATTTACCCTAAGGTTCTCCTTTTTACACCACTCTTCAATCAGTCGTAGAGGATTCCTGATTACCTCAAGGACTGTATCAGGGAATCTGCCCAGGATCAGGACAACTATGTCGTCCGCATATCCTAGACAGAAGTACCCCTGTTCATTCAGGAGTTCAATAAGGTTGTCAACCACTAGGCACCACAACAGAGGAGAGAGAACCCCCCCCTGTGCGCAGCCCAGACTTGTCTCCGCCCTTCTGACCTCCCCTGCCACCTCTACAGAAATGCTTCTGTTTGTTAACATGGAACTTATCCAACCACAAGTGGTCGCATCCACTCCATGACGTCTTGCACCACTTACCATCGTCTCCACTGAGGGGTTATTGAAAGCCCCTTCAATGTCGAGGAAGGCACCTATGGCACAACCTTTCTTAGCGATCATTTGCTCAATCCTACCAACCACTTGATGGAGAGCTCCCTCGCAAGATTTCCCCGGTTGGTAAGCATACTGGTTCCAATGCAGTGGTTTGATAGCCAAAGCACCCCCCCTAATATGCCTATCAACCAGTTTTTCAAGTCCCTTGAGAACAAAGGACATGAGTGTGATAGGTCTGTATCCTTTCCCTTCCGATTGGTTACCGGTGGGCTTAGGTATAAAGACCACCTTACTAGATTTCCAGGCTGCCGGCACATGCCCTAGAGCAATGCTTAGCCTGTATAATTTAGTAAGTACCAGCACCAGCATATCCATTCCCTGCTGCAGCAGCACAGGATAGATCCCATCTGGACCTGGAGATTTGTAGGGTTTAAAAGTGCCAATAGCCCATCTTACCCTTTGTGGAGTTACTATCCTCCTTGCCACTTCCCAGTCCTCCCTCTTACCAAGTCTTGTGGAGAGTTTGGTAACCGGTTCAGTGTCTGCTCCCCCAAGTTTCCTCAGGGTACTGGAAGGGAAATGTGTCCTGATTAATTCTTCCACAGTTTCCCCTGCCGTTTTTGTTATATTTCCCAGTGGGGTTCTTAGCATCCCCACCGGGTTAACTGGGTCCTTAGAGAGCACTTTATACAGTCGTGCCCCTTCCCGAGTTTTGTCAATCTCATGACAAAACTCCTTCCAGGACTTCCTGCGCGCTTCTCTAATTGCCCTGTTGTATTCGGTTAGTGTTTTCCTATACAGGTCCCACTCCCCGTTCTTTTTTGCTCTATTAAAGAGTCTCCTGGTGGTCTTCCGAAGTTTGGCTAGCTTCTTGTTCCACCATGACGGATCCCCTACTTTCCTCCCCTCACTGAGAGGGCAGTTATCGGTAAAGGATTCTATTATAGCCTCGCCAACCAATGTGGCAGAGTCTTCTAGCTCTCTCCTCCCACCATACTCCAATCCAGCCTCCTCAATCCGAACACCCAGGTCCCTCCTGTAGGAGTCCCAGTCTGTTCTTCTTGGATCCCTGGTTGGGCGAAGCATGGCTGGATTTAGAGAGATATCATACCTAATATGTCTGTGATCAGAAGAAGATGGTTCATCCGACACATGCCAATTTAGTACATACCTAGCCATCTGGTTCGATGCCACCGTAATGTCCAGGACCTCCTGTCTGGCCCTAGTGACAAACGTCGGCTCTTCCCCCTGATTTAGGACTAGTAGATTCTTAGAGCTAAGATAAGCTAAGAGTTCCTCACCTCTGGTGTTTGTACCTGTACTACCCCACGAAGTGTGATGGGAGTTAGCATCCATCCCCACCAGCAGCTCCTCATCCACAGCCTCGCAGTGCTCGACCAGGCTCCTCAGCTCTTGTGTTGGCAGAGCCCCCGCGCAGTCAAAGGGGAGATATGCCGTGGCCAGGTTCAGCCTCTTCATCCCCCCCTCCGCCCGCAGCTCCACCGTCACTGCTAACAAATCCCTGCAACAGAAGTTCGTTAGTACAAAAGCACACAACCCCCTCCTAACCAGGATACACGTCCTGGGAACACCGGAGTCCTTATCATACAACAACTTACCTCCAGATGTCGCCAGCCCGCATATTTTTCCTCCAGAAATCCATGGTTCCTGGATGAGCACCAAGTCCACCTCTCCCCTGTCCAGCATCCTACACACGACAGCACTCGCCGCCCTGCTATGCTGTAGGTTCACTTGGAGGATCTTGATCATTGTTCTGCTTAATTTGCAGTCGCCTGGGTCCGCAGAGCAGCCCCAGGACTAGACATCATGCTCAACTCTACAGCCACTTCACCGGTTTCTGCAGTCGGCAGCTTGACAGCCGCCCCCGCACCCCCAGTGATGGTTGCCGTTGACACATCTGCTACAGACTCACGGTTTGCCGTCTCATTGGCTCCCACTGTCTGTGCAGTCTCGAAATTAATTCTTATACTTACTTGGTCCATTAAAGTCCCACGAGTATGGGGGAAATAACGGTCGACCAGAGCAGAGCCCCCACTGCCCTGGCAAGACAACATACAATGAGGTTTTGTCTGGTTCCTCAAGGGGATCGTTTGGGACTGCATTTTATACCCTGCAGCCATTCATCCTTCGGCACGATGCCTTCCACCTTGGATTGGGTATTCAGTCACTGACCTTGAAGCACACCCCAAGTTCAGGACATTATTAACTGCTCAGATGAACAGCCTGCTTTACTCTCTTTTTTACAACTGTGTCGTTTGGGCAGTTTCCCGCCCCTACTTCACTGTCGCATTGCCCTTGGTTCACCCGGGAGGTGAGAGTAGCATTGTGAGGACTTAATTCCCAACTACCCCAGTCTCCCCGGTCAGAGCACTCGGTTATTTCTACCAAGCCCAACCGGTTGACTGACGAGGAGGGATAATTCCTCACCTTTGAACCATAGCCTTGGTCCAGGCCTGCATATTCAGAAACCTTCCGGAATCCTTATTCACAGGTAACCTACATTTCTGTAGGCCGTCCCACTATCCGCCACCTGTGGACCCGCCCGGTTGCTCAGGCCAGCTTGCCGGGAAAGTTACTGTTCAAAGGGTTAATGACGATACAATAATTTCAATAACTAAAACACTTGTATTTATTTACAAACTTGTCTATAGTAGCACTTACTTGTATTTGTTGAGGAGAGATGTGTTGCATTGTCAACTCAGACCGTAACTGATCTCAAGGTTTTCATAGGTTAGGTTATTAGGGTGAGGGTGGGATGTTATGGTGGGGGGTGTGGGTGTACTTCGTGTGTATTAATAGTTATGATGTCAAAAAAAAAAAAAAAGTGCGTGTGAGTTACAATGTAATTGTGTGTTGAGTATGTGTGTAGGGAGTAGTTTGAAACCTCTGTATATTTAGTATTGTTCGGTTGTGTAACGTTGGTTATTTCTGTGTTGTTTATGAAGGATTTGTAGGTTAGATGTTATGTCTATATAATCATGTTCTGTGGATTTGAGATGATCGGCGAAGTTTGATTGGTAATTATTGTTTGTTAGTGTTTATATGTTCTTGGTAGTGTGTGTAGAAAGACCTCCCTGTCTGGCCTATGTAAAACTGGGGCATGAACTGCAAGTTAGTTTGTAAACTCCAGCGGTGTTGCAATTGTCGTTGATTTTGTTTTGGGGTCACAAAGTACACCCACACCATCATAATATCCCACCCCCACCCTAATACCCTAACCTACAAAAACCTTGAGATCAGTTATGGTCTGAGTTAACAATGGGACACATCTCCCGAAACAGCCGTTCCAACAATTAAGTGCCACTACAGGCAAGTTTGTAGATATTTACAAGTGTTTTAGTTAAACTAGTAGCTCACGTGAAGATGGAATCAACAAATATCATTATTTAGCTTAATAAATTTGGTAATATACACTAAACTACCTTACATAAGTGAGATACTGTGTTAAAATTATATGTATTTTCCCGAAATTTAAACACTAGACTTTACTTCTTAAAGGTTTAATATTCAAACAGCTGTTTAAATCATCAAAATTTTAAGGCAACTTTAAGGCGGAAAAAATCTCTTAAAATCAATGACATTCATTACAATATTCTCTTCTGTTTGCACAATTATCAACATTTCTAACAAAACAGTAATTCAAAATGAACAAAATATTTAGTTGAACTGAGAATATCAAAATATTGTTAATAATATCTAACTTCTATTTTTTGGTCTATACCACATTTATAAACTCTATCAAAAGGTATAATTTGACTCACGCACACATATATTTATTAATTAAATACAAATATTTCATAAACAAGAATATATTATTTTACATTCTTTGAAAATTGTCCCCAATTTATAGTATTGGTTCTCTCAAGGATAATGTCACAAGTTGAACAGGAAAACAAGATTGAGTCAATTCTTGTTTTAGTCTTTAACAAGTGAAGCAGTACTCAAGAATGAAAATAGTCAAAATTGGTGAAAAGCTTTGAAAATTGTAAAATAAAATATTCTTGTTTAAAAAATGTTTGTATTTAATAAATATATATTTTTTTCAACTGATATTCATGTATAGTATAAGGTATATGGCCCAAATACTGCCAGGGTTCTTAATACCGTGCAGTGGTATATAAGGCTAGATAGTGGTGCTATCAAGCAGCGAACCCACAAATTACTTCGTCCTCCCTCATGGTAGTTTACCACCACCTGTGTTTATTTAGTGAAGTTTATTCTTATAGTTTATTTTCTGTGATTATGTGAAGATTTTGATAAAATTGACAAAACTATTCATTTAAATTTATTATTTTTTTAAATTATTTCAATAGATTGAATTTAGAAAACTCCTTAAACTTAGACAACTGGTAAAAAAAGGTGGTGGATTTGGTTAATTATATATAGGATTCTATATAACTTATATAGAGCAGATTGCTCGGATACAAATTCAACCAAGCTATAATAAGTTTTCTTGATGTAATCATCTTGAATTCACTGATTAAACTCATTTTAAACTACTTAACTAAGTGAATACGTAATTGCTTACTTGCTGACGCGTTTCAAAACAGTCGTTCCTTTTACGAAGCTAACACTCTACTGGCAGCTTTAGCTGTATACAAACGGTATGACAGCGTTGGATTTATGACAGTAGGTTAGGTGTCGGCGTTTTGTGTGATGTATCGGAAAAGACTATTGGCTTCAAAGTGTGTGTGGTCATTAAGTGTAATTTCTCTGTCTGTTGCGTAGTGTTTGTAAATTTCATATTTTTCTAAGGTTGTTAGTTTTTTACTCTGTTTTAATGTGTGTAGAATATTTAAATTAGTGTGTATGTTGGTATGTGTGTGTTAGGTGTTTTTTAGGTGTTTTGCATAGCTGGATTTAGGGTTTGTTTGTTTCTTTTGGGTAATGTGTTCATCGAAGCGTGTATAGAATGACCTGCCAATTTGACCGATGTAATAGTTGGGACAATCGTTGCAAGTTAATTTGTAAATACCCGAGAGTTTGTATATGTCAGTTTCTTTTTGAAAAGGTTGTATATGTTTTCTTAAAGGGTTTGTTGTTTTGTACGATATTTGGTAATGGAGTTTTTTGAATGTGGAGGCTATTTTGTGTGTGTTTTTATTGTGGTATGTGAGGGATATGTATTTGTTTTTTTTTTGTGTAGTGTGTTTGTGTGGCTGTTTGATGGTGTTTATGTTTTATTTTCTTGAGTATGTTCTCTATGAGTGTGTGTTGGTAGCCGTATTGTTGAGTGATGTATTTTATGGTATTAAGTTCTTCGCTATAGTCTTTCTGTAGCATTGGTATGTTTATTAGGTGGTGTAACATATGATTAAATGCAGCGTGTTTGTGTTGTGTGGGGTGATTAGATGTATTATATATGATCATATCTGTAGTTGTTGGTTTTCTGTATATTTTGAAATTATGTCTAGTGTTGTGTTTGGTGATAGTAAGATCAAGAAAGTTTATTCTATTGTTTTCTTCTAATTCGAGAGTAAATGTGAAGTTTTGGTGTATGGTATTAATGTAATTATGTAGTTGTTTGATTTGCCATTTGTTGCCGTTGTATAATATTAAAATGTCATCTACATATCTATGGTAGTAAATTATTTTATGTGTGTAGTTATTATTCTGTAGAATATATTGTTGTTCGATGTGGTGTAGGAATATTTCTGCTAGGATGCCTGAGATAGGGGAACCCAATGGAAGGCAATCTTTCTGTGTGTAGTATTTGTGTTGGTATGTGAAGTAGTTTTGTGATGTGATGAGTTTGGTGAGTGTGATTATTTCATGTGTGAGTTTATGTGGCGTGTTGTTTGCTGTGAGCATATTTTGTAGTATGTGGAGTGTTTGTTCTATTGGCACATTAGTGTACAGGTTTTTTATGTCGAATGAGGCTATGGTGGAGTTGTGTGGTATGTGGATGTCTTGAATTTTGTGTATGAGGTCTATGTTATTGTGTATGGAATTCATGAACAAAGATGCACTTTAGGAATTATCTTTACATTTTTCTTTCCATGAAAAAAATTATCAAGTAATTTGATGGATGAAGAAAGGATTGCAAATAATTGCTAACATTTAAAGTAACATTCCTGGCACAGACTTGTTGTTTGTAATAAGCTTCAATGAATAATTTTGTATCTTCCTACACAACCAACAAAAGGTATACAATCTGTCTACTGTTGTTTCTTACATCTCAACTTGAGTCAATGTTACACATGTAGGTATTTTTTTATAAGCCTATAGTACAGAATTAGGTGCTACAGTAATAATAGGTAAATAGATTTGACTATTTACATAATATACAAAACCTTGACTTTGTGGAAATTCTATCCTCCACCTTCAAAACATATTCTAAACCAATTACAAAATTAAGTTCTGATCTATGCTCTAATAATATACTGACAACTACTAGATAGGCTGTAATGAGGACAGTTTGTGTTGTCCATTTCACATTTTTTTAAAAATGCTGCCCCTGGAACAAGTTTTATCTATAAATAAGCTGCAACAACTCTAAGCTAATTTAGTAAATGGTAAAATTATATTTCTTTTAAAGTTCAAGTATATGTTTTACTATTATAAAAGAGTCATATACTTCACTTTCATTAAGGCACATTTGCTAACAATGGTTAGAAAAACAATCTTAACTCTATGCTATATACATTTTGATATGTTAAAAGAAACAAGTTATAAAATCTGATTCATACAGTAAACTTTCACAAATTCTTTAAAAAAACATATCCATTAGTATTGCTAATTACAATTGCATTTTTTAAATACAATCATAATTATTCACTTAAACAATCGTTTATAACTATCCGAACTTTAAATTTTGTAAATTTGTTAAAACTTACTGAGACAGAATGTTTTCGATCACTATGTGGTGATCTTCTTCAGTGTCTCCGCCACACTGATGAAGATCGCCACATAGCGATCGAAAACGTTCTGTCAGTAAGTTTTAACTAATTTACAAAATTTAAAGTTCGGATAGTCATAAATTATTGTTTAAGTGATTAATTAAGATTCACCGAATGTAATGGACTACAAAATTCAAGAAATACAATCACTAAAATATCAGTGCGAATTACAATTTTTTATATTTAAAAGCACAATATGAATAAAACATAAACCGTATGGCAATCCTAAAATAACAATAAATAAATAACTTTCTTTACTACATGAACACTATTCTGGTCAATAAAATATAACCTCAATAACATTCTCATTACCAAACTGCTGCAATTACTAGATCCTCTATGACTTGCTGATTGCTGAATCATAAATCTAAGTCATGTTTCCATTACAAAGCAAATTATATACAAAACTTACAGTATTTATTGAATTTTTAATAAATATATTTGACAAGGAATTTTTATAAATGTGCAACTAAACCGTTTTCACTGGATCCATGAATAATCTTTTTATACAAGGATATCTGATGATAAGGAAATATTTTTCAGGTATAAATTAAAACTACAGGTCAAACCACCTACATTGGTTATAATTCAAACCCATTTAATTAAAATTGCTTTATTCTTCATATTATACTTGTTAGGTTTAAATTTTTTAGAAATAAAACGACTGATTTGTAAGTCAAGTATTGCCTTTTATCTATTTAGCGGCGGCGTTTTGGTAACAGACATTTTACCACCTTCAGGTCTGTATAAATGAATAATAATTCTTGTTGATACAAATACAATTAAATAACAGCTATAAACAATTTAAAATAATATAATATAATTTATCTAAGCAAATAAAAATATCATACATACAATTCAGGGTCATCAAAAAAAATGCCGATTTAAAAAAGTTCAAGAATCAACTCAAAAACTACAAAAGATGCAATTATTACAAATGGAAACTGTACAGGAAAGCCAGGAGTTTTTTGGTAACTTATTAGGTTTGTATGTGGGACCCATTTGTGGCTTGGCAGACGTCGAATCTGTAGTCAATTTCACACAAAGCGGGTTGAATCACTTCTGGGGTCACAGTGTTGAGGGCGGCTGTGATTCGCTCACGCAGATACTCCAAGTCACGTATCTTCTCAGCGAAGACTATATTATATTTGTACGCTCATAGAAAGAAATCCAAAGTGGTAAGGTATGGGCTTCTGGGCAGTTAAGGAATAGGTGCATCTCTGACAATCCAACTATTAGGAAATCTGGTATTCACTGCATCACATAAAGCTAGAAGATGGTGAGAAGGAGCTCCATCTTCCATTAAAATGACACATTTTCCAGTTTGTTGTTCAATTTTGTCGATCTGAGGAAACATATACACTTCTAGTATGTCCAGATAAATTATACTTGTAATTGTTCTTTCAGCAAAAAAGAAGGGCCCCACAAGACGGTAATGAAATAACCAGCAACACACATTGACTTTTGGAGTCTCGTACATATTCTTGAATTTCATTGGGTTGTTCTGACCCCCATAATCGACAGTTGTGTCGATTAACGCAACCATTGTTGTTGAATGTTACCTCGTTTGTAAACAACACTTGATTTAAAAAATCTGGATTGTCATATATTTCATTTAGCATTAAAGAACAAAATTCTTTTTATACGATAAAAAACTCCCGTCTTTCTTGTAAATTTTTCAATAATGTACATTGTACAATATTGTAATCATTAAATTATCTTAAATAGTTTTTAAGTTACAATTTTTTTCAAGTCAAGGTTTTTTTTTTTTGGATGACCCTGTATAAAATAACACTCAAACCAAGTACAGTCATTTTATTCAGCATACTAAAGTACGAAATTTAAAAGAAGTAAAATTGAAATGTATTATTTATTGTAACATAACTATTTAAGAATATTTCAATCTATTACGAAAGATATATAAACAACCAAAAATAGCAACAAAATGACTGCACTATCATTATATTTTTTAATTTAAAAGCTAAATTTAATTTGTTAATAGTAAAATAAACATAATTGAAATTGCAATAGCAATAGACAGAACAATTACAGGAGGAAAAACAAGGCTAATACTTCTAATCATAATAATCTTGTTTATAAAATTAAATGTAATGACTTTGTTGATTAATATGTTGGTGATACCACAAGACAATTACAAGTACAGTAATACCTCAACTTACGCTTACCCGTTTTATGCGATTTCCAAGTTATGCGGTTTTAAATTATGCTGTCCGAGTTACACAGAAACTGGCCTGTTTTGGAAGAAAATACAAATGAGAACTTTTATAGTTTGTAACACTCTTAAATAATTAGGTGTTACATATAAATTCATTTACATATTTAATTTTTATTTTATAATTAGATCGGCCAAATATAAAAGAAAATTTTCGTTTTCTTGGTGAACACTTGTTAATCTATCGTACGAAGTAAGGCGCCCATAGCGGCCAAAACTGTAAAATATCGTACGATGTTGGTAAGTTAAGGAAGTTAACCAGAACATGCCATATGACGTAAGCATGGGGTGATACCTGCGAACCAATCAAAAATGTATATAAGAACAAATAAGGGTGGGGGTTGCATGAGAACTCAGCTTCGCACGTATATCCAACTGCCCCACTTCACTAAAAGTCTTTGGACGAGACACACGTGATAGTAATTTCATACATGATTTAGAAAATTTGTAAGCTTTCATTAATCAAAATTTAAGATGTCAAGGCCGGTACCAGTTTATTAATGCAACTTACAGAAGAAGCCAGAACCTTTTTCTTATGAGTTCCAAATAGTAAAAGTTCGTACTTTTTTTGTTTAAGTGCGCTTATTGCAAGAGCGATGTGCAGTGATAAATAAAATATGTTATAGTGTTATACAAGTGGTGTGCACAACCAGGTACGTTTTAGAGTATAATGAAGAAAATGTATTATAATTTTAACTAACTTAAAATTTGATAGATAAATAATTAACACATAAACGGTAGAAATCGTCTTTGGACATTCATTTCTGAAATAAATATGAACACTTAACTTACTACCTTCTCGATACATAAATTTGAACACAATATGTAATTGCTATATGTAAAGAATAGTTAGCAGTAGTTTGATATAAACCACTGGATACATTGGTTGTCATTTGTTCAATTTGTAATTTGTGCTTGATAAATAAATTGTTTATAATTGTCTTTTAAACATTCAATGGTAATTTAGAACATAACCTAGTTCTATCTCCAAGATTGGGAGGCTGTGACAGACAGACAGTTTCTGCCTGAGCTGTGATGTTAGGACTAGAAGCCCTAGTAAGTAAATTTAATTATTTTGTAATAAGCAAAATAACATATTTAAATAAAGAAAAATTCCCAGGTAAAAGGGCGAACGTTGCAAGTTCATGAAGAGACAATATTTTTCTAGCTTTTAAGGCCGCCAAAGACCGATTATTTGCGCAAATACAGCTATTGACTGTATTGCAATCTCTCATAGTTTATCGCTCAGAAAATCCAAGGGCATTAAAAAATATTTCTAAAGCTAGCTTGCCCATGATTTGGAAGTCGAATTGGAAGCCTTTGGTGGCAGTTTTTTTTACGACCGGTTTGGTCATCATTTCATTCCTCAAGTTTAACGTTATTGTTGGTCTAAACAAATTCCTTTCAAAGTAATTCCTGTTAATTGGCAATGCACCTGACCATCCTCCTACTATTTTAACTAATTTAATTATCACATGTGAAAGTGATATTTTTGCCACCAAACATAAATAATTTGCTTCAACCAATGGATCAGGGAGTCATTAATACATTTAAAGCTTATTACTCAAGACGATCATTTGCGCATCTGCATGAAGCTACGAGACAGAGCATAGCTGTTGAAGATTTTTGGAACCAATTCAATGTTTTAAATGATTTGAGAATAATTGGAGAATCTTGGAATAAAATTTCACAAAAAACTTTAAATGGAGTTTGGAAATAGGTGTGTCTATTATATTTGCCGCTGAAACTGAAGCGGAATCAGTGCCAGAGTCTAATGAAATTGCTGATGTGATTGAAGAAGTTGTTGGTTTTGCCAGACAAAATATTTAGAAGTGAATAATGTTGACGTTCAAAAACTGCTGGATTTACACAACCAGGACCTGACAAATAATTGATGAGCCCATAGAAATGCATGAGCAAGACCTTAAAATTGTAGATTTTTTAGACCCAGTTGACATAGAAGTTGAAATGAGGGTTAGAAACTTGACAAAAGACCTTAGTTTAATTGACCAAGGTTTATACATTTTGGAAAACATAGACTCCAACAATGACCGTATTTTTGCAAAGAAAAAAAAATTAGCAAATTACGAGGAAATTCTGCGTGAGAAGAAAAAATCTTCAATTCTTCAAAGAAATGTACTAGATTTTATGATTGACCTTGTATGTCAAATTAACTTCTTTGCAATATGTATGTATATAATATAATTTTTTTTTTGTATTATGTATTTAAGATTTTAATACATACACATTTTTCTTTTAAATGATCAGTTTAATTAGTCTTTGGTCCCAAATAAACATGATTCCTATGTGATTGTATGTAAAATTATACCCCGACTTACACGATTATGACTCGGTCCCACCTATCTCGTAAGTACGGGGTATTACTGTACACATTAAAGAACACGAAAAAAAGATCACCAAGCATGCTCTACCTACCACAACAGTATTTTTTGATCATACTAGTAAATTTGCCCATAGCTTTGATTTTAAAAATCCTACTGTAATAGATGAGAAAAATTGGCAATAGGGTATTTTCTCAGAAAGTGTACATATAAAAATACAAAACAATCCTTTTAATATAAAAGTAATTTCTAATAAACTGGTGAATGTTTACATGCCATTATTAAACAAATTTAAAAAATCATAATTATTAATTATGTTTTCAAATTTTAGTTTAAGTGTGGTGTTGATAATGTAGAGATTTAACTATTGTAAATTAGTGTAATTAATATAAGTAAACTGACATGTGTTTCATTCTATTAAACTACATAATATATATATATTAAATTAAATTAAATATGGTGATATGTTTTCTTGTAATATAGTTAAGAAATTAAAAATATTTCAAAAACAAGAATACTTTTAATGAATATATTTATTCTTATTCTTTAAGAATAAATATATTCATTAAAAGTATTCTTGTTTTTGAAATATTTTTAATTTTTTAATAATAATATATATATATTATTTTTGTTTTTTGTTGTTGATACTTTACGTTGTCCATTATTTTTCCGTTACACTGACTTTATGAAATTGATAAATTACTATTGTAAATACTTTTATCCACTACCAAGTGCAATAATTTTACCTTGTTGTGATGAGGCACCTTTCGGTCACTTGACCATTGTCGAATCACTCGAAACAGTGATTCGACAATGGTCAAGTGACCGAAAGGTGCCTCATCACAACAAGGTAAAATTATTGCATCAACTTCATATATATATATATATATATATATATATATATATATATATATTCTTGATATTTAACGTTATCCATTGTTTTTCCGTTGCACTGACTTTATGAAGTTAATATATTACTATTGTAAGTAATTTTATCCACCATTAAGTGCAATAATTTTACCTTGAGTGATGAGGCACCTTTCGGTCTTGACCATTGTCGAATCACTCGAGTGATTCGACAATGGTCAAGACCGAAAGGTGCCTCATCACTCAAGGTAAAATTATTGCACTTAATGGTGGATAAAATTACTTACAATAGTAATATATTACCTTCATATATATATATATATATATATATATATATATATATATATATATATATATATATATATACATAAACTTTGTATCTTTCAATCTCTTCTCACATATGTTTGTTTTGTAATTTTTCATTGCTAATCTGTCTATTGCTATTGCATTATTAACTATGTTAAACATTGACAAATTAAATTGAGCTTTTCAATTTAAAAAATACAGTGTTAATTAGTGCAAAATATAAAATTCTAATATGTTGGTTTTTTTTTTGGTTTGCTTGTCTTTCTTAATAGGTTATTTTTCTTAAATAGCAATGTTATAATAAATAATCTGTTTCATTTTTACTAATATTAAATATATTTTAGTATGCCAAATAAAATGACTAATACAGTACAGTCTCGCTAATCCGGTCTCCGATGATCCGGACCTCCGGCTAATCCGGACGGCCCAAAAGTTTTGTTTAGTTATAGTATTTTACAGTGCACAATCAGTCTGCTGTCCACAAAAATATTTATTTTTATACGTCTATATTTGTTATTTTTCAAAGGGGTTTTCCTACTTTAATACTCAAATAATATAATTTATTCATTAAAATATGAAATAGGTGTACCACTTGTTTGTTTCTTTTGCCTACTAAAGTAGAAAAAACTTCTTTGAAAAAATATATACAAATTAGATCACCCAACACTACAACGTACGTGACATCAGAGACATCTTGCGATAAACAAAAGATAAAGGACCGCTGACTAAACGGATAAACAGTCTATCCGTCTGCGTCAGGTCAGTTGTTTTGTCGGACAGATGCCACTTTTCCTGCTTCTCGCAAGATATCTGCTCAGTTGTCATTTAATTCTAGTGCGATATTGATCTGTGTTTTTTATTTACGTCTCGTTCAGTGTTCAGTGAAAATGGCGACTAAACGTAAGTCAGTGACAGTGACAATGGAACAAAAACTCCAAGCTTTGTTTCGTATTGATGGAGGTGAATCGCTTATTAAAATTGCAAAAGAGTTAGGTGTGGGAAAACAAACTGTTTCCGATTGGAAAAAAAAGCGACAGGAAATTGAAGATTTTTGTGCAAAAATGGTTAGTAAAGACAGTTTAGGCGGCAGAAGCACTTTAAAAAAACCAAAAAATGAAACCCTAGATGATGCTTTGTATGTTTGGTTTTGCCAACAACGGGAACAGGGTGTTCCTTTATCGGGTGTAAATTTGCAAACGATCGCGCTGAAACTGAATGAAAAGTTAAAAGGAGACCCTAATTTTACTGCCAGTGTGGGATGGCTGTCACGGTGGAAGGAACGACACGGCACCCGTCAACTCGGAATAAGTGGTGAAATTTTGTCAGGTGACAGTGATGCAAGTGAAAAATTCAAAGACAAATTTGGCAAGTTTCTCAGAGATGAAAACTTACAACCTTGTCAGGTGTTCAACGCTGACGAAACTGGATTAAATTATAAAATGTTCCCAAAAAAAACTTTAGCTTCCAAATTAGATTCAGTAGCAAAAGGCCATAAAGTTAAGAAAGAACGTATGACTTTGCTGCCCTGCAGTAATGCTTCTGGCGATCTAAAATTTCCACTTTTGGTGATAGGGAAATCCGCAAAGCCTAGGGTTTTTAAAAATGTAAATTTAAGTGTTCTACCGGCCCAATACAAGTTCCAAAAATCAGCGTGGATGAACAGTCAAATTTTTAAGGACTGGTTTTTTGAAAACTTTGTTCCAACAACAGAAAAGTTTTTAAAAGAGAAAAAACTCCCTCGAAAAGCGGTTTTACTAATTGATAATGCCCCATGCCACCCAAATGAAGAAGAATTGCGTCATGGTGACATTTTTGTTAAATTTCTTCCTCCTAACGTAACGGCTCTCATTCAGCCGATGGATCAGGGCGTGATCGAAGAGATAAAACGGCGATATAGGAAAAAGTTAATTTTATCGCTTTTGGAACAACAAGAAGCAGATCCAGCTACAAAATTTATTGAAAATCTTAAAAAAGTTACTATAAAGGATGTCATTTATATGGCAGCAGAATCGTGGGAGGAAATTCAACCGTCTACACTACAAAAAAGCTGGAAAAAATTGTGGCCTGAAATGCCACAGGAAAGTGGAAAATCTGACAGTCAACCTACTAATGACGACAATGAATTTGTTCAGATTTTTCAACAATTGGAGGGTTGTGCCGAGTTGAAAGACACTGATATTTCCGAGTGGATTATCAGTGATAATGACATTGGTCATCAAGTGCTCAACGAGGACGAAATCGTCGCGGTGTGCACTGCAAACGCAGAAAATGACAGCTCGGAAGAGGAAGACTACACAGACGAACCTGTCAGCCTAACTCATGATGAGGCGGCTGCAATGCTGGAGGGGTTGATGACTTACTTTGAGAAACAAAGTGATACGTCAACTGCGGAGCTACTGACCTTGAAACGCCTACGAGATCGTACTGTGAAACGACGTCATTCATCGTTAAAACAAAAGAACATTACGGACTTTTTTCACTAAGTTTTTTAAAGTTTGTTTTTGTTTCAGTTTCATTTTTGTTTGAGTTTTTGTGCGTTTATACAGTATAGTGTAAATAACTTTATGTGAATACTTTTATTCAACGAGAAAGGTGCTTAGATATTTATTTATGTCATGACTTTTCTGTTATAATTATAGGATTTTTTGCTACATAAGCTATGAAATACTGTACTGTAAGCTATATTTAGGCCTCAATTTCACTAAAACTACAATTTCAATATGTTTTCCCACCTAAAACACATATTGTATGCATTTTTTATGCTTTTTCCGTCTAATCCGGACTTTCGTTGATCCGGACCGGGTCCGGTCCCATCAAGTCCGGATTAGTGAGACTGTACTGTACTCGGTTTGAGTATTTTATTGTAAGACCTTGACATTTCTTGAAGGTAAATTGTATAATATTACTGAAAATAGTAGCAGCTATTAATTAACAGTATTTTTATCAGCATTAATTATTCATATGTACAGGCCTGAAGATCGTAAGGAATCTGTTACCAAAACATAAGTTGCCTCTAAATAAATAAATGACAATGCTTGACTCGCAAACCAGTTGTTTTATTTCTATAAAATTTAATTTCAAAAGCCAGTCCAGTACAAAGCAAATTACTACTGTTGGAAGGATAAAAAATTATTGCATGTTGAAAGACATATCAACACGTACATGTGTGACCAGTATTAGTGCCTATTAATTAAAACTTCAGCGTGGCTTAGATATTCCATGTGAACATTCGGGGTTATATCGCTGTACCTACCTTGAAATCTATAATAGTGCTGGCTACTGGTTTGTAGATGTGGTGTACCAGTCCGATCTGAACTAAGGTTTTAACATTCTTTTTTTGTGTTACTTTGTTGTAGTATTTAGCTATTGTAAATATTTTTTAGTTTTTTTAGCTATACGAGGTCTGTTCAAAAAATATGCTGACTGTTTGTATTTCCTGGCTCTAGTTAGTTTCAGGAGAATCCGCTTGGTGTCGCTAGGTTCGTATAAATCAGCTGATTAAAACGCGGTATTTCAGTCGCAGATATCTTCATTTGTTGATGAGTTAGGGATATTTCCGAAGAGCGTGGGATGTCAGTTGGATCTTGTTATGAGATTTTTACCGAAAAATTGAAGATTCGCCACGTCGCTGCGAAATTTGTACCACGCCTGATGACCGAACCAAAATGCCAATCGCGTCCGGGTTTGTCGCGAACTGCATGGTCGTTCAAATGAAGATGAGAACTTTTTGTCAAGAATTATAACTGGTGATGATTCATGGTTACGACATTGAAACGAAGATTAAATCATCCCAATGGGTGAATCAAACATCCCCAAGACCCAAAAAAGCTCGCCAAGTTCGGTCGAATGTCAAGGTGATGCTGACAGTTTTTTTTTGATGCTACGGGTGTTGTTCACTACGAGTACCTCCCTGAAGGCTCTACAGGCAACCAGATTACCTACATTGAAGTACTGAAACGTCTGAGGGACGCCGTCCGACGCAAAAGGCCAGAACTGTGGAGAAGTGATAACTGGTTTTGCCAAACACTCGATCATTGTTCTTTCCCCCCCCCCCCCCCCTACTCACCTGACCTTGCTCCTTGTGACTTTTTCTTATTCCCAAAACTCAAAAACACAAATCGTTGCTCCTTCAGGCTGTCCATTTTACAGATATCCATCTTTTAAAGATATATTGCACAATACATTTTTTTAGTCTTTCTTCTCTCAAACTAAATAACAACAATCAATGTTTTAGATCTGCTTTCATTATTGTCAGCTGAAGTGAAATGAATTTCTACTAGTAGTAAACAATATATGTATATACTTACAATATTATAATTTTTGCTGAATTTCTTTATATAGTCAAATTTCCAAATAACAAAATCCTCCAAGTAACAAATTTTTATGGCGTCCCTTGACATTTTAAAAATTATTATTATAATATGCCTCTATGTTACAAATTTTAGACCCCTCAATAATGAAATATTTTCTCTAACTGAAAAAAAATGTTCTGCTGTATAATCAGCTCACAAAAGTATTTCCAGGAAATTGTTTTCAGCAGTAAGGCCAGAGAAACCAAGAGGTTGCCAGTTAGTAGGCAAGACAGTTCATTTAACACTGAATACAATACAGTACTGTACTTTCTGCTCTCAGTAGACTACACATTAGTAAAAGGCGGATTCGAGGAATTCAGTATTTATAGCTGTGTATTCTTTCCTTTTGTCACCATTGTCCTTTCTTCCTTGCATTATTCTTGCTAGCTCAGTCGTGCTTTGAAAAAATGTCAAAAAGAAGGTGTTAAAGACAAAATTAATGTTATAAAAGGGGTTGATGAAGATGTAAAGAAGTTGGATGTTTCATTTATAATGCTCTTGTATTTCTAAAGAAGTAAAATAGTCTAAAAGATGCAAAACTCTGACTCTAGTCTTCCTTAATAAGAAAACAAGATAATCCACATTTTTATAAAGAGAGCTTTTCCTGTAGTACATTGGCAGCAAGCAGTTTCTGGTGCTATATGAGAAAACAAAACATTTTTTAATTGTGTATGCTACATTTCAAAACTAAGAATTCACAATAAACCCAAGTAAGTTATGCCAATTTATAGTATCTTTATCATTGTTTATTAGATTACTTTTATTTTATACTGTGCTACATTATAGAATAACAAAAAAGGTTTCATTTTCAAGGAATTTTAGCATTATGAAATTTAAGATCATAAGCTATATTATCTTTTTTTTTAGAATGTCAAAATAATTTAAATTTAAGAACTGTAACATATATTAAAGAGGTGGAAACATGATCTACCTATTGAAGTGTTAGATACGAAATTACTTTGCTCCCAGAACTGTTTATATTTTACAAAGCCCATTTTAAGTAGGTATGCTAAGGATTTGTCCTCATTTCTAAGTTTGTCCATCCTAAGGATTTTCAGAATGAGGTTTTACTTAATTAAAATCTATTTCATTTATAATTTATTACCAATGGTTTAAAGTGTTTTGGTTAACGAATCAGTTCAAAGCAATTTGGATTTGAAAATATAATGGCAGTTATTTAAGTGATCCTTTGTAAAAACTCATCAATTTTACCATCTTAATATGTATGTTTTAATTATTATTTACAGCTAGTCCAATCTGACTTATGATACGCAATTAATCCAATGGACCCTATTAACAAAAATGACAACATTATAGTAAACTCTCTATAATCTAACCCCTCCAGTAATCTGGCATTTTTGTCATGGACGAAAGATATAAACATAACTTGTACATTTTCACTGCATTTTGATGGCAGTGACCGAGTAACCTTCATGCCGCCCAGTTCTAGTTGTGCAGCTTATGATATACAACGATTTCTAGCCTTATGCTGTTGCAGTAATCTACAGTGACTGTTACTGAAATGCAAGTGAACAATGGCATTGCAGTGTAAACATAAACATATTTAAATTTTTGTTTTTACCGTTAATGATAAAGTAACCTTTTACTGTAAAGTACATTATAATAAATATAGAATAATAACCCTTGCGACAAATATATAAAAATTTGTAGCAAGGGTTATTGTTCTGTATTTATTATAATTGCACTACTATATTCTGAATAGATTTTGTAAAGTACATTCATTCTTGCTTTATCATTTCAAGTACAGTAAAAAAAAACTAAATGTATGTTGAAAATAAAAATAAATTGTCTAACAAATTATAACATTTACCGAGATTAGAACTATTTTTACATGTACTGAGTACGCTATTGTGGCTAACTACAAAACATAATTATACATATAATCATAACTACCACTTTATACAAATTTAAATTGCAATTTAAGAACCGTCTTAGATTTGAAAACGTGATGACTGACTCACGGTCATTTAGACTAGGTTTAATAAAAAACGGCCGTGTTTCGTACAAAGATGTTTTTATTTCTATCAAAACTTTAGAAAGGTATTGATTATTTTATGTAGGATGTATGTACAAAAAATATATTTGTGTAACGTAGAAAAAAATAATTGTATAAATCACAGTACTGTTAAATCTGTTGTCATTATCCTAGAAACAAAAGTTGAGGAGGTCTACAAAAAATGTTTTAAAACGAAGTTTGTACTTTAAAAATATTATATTGACAATATAATATAATATAATTGAATATTGATACACGGTATATATAAAACAACACAATTAGCCTAGTTTTAAAAACAACAAATATTTTTGTCCAACTAAAATTAAAAATTAGGTTTTCACGAAACATAATATAAATTTAAAAAAAAAGTAAACAAGATCTCTGTAAAACTTCTGTGAACTGTTTTCCCCTTATTTATGGTCCTGTAACATCTTATCACCATCAATGATGTCGGATTAATCCGAGAAGCCGATCTATAAACTCTTTTGTGAGTATAGGTGTACCATTGATGGAAATTCTTGTCGTCATATAGTCTCGACATAACTTTAGTCCCAGGCTCTTTAGAAATGATCTCGTATCAATTGGTTGTTCAAAGTTTAATGTATAGGAATATAGTTCATAATTAGCAAAAAGTACCTAGTATTCACTATTCAAAAGTTACCAATTTCAATAACATGAGAACTGACTCACTGTCAAACACACCGGCAATTCTAAAACACACTTATTGATTTACTGCCGTAAGCACCAGTCCTCTACTGCAGTGTTGTGTTGGCATTTGGATTAATAATTATGCGGAAGTAACATTTTTAGTGGCAGTGGTTGTATTTACGTGTCGAATTTTACTGTGTCTGCTGCAAAATATGTGCATCTTACAAGTCAATATGGATGCTAGGTTTCCGACGGGATCTTGCCGTAAGAGAAATGTGTCAAATGATGAACCTTCCTCATCCACTTCTACAACTAGTGAGGCAGTAAGTAAGCCAAGTTCGAGTAGTACCCCAATGGCCAAAGAAGGTAAAACTTATAGTCGAAAATATAATCCTGATTTTTTGAAATTCGGATTTGTGTGTTCTGGTAATGAAGAAGAGCCTTTGCCTCAGTGTGTAATTTGTTTTGAAATGCTATCCAACGAATGTATGAAAGTCTCAAAACTTGAAAGGCATCTATCAACTAAACATCCAGAATGTGTAGGAAAGTCTCTCCAATATTTTCAAATAAAGAAAAGAAATTTATCGATGACTAAATCTACAATGGAAAAATCTTCCAAACAAAACAAAATAACTACCAGTGTTTCATATGAACTATCTTTGTTAATTGCAAAGAAGGGATCAGCTCACACAGTGGGGGAAGACCTAATTATACCTGCAGCAAAAATAATAAGTAATGCTTTGTTTGATGAGAAAAGTACCAAAAAAATCAATGAAATTCCATTATCCAATACTACTGTCAAAAGACGAATTGATGAATTGTCACAGAGTGTAAAGGAATCTGTCATTAACGTTTTGAAACAAAGTGAATATTTTTCTCTGCAACTTGATGAAAGTACAGACGTAGCTGGTCAGGCTAATTTATTAGCTTTTGTTCGTTTTGAACTCAATGGAAATATTGAAGAAGAAATGTTGTTTTGCAATAGCTTACCGTCAACAACCACTGCTGAGGAAATTTACAAGTCGCTTGACAACTTTATCACAGAAAATCAATTAGATTGGTCAAAGTGTGTAGGTTTGACAACTGACGGAGCAAGAGCTATGTCTGGAGTTCATACTGGTTTGATTGCCAAAGTTAGATCAGTAGCTCCCTTAGTCAAATGGACACATTGCAGCATTCATAGAAAAGCTCTTGCAGTGAAAGGTTTAGGTGAGAGTCTGACAAAAACTCTTGACGATGCAGTAAAAATCATTAATTTTATCAAATCAAGGGCAAAAAACTCAAGACTTTTCGGTATTTTATGTGATGAAATGGGCAGTGAACACAGACAGCTTTTACTTCACAGTGAAGTTCGGTGGCTATCCAGAGGTAAAGTGCTATTAAGATTATTTGAACTTAGTGATGAACTCAGGATTTTCTTCATGGAGGACGAATATGATGAAAAACGTGCAAATTCTTTCTTAGATTGTGTGACCGATGAAAACTGGCTGAAGCGGTTGGCGTATTTGGCAGATATTTTTAGTGCCTTCAACACTCTTAATTTAACTCTTCAGGGAAGGATACTCATATGTTTCTTGTACAAGACAAGATAGAAGCTATGATAGTAAAACTTCGACGATGGGCTCAAAAAGTGGAAAACAATGCTTTCGATGCATTTCCTGTACTACACGATTTCCTTGAAACAAACGAAGTCAAAATTGATGAACCAACAGCAGCAACCATAAAAGATCACCTCTCATCTCTGGCATCTAATCTCAGGTAATTTGAAATTTAATTTCACACTATAAATGTATCAACATTTTTATTTCAAATTCGTATATTATGCTTTGTGTCTCTGTACTTTTTATTTTGATCTGAGAAACTATAATTAAGAAACTGTAACTAAGAAACTAAGTCTTTTCATATTTTTTGTAGGCGCTACTTCCCTAAAATCGATGATGAAGTTCAATGGATCAGAAACCCTTTTGATGAAGATAACTTAAAAAAGGCTAACAGGCCTTCAATTGAAGAGACTCTTAGATTGAGCTGTCTTGTGATCAGGTTCTGAAATCAAGTTTCAAAACGACCCCATTGATTCTTTTTTGGATGAATGTGCGAAAAGACTATCCCGCAATCAGCAAAATAGCACTAAGACAACTGATGGGATTTTCAACAACTTATCTATGTGAGAGAGCCTTTTCTACTTTAGTTTATTTCAAAAATAAGTATAGGAATAAGTTAAATGTGGAGAGTGACTTAAGGTTGAAATTGTCAAGTTTCGTTCCCGATATTGATACATTAGTACAGGATAAACAATGTCAAAAATCCCATTAAGTTCGGACAGCCTTGATAACGTACTTGTAAATAAAGTTTCTTCAGTAAAAAGTGTTTTTTTTTCTTTTTTACACAATATCTTTTAATTTAATGACCTATCTAAAACAATTTAAATTTATACTTAGAAGAATATATATATATATATATATATATATATATTTTAGGTGGGCCTCAAAATTTTTAAAAAATATATAACTGGGCCCCCAAGCTAGAAAGGTTGGGAACCACTGCTCTACTGAATCATTCACTGCACTGAACATAGAGGTTGGAGAATAACGAGAAGTGAATCATGGTGTTCCTGGAAAAAGCCGCATGAGGTACAGTCATGGCCAACACTAACAACATCCAACAAAGATAATTTTCATTGGAAAAACTACTTACTCGGTCTTTTCGACAGGCAAGTCAGTCCTCGCAGGTTAAAACCATCACACTTGACCCGACATCTCCAAGCAGAAGACACTGATGATGATCACCACACAGCAATTGAAAACGTTCTGTCTCAGTGAGTTTTCACAAATTTACAAAACTTAAAGTTCGGATAGTTATAAACTAATGTTAAAGTGATTAATTACAAGAAATGTTTAGATAAAGGGAATTGAAATGACGCCTAGCTTACCATTTTAATTTCCTTCATGGTATATTTTGCAAAGTAAGACCTGTGATCTAGAATGGTCTTGATAAATTGATCTGTTCATTCATGACTCCTCTGTTTTGTAAAACGGATCTTCCTTATTGAATAGAACTTTGTGGGATCTTTCTTCCAAGACTTTCTAAAAAGAAACCAAATTCCGTATCAATCAGAATTCATATAAGTATATTTTTTGAGTTTCAATGAAGTGCTTTTCATTGAATTTCAATAATTTTTTAAAAAATAATTTATACCATAAAAAATAATTGTTTTATAAACATTTTATACATTGGTAACAAACATACATGGATTTTGACTCCTGGTAGGACATTCTTATCCAGTTATATTTTTTATACTCTGTTTGAGCTGGACAAATTTTCAGTTGAAGCTCTTTTCAAAAGATCAGGCTTACAATTGCCTTTGATAACGCGATGAATAATCTTTTAACAATTTTCGTCTAAGTGTTTTCTTTATATATGATCTGAGCATTGATTGTTGCCAAATTCAATAACCCGTTAAATATAGTCATTGGCCAACTGTTACTCAATCTTTTTACTGAATATTCCTTCTTCATTCTATCAACTCCTTCCTTTGATAAGTTATTGAATGAAATCACCTCTGGTTTCAACGAATCTCCTGTTTTTTGATTGATTTAATCATCTGAATGTAATGTTGATGATATTATGATTTTTGTTTTTTTATTGGAATGCATGAATTTAAAAGAGTTTGAATATGATGGCCCCAAAACCAAATAAACAGCTAAAAACTGTAATACAATCCTAAGAGATCAGTGGCACCCCCTCCCACAGCTTTAGAATGTTTAGTCATAGGATTAACACAAAAAAAGTGCTAGATAAGGTCAACGGCACATAGAGAGCTCATCAAAACTATAGTGCAAAAGAATTAAAAATTTCAGAATTCATATAAGTATATTTTTTGAGTTTCAATGAAGTGCTTTTCATTGAATTTCAATAATTTTTTAAAAAATAATTTATACCATAAAAAATAATTGTTTTATAAACATTTTATACATTGGTAACAAACATACATGGATTTTGACTCCTGGTAGGACATTCTTATCCAGTTATATTTTTTATACTCTGTTTGAGCTGGACAAATTTTCAGTTGAAGCTCTTTTCAAAAGATCAGGCTTACAATTGCCTTTGATAACGCGATGAATAATCTTTTAACAATTTTCGTCTAAGTGTTTTCTTTATATATGATCTGAGCATTGATTGTTGCCAAATTCAATAACCCGTTAAATATAGTCATTGGCCAACTGTTACTCAATCTTTTTACTGAATATTCCTTCTTCATTCTATCAACTCCTTCCTTTGATAAGTTATTGAATGAAATCACCTCTGGTTTCAACGAATCTCCTGTTTTTTGATTGATTTAATCATCTGAATGTAATGTTGATGATATTATGATTTTTGTTTTTTTATTGGAATGCATGAATTTAAAAGAGTTTGAATATGATGGCCCCAAAACCAAATAAACAGCTAAAAACTGTAATACAATCCTAAGAGATCAGTGGCACCCCCTCCCACAGCTTTAGAATGTTTAGTCATAGGATTAACACAAAAAAAGTGCTAGATAAGGTCAACGGCACATAGAGAGCTCATCAAAACTATAGTGCAAAAGAATTAAAAATTTCCTCCACACTATTTTGTTAGGGCTGCTCTAATGAAACGACCGATCGCGGGTTAAAAATTTATACATGAGTAAACTGTTTGTAGTCAGTGATAAGGAGTTATGTTCAGGTATAGACATTTAATACAGAAATAAAAAATAACATTTATAAAAAGTATCTAATATGTTACAAGCAAAAATTACATACTTTTAACCTTACTCTTTACTCCATAAGGTTGAAGATCAAATTAAACAAAGACCAATTACAATCTATAGTACAATAAACCTTATTCACTTGCAAAAGGCATAAACTTTTATCCCATAATAAATCTATCAAAAAATTAGATTATAATTCACTACAAGATAGTTCGTTTGCATAAATATTTACATTTCATGTTCTTTAAACAAATTGTACACAGTTTTTAATATATTTAACTTATGTAAAAGAATATACAATTATAAATACTCTTTTAAAATATCATAGGCCACACAAAGAAGGCCTTATTCTGTAATGATTTTAATAACAAACATTACAGAATATTACTGGAAATAGTCACAATAATAATAACCTATGATGGGCATTTGATAAAATACAAGATATTTTAAACATAAAACCTATCTAAAACATAAATGTACTAGTAAAAAACAATGAAAATTCCAATTAGGTGCTGTTTTCTGATTTCCAATTACGCTGACAGTTTTTTTTCAGATCCAAGTATGTGTTAAACTGAAGAATTATACTTTAATATCTGTATATTTTAAATCTTTTATATCTGTTTATTTTGGATGGTATCTATCTGAACTATCTTGGTAGTAAGAGAAGATTAATGTGACATTGTTACAAGTAAGAGAAGTAATTTATTTACATTGTTTGATAATGGAAGAACTCAAGTGCTCAATACATATTGCCTGGAAGACTAATTGCCATTACTATCATTAAATAAACAGAATATGAGCTTTGCCTCAAATTTTATGATCTTGTTTCTCAGTAAATAAAAAATAAGAATTTTCAAGGGAGTTCTGAGAAAGGCAATAGAGAAAAACAAGAGAACAAGTGTGACCACATCATTTAACATAAGAAAAATTCTCTGTTCTGGTATATTAAAGATAGAACCAATTGACTTTTAGCTTTCTAGAGTGTGTAAATTTAGACGAATATTAAAAAACACTAAGCTCACTATACCTTTCACAAGTTGCACCTATATATCATTACTAAACATTTTTCAAGTTTAAATAGAAAATATGTGAAAATGTCTTAGTTAAGTGTTAGATGTATTAGAATGATTTTAGCTTAGAAGCTAAAATAAGTTTCAGTAGAAAATAAATAAGTTATGATCTGAAAAAAACTGTCACAGGTTAAATAGACAAGAATCGGACATCTAAGATCAATGGATCCACACACATGTACGGGATTCCAACAAATACTATAATACCATTATATGGCATAATAAAAATAAAGTGTATATTGATATTTGAAATATTTTTTGAATAAAAAAGTTTTACTAACCCTATAAAAAGTTTCTTAACTCTAAAAGTTACCCTCATTTGTACACAGAAATAATTCTGATATAAGTAAAAGTTATTAATTTTTATGATAATTACAAACAAAAACAAGCACAAAATTTGATGAAAGAATAATCACACATTCAATAATAAAGAAATCAGTACTTGACGTAAATAAAAAATATATTATTAAAATATTAGACGTTAAGGTATAACCATATTTTATTACTTTCAACTAGATCGCTCATGTTTTACTTTGTATTAAGAATATATATTATAAAATTGGTATTGATTACTTTATAGTTTACAGAAAGTACTACATCTAACTTTTTAAAAATCTTCTGTTATTTCAAAACATATAGTTTGTAAACACAAAGCCAAACCACGGATTTTTATTTTGATTTTTTAATCGTATAAATGCTATAACACTTTTATACTCGTGTAAATATAAGACCAAGAAGGTACAGTAAGCACATAAAACAAGATTATTAAATATTTTATGGATTTTGATGATCATGACAATCAGTTAAACTTTTATGTTAAAACAGTCCAGACGTTTTTGCTTATGCAGAAATACTCAATGTTTTGCTTTTGAGTAATTCAACATATTTAACCCTAGAAACCTATTGGGGTAAGTTAGGAACAAAATACAGTCCAAATTACGTGTAGTCTGAAACTCCCAATAGCGTGTAGCCCGGTAGTCTGAAACTCCCAATAATCCAAAACCATTATCGAAAATATCAAAACGAGAAATAAATAAATGGCTATAAGACAGATCCAAAGAAGAAAGCAACAATGTTTTATTTACTTTGCAATGACCTCAGTGTATCAATCCCTTTTGATTAGTCAGCTTACAGCAGTTCAGTTTCAACTTTTAGGGCAAGCAGACGGTAGAATCGTTTTGTCATCGCAGTGTGTTAAACTTTAATTTTTATAATATTACAGTATCTTCTTCTCTTGAAAAAAAAACAAAACACTCTCGTTGTCGGATAAGTGGGACATTCTAAAACGACTTGATGCCGGGATACCTGCAAGCAGTAGATTTAGGGATCGGAAGTTCAACAATCAGTGACATAAAGAAAAACAAAGTGAAAAAATTTTGTCCTTTGTGTCTTGACCATTTCAAAAAGAGACAGGAATTCTTTGTCTTTCTATCAGGGGAGAGAAATTCTCTAATAATCTGGATGCTATAGAACATTTCCATCAACAATTTCTGGAAAAAGTTTGTGATTTAAATTTATGTTCTGATAGGTTTACAGTGCAGATGAAAGTGGCTTATTTTGGAAAGCTTTACCAAAGAAAACTTTATTTCACAAGTACAAAGATGAAATTAAAGTATCGAAAAAGTGTCTTACATCAAATTGTAGCACAAACTAATGACACTGAAGCAATATTAAGAAAATAACAATAAAGGCCTTAGCATAACTATAAATGATAAGTTTACAGACAGTGAGATTATCAACAGTGTGGTAAGGGATGACGAATCTGAAACATGAGATGCTGAAGAAGAAGAAGTAAGAAAGCCAGTTGTGAAACAAACACCATGATGCAATTTTTTGCTATTAACAGATGAATTGACTAGACAACGGAAAACGATATAGCATACCATCATGTCTTGCTGCTTCAAATCAGAAAAAAGGATGTAGAATTGTCAATCAACAAACCGAAACTAATGAAAGCTTCAGATTTTTTTAGTAAAAAGTGAAGTTTCATAAAAAAAGGGATTCTACTCATTAAGTACAGTAGTGAGTTTATTTATATTTTATTAATTGTGGCAAACCTAAAGTGTGTGATAAAAACCTGTTTCAGATAAAAAAATAGATGTTTCAATTGGTAAGTGTTTTCATTCAGTTATTACTGTACTGTACTTAACTAACTCTACTCTTAACATTAGTCTATACGTACTTTATAATACCATATAGGCATATATATATATATATATATATATATATATATATATATATATATATATATATATATATAGCTGTATGTACGTTGTAGGTATACGTAGTACGTGTAGATTCCGGTAATCCAAAATGGTCGTACATTTATTATTTCGGATTACTAGGATTGGAATGCACTAGAATTTTCAAGAGTGTTTATAAAAATTCAAAGCGTTTGTAGTATTTCTTAACTAACATAAAATGAGCTTTTTTAAAATATGTGCTGTGTGTGTGTGTGTGTGTATGCATGCGTGTGTATGTATTTAATCAATAATGGGAATAGAATTTACAAATCTATTAAAAATGTAGAAAATATAAAAATTATATCAGTGCACATTGATTGATTCAAGTTCCTTCTCAATTCATTTTCACTATGGCGTTTACAAAGCTGTTAAAAAAGCTGTATGAGACAAAACAATTGATTCTACTGTTACCCTTAAATTTTCAAATAAATAAAGTTATTTATAAGCTGCTACAATTCGTTTTTAAGGGGGTTTATTTCTTTTCTGATATTTTTAGTGAAATACTTAACAAAATTCATATTTCCTGATTTTTTGCCATTTAAATATTATGTGTACTATGTTTTCTTGGTTGATGAAATCAAAGTTTCCTAGGTATCCTAATGGAGTAGCACCTTGTGTGAATTAAGGGATAGCTAATAAATTATTATACATACATATTAATTTGTCTGTTTCAAATAAGTTCAAGTGGTGAAGCATCCTATACACATTAAGGAATGGTTATTAAACAATAAAATATACTTAAACAATAACAAAGATTCAATCATTTATTACTACAACGAGTTTCAATAACGAGGTCATCATCATAAGTGAGTATAGCTAATACAAAGCCTAAAATATATTAGTTTAAACCTGTGCTCACAAGCAAAACTCAAAAGTTTTGAATAAAGTATATATTTATTAATCTCCTTGAGGTTAGGTTTTTACACGTTATTTTTAAAAAAATAGTTGCTTAATAAGGCTGTTACCATATGTTCTGTGGGAAATTGTAAAACATATATATTAGTGAAATTACAAATTTATAAAATATATAATAAAATGTACTATAATATATACTTCTATGAAACAGTTAAAAGTTAGCAAAAATCTAGGCACTGGACAACAGACATTACAGCTGCCTCAAGGATAACCTTGACACATTGCCACTACATCAGATAGCAATGGTTTAGGTACTTTGATAAATGCCCAACAAACATTTTTTTATTCTGAAACTTCAGAAATCCAGAAACATTTGCAATTGGTTTATATATATATATATATATATATATATATTTAGGTTAGTTTTGGTTGGTAAAGATTATTTAGATTTTTTGGACTAGGAGACTGACAGACTTACCTTGGTAAGAGCCCACACTGTAGTCTTGAAATAGAAACACATAAAAGCACTTTAACAATGATATGTTAAAGTGTTTTTCTCTTCGTTTTGTGGTTTTTGTCTCTTCGGGTTTTTGTGTTTTCTCTTCGATTGACAAAGACCACTGTGTGGTTGAAATATATCATTGTTTAAGTGCTTTTATGTGTTTCTATTTCAAGACTACAGTGTGGACTCTTACCAAGGTAAGTCTGTCAGTCTCCTAGTCCAAAAAATCTATATATATATATATATATAACAACATAGGTTATTCAAATACAACAATATCTATTAATTTATATAAATTAATAGAATATAAATATTGATATATATTATTGAATATATTAATTTAATATATATTGCATATAAATTAATGAAAGAAAACACACACACACACACACACATATATATATATATATATATATATATATATATATATATATATATATATATATGAAAGATAAGTCTAATACAAACTCTATGAACACAAGGTCAAGGTTAAACGGGAAGCTGTCTGTAATCTTTGTTATTATTTAACAGCAGTAGTTTATTTAAAATTACCTATATAATGGACGGAATATATGAACCCTGTTATCCTTAAAAATAATGGAATGAAAGTTTACAATGTAAAAAGTGGAATGATATCTGCAGTAGGGCAAATTACTTACACTGAAGAAACACTGCAATGAGATTCTTAATTTCAGTTCATATAATGTGAATTATGCAGTTCTGATCACAAAACAGCTGCTCCACTTCTATAGTTGTGAGACGGAAGAAATGCAAATTAGAGAAATTTAAATATGTTTAAAACAAAAAGCATAAAAGTTATTTTACAAATTAAAAATTAAAGTATATAAACAGCTGAAGAGTAAAATAAAAGCCAACTATAAAAAAAAGATATAGAATAAAAAAGAAATGTTTGAATTGCTCAAGATTTTATAGCAAATTTGTGCCATTTTGAGGATTACAATATCACTACATCCAGGTCTGACCATTTGGCTACACATATTAGTTAAAATATTTCAAAGTAATAAAACTAAAATAAAATCTTTATTATAAAAAGGAATTTGAACCCAGCAGTAACAATATGGTGGTTAAATGTGGAATTTACATTAAAAGAAAATTAAATAAGCAGTAAATTGCCTTTTTAGAGCAGTGGTAATTATGATATTTTAAATTTACCGTTTAATAGTGAATGATACTTCACTTATTTCATTACAAAAGTTATACCTTCTATTGGGCTCATCTGAAATAACAAACAGTGAAGGTACCAGCTTGTGGTAACAAGCTGCTGCAGATTGTGAAATGAGCTAGGTTACATCAACAATTTATTTAATTTAAATAATTTAGAGTTAAAATTCTAACAAAGAACATATCTTTATGTATATAAATATCGAGGTAGCTATTTTAATGTCACTGGTATGGGACTTTTAGAACACCAATATAGTTTTATAAAGGTTTGTCATATATCTTCATTTAGTATCTAATTGGTATGCATTTCGATAAATACTTTAGATAATTTTTCATGCACTTTATTTAGATACATATATTAGTTATGAGTGACTTCTACCAGCAGCCTCTTAATGGTTCGGGTATGTCAACTAAAAAATGTGCAGTGTTCCCCATGAATCAATGATAAATTTGTATATGTACAAAAATTGATTACAAAAAACATGGGAAAATAAATTGGACTTTAAAACTAAAAACATACAATACTTAAAATCCCACAATATTAAGCTCAAGTTATATTGAGTATATTCTTACTACTTAAAGAGCTGAGTATAAAATTTAAACTAATTTTTGTATAAAAGTGAAAAAAGTGCAAACATAACAGTATTAGTCATGTATATAAAATTCAAATAATTATTAATTTTGCCATCTGCCGATAATGATGGCAATCGTAGTAGTGATACATGAAGACACTAAAGTTAAACTCAACGATGCAGAATTTAATTCTTTTCCAGCATGGCAGTCCACAATACGACGAGCTCGCATGAAATCTTTGCCTAAGTATGTGGAATAGTAGCGTTCTTCAGGTTTAAGTACGATGAGTTGTTGAGCTGCATCTTGAAAGATGAGATCAGAATAAGGTGGGTTCGAATAGAACATGCTGAAGCTGCAATTATACAAGCATATATCAATGGCATAAACAATGGGCAATGAGAGTATTAAATGATTTCATGCAATTTTGTTCAAATTAACACTTTAACTGCCATGTCGGGCCAATTTGCCCAACGGCCCAGTAAGCTGAACCGAATTCCGTCTGGCCACTAGGCCCCACATTGTTGTCTAGTAACATTTTATGTTTATTAGCACTACGCATTCGTTGTTGCTACTTTTGGAAAAATGAATGCACAGTATTAAACAAGAAGTTACACACTACTTATAGATGTAATTACAATGGTTTTTGTTTGATAGATTAATTTATTCTGACAGCACTTTAAACAAGATGTTATTTTAGGAGCTTTTGCGTTGGGATATACAGCCCGAAACACATATCTCTTAAGAATTTTAGTGACGTTGAGTTGATTATTCCCATCAAACAAGTTGGTTCATTGAAAGAAGTTATTTACTTCAATAATAAAATTAGTAATTTTTAATGACGTATTATATTGATTTTCACTATTGTTTTTAAAATTTCACAAAACCTAAAAAATAAGTTAGAAATACTGATTCATTATTTAGTTTACAATAATTCTTAGAAAATCGATCTCTGTTTAAGTAAAGTAAAAACATTTGTACACCTGGATAAACTCATGTTTACTAGGACGTATATTATAACTTAATTCCTTAACACTTTTCTCGTCAGATTATTATGTGGGTAATCAGAACATGAAATTGTAATTGTGGTTTTGTTGTTTATTGTTTACACACAAAACTCAAAAAATATTAAGATAGTGTTGCACAGATAAGAAAATATAAATACTTCAAAAACCATGTTGGGCCAATGTATTTAGGTATCATTTACTCTATAAAAAAACAAATTGGGCCAACATGTGTTTTTATACATATTATGATAAGAAACGTATTTTCCCACTTAGATATAATAGGGGAACATAAACTAAGTACACATTGATTAAAAATAGGCTTATAAAATTTTGGCAATTCTCCGGGAAAACGCCGATATTGTGGCCGGCAGCTCAAGTGTTAATATAAGAAATTTGTGGCCCAATTGAACATTTATGAATTATTAACCCATTTAAAAGTTCCCTTTTATAAATAATTTATCAGAATTATACCGAGTATATTTTTAAAGAAAAGAAACCCGTGAGAAAATGGTTAAGTATCACCAATTATGGTCATTAGGGATATCAACAATATTGCAACTATAAAATAAAAGAAATACCTGATGATGTAAAATATTTTCAGGAGCAAAAATAATAAATCATGCTCATTCCAAAAAAATTAATATTTTGAAAAAAGTCATATTCAACCTCACTTTACAACACAAGACAAGCGTAACTTGATAATTAAGGATTCTTTATAAAACTGCATTTTTGCTATACTAAAATTTCAATATAGATCTGTTGATTATGCCTACAATGCATCGAGTTAGCATAGGTAAAGTTTTTAAATGAAAAATAATTTTTACTACATTATTAGAGGAAAACAGTCGATACATGAGCTGAAAGATGGTCTCGATTAGTGTACAGCAATGCAATAATGTATACTAAAATGAAGGCTAATTCACAAGACAATCAATTAGCTTACATTACCAAACTAAATTTTATTTTTAAAAAACAAATATATTTTAAAAGAATACTTTGTAGTAAATATATTGTAGTCTACATGTTTTTTCAACTTTCGATAGTCCATGAATAAAAAACATGTGAATTTTAAAAATACTGTTTTTATAAAAGTTAAGAATTTTATGGTTACACAATTATAGTTACATTTTAACACAATCACTTTCCCTTACAGTTCTTCTGTTGTGCGAATCCCAATGACCACCTAGCCACTTCTTCAGTTCATGGAAAAGGTGGAAGTCACTTGAAACTCAGTCAAGACTCCATAGAAAGATCATTGAATAACTGAAGCAACTATTAGGTTACTTGAGCTTTGTGAGGATAGATGCTATCCTTCTTCTTTTCCCAGACAAGCTGCAAGCAGGCGCACAGGAGTGCACAGTAGGCGACTACTCTTCACTACTGAGTTCAACCACTCAGTCAGTGCAAGCTCACATTGCTTACGTAGCCCAACAGTGTAGTTACAATAGACTATTTTCAATTACCTGAAGCTACACAGTTCTGAGTTCCCTCCAACATTTCTCTCAACTGAAAATGTAGCTATGTGGGGAGTGCTAACAAATTAACTTATAGCTCATCATGACTGATTCTAATTAATTGTAGTTGAAAAAAACAGACACTACATTCACAATAATTTCCATGATAATTATAGTGACCTTGGTAGGTCGTTATAAAACCCTCAAAAAAGTACAGTAGCTATACCACCAAAAAAACCTCCAACTATACGAAACAATTGGGACTAGACCCAATTCGGATAAACAAAAATTCAGATAATTTAATTTTTTTCAAAAATGTGTAAATTTTAATTAATTACTATATTACTGCATGTTACAAATAATAAAAAAAACTTTTTTTATAGTTTTATACTTTTTTTCTAAACTGAGCTAAAGCTTTAGCTTTTTTTATAAAGAATCGAACCTGAAATTAGGTTTCACATGAAATGTTGTTGCAAAAACCACTTGAAAACGACATCTTCTAATTCTTTTTTTTTGCTGCCTTCATTGATTTTGAGATTTTTCATGTTCATTTTCAAGCATTGACATGAGGTTTAAGAGTGTAGGTTTCCTCCTTTTAAAGACTGAAATCGTTGATTCTCCAACAACGCACATCTCACCCTACTGTTTACCCATAACGCCTTTATCTGATTGATCTATAATTCTTTATTGGTTTTATTTTTTTTATTGATATTTATTTGTTTATTTGAGTTCCTTACTGCAGTCTTGTGTTAGTAAATCTTTTTCAGTGTTTTTATTTAAAGTTAATTTTAATTGAAAGAAAATATTTGTATGTAATTTTTACATATGAGATTTAAATCTGTCTTATTATGAAAAGTGCTTTCATTTGCAGAACATTCCTATACAACCATTCTAAGCAGTTAAAATATGCTACTTTAAAAACTATTTATTGTACAGAAATATACTTTCTTTAATGTTAGTATTATTTGATATTACCACTAGTACATACTAGGGTAATTCATAAAATAAGGTTCAATATGCTGCTAAGAAAGAATGCAACGTGCTACGAGAAATTTGGTAACACTGTCTTACTTATCAACCCCCCCTCTCTCTATCACCACCAATCCCGCCTAGGTACATTGCTCTGTGCTGGGCTATCAGCCTTCGGAGTTGGAGCTCTGCATTGCTGTTAACGCCAGTTGCGAAATTTGTGCTGTGATACGTTTTTTTAAAATGCAAAACGGATTTCCCCTATTGAAACTTATCGTCAGTTAATCGAAGGTTATAGGGAAAAGTGTATATCTGTTCAACATGTTTGCAAATGGTGTAGAGAATTCAGTGAAGGCCGCACTAAAAATTCATGATGAAGACCGGAGCGGAAGGCCTTCAGTTTCAGATGGAATTGTTGATAAAGTTGAAAGAATATTGCTTAAAGATCGGAGGATCACCATTAACGAATTTGCTTTGCATATTCCTGAGACCTCCAACACCACAATTCATAACATTTTTACCAAAAAATTAGGCTATCACAAAGTGTATGAGCAGAGAATACTGCGAATGTTTACAGAAAATCACAAACGGCAACATGTCGAGTATTCCCAGCAGTTTTTGCAATAACATGAAAACAACAAAGATGAATTCTTGGATTCCATTGTTACAGGCGATGAAACATGGGTGTTTCACTTTACTCCCGAAACCAAGCAGCAATCACGTGAATGACGTCACTCAACTTTGCCGAAACCGAAGAAGTTTAAACAAACCCAGTCTACTGGGAAAGTTATGGCCACTGTCTTTTAGGACAGGAAAAGCCTGTTTTTAATCGACTTTTTGCCTCATGAAACAACAGTTAACTCCGACAGATATTGCAAGACATTAAGAAAACTAAGACTTGCGATCCAAAACCGCTGGAGGAAGATTGTCCAGTGGTATGAGGCTCATCCATAACAACGCTCAACCTCATGTCTCACATCAAACTCAAGAAATGCTGACAGATTTTGGCTAAACTGTTGTAAACCGCCCCCCCCAACCTCTTACAGCCCAGACCCAGTCCCAAGTGATTATCATTTATTCCTAAAATTAAAGGAACAACTTGGGTGGCTTACGCTTCAGTACGAAATCAAGGAAGAAGTTACTCGATTTCCCACAGGTTTGGTGACAAAATTCTATAACATGAGGATAGAAAAGTTAGAACATTGTTTTCAAAAGTGTTTGGACAGAAACGGTGATTATGTCGAAAAATAGCATAAGTTTTAAGCTATAAAATGATGTGTTACATTAAGAACAAAAATAAATGATTAATCTATGATTAAACATTATGGGAACCTTCTTTTACGAATAACCCTTGTATAAATTGGGAGAAATGTCAATTCGTAAACTAATTTAATATCCCGTACTCACAAGTGAATGACATAGCTTACCTAAAATCACTTTTGTACTTTCGTCCATAAAACTGTTGGGCATAGATGAACAGATTGATATATGCATTCAATTGTGTTTGGTTGTATGCTTCACCCCCTCGTGTAACCATTGCATTAGCTTTTACTTTACCTAAGTTGCAACGTTTATAGTCTGTCATTACAGATCTTGTTCCTAAAACATAAATCAGATAACCAGTAATGAAAAACTGAAAATTATCAAACATAAGAAAGAGCCTTTTTTTTATAATACTTTAGAAAGACTACATTAACAAATTTTTATATTTTTACATATGTTAAAAACATGTTCTAATCAAGAAAAAGTTTATTTTTAATGTTATAAACCATAAATAGAGGTTTACATAACTTCAATTTACAAACACATAGAACTGTAAAAAACTGAAGTTTTCTTTCTAATAAATTGATCACTAGTTTATACCACATTAAATTACTATATAACTATTTTAAAATATAGCAAAAAAGTACTCACTTAAATAGGTTACTATAACAAATTCTTAATACTATCATTTATTTCATCAACCTGTTAGTTCAGCTTATATTAACACTTTCAAGCCCACGCCCCAGTATAGATCGGGCCATTTAGTTAACTCTAGTTGCCTATGTCCGTGTATAGCTTGGGATCCTGTATTTATTTCCAAAGCAATGTAATTCCTGCGTACTTTCAATTTCTTCGATACTGTTCTTTATATCGGTTATTCTACTTTACATGTCTTTAGCATTATTAATTTCCATAGCAACATAACTCCCGTGAATTCTTGGTTTTGTCAATATCGTTCTTTATATCGGTTATTTTACTTTACACGTCTATACCTTTAGGCCAATCATAGTTGCTCTTATGAACAAAAACTAAATGTTTTCAGTGTGGCAACTGAGAGCTAGCAGATATTGTTTGACAGATGTTGGTTTTGTCAGATAGTGAGTATTTTGTCAGTATGAGTTGTTAACGTTTCGAATTTATTTTTGTTTGATCTAAATTTTAGCTTCAGTTATTTCATATATTTAATTTGTAGTTTGTGTAATTTTTGTTTGGGTTTCGATTTAGTTGTTTTTTGCTTTAAATATTATCTTTCAATTATTTAATTTTTATTGTTAGAGATATTACGCTAGTTATAATGGCTAAAGACACATTAGGAAGCAATTCAATACAAGATATGTTGCTTTTAGACAGTGACAGAGAAACCGATCTAGGCCGAGGTACAATCGACATATCTGTTATTGATGAACTGAATGAAAATTTAAATGACTCGATTTTAGAGAGTTTTCTAAATTCTAAAGTATATATTTCTAAATTATATTTTATTTTAGTTATAAAATGATATATATCATGTAATATTTATTTTCATTCCAATGTATAAGTGTAGTGAAGTGCAGTGATTTACAGTGTTGCTATTTTATTTTTTAAAATTTTTTTTATACATTTTTTAAAGGAGCATAACGCTATATACATGTAAGTAATTAATTCATATGTATATATTTCCTGAAAGTTTATGTTATTAGCTATAAAAAATGTATAATTTGTTGTAAATATGGTATTTATTAAACATAGGGAATCTTTTTATATTTTACCTAAAAACCTCCAGACAGATAGAGGCGGGCGCCTATTAAAGGGCTAGGCCTGAAAGTACTAAGAATATATTTTATATAACCAAACGTATTCATACCAGATATTTTTAATCTATATTTTAATATAATAATGTTGTTTAACATAGTCAATTATTTTTGGAAAATTGTTTCATAAGGATCATTGAGTGTGTTCAGAGATTATATTTTCTACAAAATTAGATCTTTAAATTCCATCATTTTAAAATTATTCTAATAATCATAATGAAAATTTTATTTTATCCAATTCTAGCCCATGGCAGTTCAGATACTAGGTTGTTAGTTTCTCAGTAAAGGTTAGACAAGACAATCCACACTACTGGTATATTTTAAAAATTCCAGCAAGTGAGAATGTTATCTTCATTAATTCAACAAAGTGGGCATATATCCTTATTTACCAGGTCAACATGATACAGATGGGTTTATAAAGTAGTCATGGCCTGCTTGTGGCCAGAATTTCTCCAAGGCACAATTGTGATAATTATGTTTATTATCAGGAAGCGTTTTTTGGATGGGATTCTAATAAAAGATTGTTATCCTATTCTTTCTCACATGATTTATTCATCTGGTTTGAATTGAGGCTTCAATTGCGTGGTTTACCGAGATTACTGTGTAAGGGAATCCCTGAAAATGAGATCCCTTTATTTCTATAGGTCATTAGTAATTAATTTCCATGAATGCCCCAATGAACTGTGATCTGCTGGAAGTGAACGGTATAGTATCGGCAATGAGTGTGGCAAGGGTTTCATGTCCTCTTTCAAGGTCCCAATGCAGTCTGTTGGACTGCTGTTGGCTATGGCTAAAACACCTTCTCAAAAAGTTTGGGAGACTGGTTTTCTATTATTTATATAAAACAGATCTATATTAATGTGAAGATAGCATTTATAAAAACATACACAAAACTCACTAATTAATCAGTTATTAACTCATACTCGTTTCAATGACAAAGTCATCATCATCAGTGAGTGTTACTACTACAAACTCTAACTTATAACTGAAAAGCGTATGAGTTTATAAGTGATTCATTTGTGAGTTTTGTGTATGTTTTTATTTGTTTCAACATAACCTCATAAGCCAAGCTCAAAGAATAGTTGTATGGCATTTATAGTTGTAGATTTTGAGGATGTTAAAGAAACTGTGTCATTTCTTCTGTGTATTTCTCTCCAGCTTCTGGAGCTATCCTTTCAAGGGCTGATAGAGGCATGAAATTTGCACAAAGAGTTTGCTACTTGTGCTGGGAGAGTCAATGTTTTTCCATTATCTTCCATTAGTTCCCATGCTTGATTTTTCTTGTCAATGTTGAGATTTTACCGAAATTTGTGGCTTTTAACTATCTTTTCTGGAATTAGAAAATTTCTGTAGATGATGTTTTTTGAATCAAAATCCCCTTTCAAAATTGCCTGTTTCTTTCTAACTATCGCATAGTCTATCAGATACTTTGTTTGTTGTGTTAGTCTTCTAGCTGCATTTCTTCCTTTTCGGGAATCCTGGAAGAATCCATTGGGTTATGTGCTAGCTTTCTAGTTGTGTTCTCTCAGAGAAAAACAACAACAAAAAATTTAGTTTCCTATTATTTAAACACAAATATTTATTTATTTAAGTACTTTGAGTACAACAAATTTTCTTTATAAAATCTTAAAACTTATGTATCAATTTCTTACAAAAAACTATTTTATTGTCAAATAAAAAGCGGTTGACAACGGTTAGGGTTTTTTCATGTTTTTTATACAATGAATATGTAATAATTTGTACATATTCATTGTACAATGAATATGTAATAATTTGTGGGGGGTGATGTTGATCGCCTGCTCGTGGTGCCCCCTGCGTAATCTAAACGATCAACTAAGGTTCGCCTAAAACGCGCTACACCAGTTGTTTATGTCGAAGCAACCAAAGAACCTTGCCAAAACGAACAACGGTCCTTCTCAGGACCTGGACGAAGAGCTCCGCGTCATTTCCTGGAACGCCGGTGGCTTGACCAACTCAAAATTTTTAGAATTAAAACACACGATCTTACGATCGGACGCTGACCTTTTTTATATATATGAAGCAGGTCTTGCAACCGAGGTCCAAGAATTTTATAAATTTAAAGGATACACTATATACATACTTCCCAGAGCACGTCAGGTGGCATCTGGAATAGTGGCTGGAGTTAAAAACGAGGTGGTGGCCAAATTCTCAATAGCACATGCCATGGAAGACGACGATCTGCTTGAAGCCGTCACAACCAGGATATGGAAGGGCAAAAAACAATTTGTAATTCACGGACTATATAATCCGCCAAATAACCAACCTGACATTAGTAACCTTTTTAATGACATTCAGCCTAACTGTATCCTAATAGGCGACTTTAACGCCCCATCAAAAAGATGGGGATATACCAGAACTTCCCCTGTTGGCCGCTGCATTGAAGACTTCGTGGATGATAACCTCCTAACCGTAATGGACACGCCTCCAACATTCCTCTCATTTGCGGGATGTCTGTCACGTCCAGACCTGTGCCTGGCCCACTCAAATATACATGGAAACAGTCAAATCAAGCTTCTTGATGACGCTGCTGGATGTGGCCATAGAGCCCTTCTTTTAACCGTTAAACTTAAACAGAAGCCATACTCAAACACCAGAGCCCCGCGTTGGAACTTCCAGAAAGGAAACTGGAAGCGATACAAAACAGTCACAGACCAATTAATAACAACCGATCTGTTGAAGGAAAACAACCCAGAGGAAACCGTTAAACTGTTCAACCAAACCATACTGAGGTGCGCAACAGAGTGTGTACCAAGAGGACAAGTCAAGGGGTTCAAACCTTACTGGAATAAAGCACTAACATCGCTTAAGCAAGCTCGTAACACAGCAAGAAGATCCGCTGAAAGATCTGGAAACCTTATCGACTGTACCACTCTCAGACGAAAACAGTCTCAACTATCTAGAGAAATAAAACTTCAGAAAAAGAGTGCTTACAAGACCTTCGTGAAAAAACTGGATTTTCGCAAGGATGGTGTCAAGGCACATAAATTCATAACAACACTTGAGAACAAAGGGACACCTCGTCAAACACACCCCCTACTATATGGCACACGGACACTCACCGACAAGAGAGACATGGCAAATGCATTTTGTTCCTACTATGCCAAGGTCAGTCGGATCTCAGCAGACAAAACGGTCAAAAGACACCTGAATAAGCATCCACCGCCGAACTGTCTGAACGAAAAGCAAGATAAGGTTTTTAATAAGCCTTTCACCTTAGCTGAGCTAGAAATGGCTCTTTCAACCCTCAAGTGCAAAAAATCAGCTGGCCCGGATAGAATCTACACAGAGTTCCTGATCAATCTTGGTGAAGAGGCAAAGAAGACGCTCCTTAAAATCATAAATCTTACTTGGACAACACACGTTCCGGATCAATGGAGGAAAAGCGAAATCATACCTCTCTTGAAAAAAGGTAAACCTGCTGAGCAGGTTAGCAGTTACCGTCCGATTGCGCTTACAAGCATAACCAGTAAGCTTGCCGAACGATTAGTACTCCAGAGGCTTAAAGAATTCTTGGATGACAATCATACTATCAGCGACGCTCAAGCTGGCTTCCGACCCAGAATGAACACTGTGGATCAGATTATGAAATTCACGCAGAACGTTAAGGATGGTTTTAATTCCCACCAATCTACTCTTGCAGTTCTGGTAGACTTCCAATGTGCTTATGACAAAGTCTGGAGAAAAATGCTCCTTCATAAACTTATAAACTGTGGACTTTCTGGTAATCTGCTTAGATGGATAAGATCCTTCCTTTCGCAAAGGCACATTAGAGTCCGGTTCAGTGGTTCCACTTCAAGATTCCGAATCCAGAGGGAGGGCCTGCCCTAAGGAGCCGTCCTAAGTTGCATGCTATTCAACGTTATGATAAACGATATTATTGCAGCCATCGGCGCAGTCCCAGGAGTCAATGCCCTTCTTTACGCAGATGACCTCCTCCTGTGGGCCACTGGTAGTGGTCTAATCGGGCTTCAAGAGGTCCTCAACGCCGCACTGCTTAAACTACACCAATGGGCTACCAAAAATTCAATGACAGTCAGTGGTAGCAAAACCGTATTCCAGCTGTTTACCCTTTCCACAAAGAAAACTATCAAACCCAGTCTTGAATATAATGGCACCCAATTGAGAGAAGAGCATCTATCAACCTATCTAGGGGTCCAATTAGATAAAAAACTCACTTGGAAACAACACGTTGAAGACGCAGCGCAAAAAGGTTCCAGGCGCTCTCGCATTCTAAAGAGGCTAACAGCAACAAAGTGGGGGGCAAGCCAGGATGTACTAAGTTTAGTATACAAAACATATGTCAGGCCTGTCATGGAATATGGCAGCGAGGTTGTGGGAACAGCCAGCAATAGTATCTTGTCTAAACTTGACAAAGTCCAGAACGCTGCTTTGCGCACGATCACAGGAGCGGTCAAGACCACGCCCATCGCTGCTATGGAACTTCAAAGCGGTATTGAACCACTCGAATACCGACGAGACAAAAACTGTCTGAAATTCTGGGAAAGGAATAAAAGAGCGCACAGTCGCTACTGGTCAAACTACCGCCCAGCATGTAAAAGGTTAAAAACACAAAAATCGCCACTAGCTCACGCAGAGTCATTAATCAAGAAGTATAATATCTCGCTGGGAGAACCGGCAGAACAGCTGAGAATTCCTCAAATTTATCCGAACTTGCCTAAGCCGAACTTCAACCTCTTGGACCACCACAGGACGAAAACTGATTCTCTTGGCGTGGAACTGAGGAAGTCTTTCTATCAGACAATACACAGCCTATACCCTTGTAGACACTGGCTACACGTCTATACAGATGGATCATCCATACCTCAAACCGGTAACACAGGTACAGGATTCTACTGCCACCTCTTTGAAGGCGCGATAGCCGTTGGCACTCCTAGCAGTAATTTTGAGGGAGAAGTAGCCGCTGTAAATGCAGCCTGCAATAAATTGTCATCTGTCGCTAACTTCAAAAACATCGTTTTCCTGGTTGATTCACAATCCGCTATAGCAGCCTTGTCCGGGAATTCTCCAACTGATAGCAGCCTGACGTTGGAAACAAGAATGACGCTAAACAAATTTCTGCAAGATGGATGGAACATAAAACTCCAATGGGTCCCAAGTCATGTAGATATAATGGGTAACGAAAGGGCTGACTTCTTGGCCAAAAGAGGAACCACTCTGTGGCAGCCACAACTCAAGATGCCCCTATCAGCCGCAAAAGCGCTAATCGATGCCTCAGTAAAGGGGACAATGATGGCAGCATACCACGAAATCGCCAATGGAAAATCTTGGGAAAGGCTGGCAAAACCAGGACCAATACGACACGAAGATCGATTCGTAGCGGTCCCCTCATTCCGTATCCTCACAGGACATGACCTCTTACCAGCCCACCTGGTACCATCGCTTCGGCACCATGAGCTCTGCAGAATGCCCGCTGTGTAGCTATGTTCATTTTGACGCATGCCACCTGCGCACATGCCCTGCCTTGGAGGAGGAGCGAAAGAAGGGCGCACCTCTAAAACCTGAGGAGCGAATCGCCATACTCTACTGGTCAGCGTGTCACCGAATGGCAGAAATGCCAAGAGTGGGCGTTGGCTAGTAAGTAAGTAAGTAAGTGTAATAATTTGTAATGTTTATGTTTAAAATGTTTTTAAAACAAATTTTTCATTCTGATTTTACCCATTTTAGTGATACATGTATTGTTTTATAATGACAGTAGTTTCATTGTGAACTGTTATTATTGTTGTTATTTATAATTGTGTACTTATGTATTGTAAGCCTGAAGACGATAAAGTACCCGTTATTGAAACGTTGCCCGTGTAAATAAATAGTTGTACCTGGCTCCCCAAGTCAACTTCTTTTTAACCTTTTCAGGAGCGGGTTTTTTTGTTGTTGTTAATACCATCCTGATTTTCAGATATTAAAACTTTTAATATTCCAAATAATAAATAAAACTTAAATGAAATACAAAGCCACTATTTATTCTTCAAAAATATTTTTTTTTAATTTCTTACCAAACCTTACCTAACATAATATATTTCCAACTCCATTTTTACTATACATTACTGTAAAGTGACTGAAAAGATGTTATGTCAATTTTATACAAGTATATTCATTTATATAAACACATTGAAAATAATAAAATCATTATCATCATCACTTTCTTCTGTGTCAGAAGCCATGTCTGTAAAAATTCCCAGTAACCTACTTTGAGTAAGTACTTTTCCTTCAAATATAGGATCCATTATAGAAAAAACAATTATACTCCTATAGGTTTAAATTATTGGCATACTAACACAAAAATATCTGTACTAAAAACTAACTGTTTACTAAATATTTACACTAACACACTATAGAGCAATTATTTACTTATAACATAAACATAAACTGAGTAAATGGAAAATGTGATAGGCTTGACACAATTATAAATAAAAAATTACAACTGTTTTTAGCATAATTACATACAAATACTTCTTTTTGATAAACATAAAATGTCAGCTGATTTCCAGATGGTTACTTGATCAAAAAGCATTACAGAAAAGTTACTTCAACCATTTACCAATAGTTGGCCTAGCAGATGACACCAAAGAAGATCAAATATTGACCAATAGATGGTGTAGTAAATGACATTTGACAAAAAAGAATATAATTTTCCAGGTGACGCAGCGGCACATCTCCAGGGCCGCAGCTTAGCCCCAACGGAAGTACTAATTTGATTGCATGCCTTTTCAGTTTCGAGTAGGCAGCAGAAGAAGAGGTGCTGACATTCCTACTCACTAACAAGGTATTTGCAAGGTAATACCTCTCCTTATTCCTTAGCATAAGGTGATCCAAGCCTCCAGGGTTCCTGCATGATCTGTCGCAGGATTTTTCCTGGCAAGGTTCCTTTCTTGCCAGGTTTTTTCATCCCGCTCTTAGCGCGACACTTACCGTACTGTTTCATTTCACTATCTCCTGATTATTCATGGAAAGAGCTTATGAGCTTGGTACATGGGCAATCAATCCCATTTCCTTCACTCGCGGTAGAGATACTTACCGCATGCGCATGTGAGACGGAGGTAGCTCGCTAGAGGCTGGCTGCCACGAGGGCTGAGCGGGTTATGGGGGCTCAGACCCGGGTTAAAAAAAATATATATATATATATAATCGAGTATGCTCTGACAGAAGAAATATCAAATCGAGTATTCTCGTATGTGCTCCGACATCGCACACCCTAAGTGAAAAGGTTAATTAGCAATAATCTCCACATGTATAAACATTAATAAATCAATTTTATATTTTTAGGTCATACTAAGAAAAATAATTTATAATTTAAAGTAATAGTAAACAAAGAATTTTTAAACAAATACTATACACATTTAAATACAACCCCCCCCCTCACACACGTGCACAGAATAACATTACATTACTTCTGAAAAAATTCTTTTCTTATATTCCGTTTCTCAATATTCCCTTCCTAACTTTTCACACCAAAATTTTACCTTCCATTACAATAAGAAACTGATATAAACAGGAAATAATTAAACTAAGTTTAAACTACTTAACTAAGTGAATACATAATTGCTTACTTGCTGACGCATTTCAAAACAATCGTTCCTTTTACAAAGCTAACCCTCTACTGGCGGCTTTGGCTGTTTACAAACGGTATGACAGGGTTGGATTTATGACAGTGGGTGAGGTGTCGGTGTCTTGAGTGACGTATTTGAAGAGGTTATTGGCTTCAAAGTGTGTGTGGTCGTTAATATATTTTCCCTGTCTGTTGCGTAGTGTTTGTGATTTCATATTTTTTTAAGGTTGTTAGTTTTTTACTCTGTTTTAATGTGTGTAGAATATTTAAATTAGTGTGTATGTTGGTATGTGTGTGTTGGGTGTTATTTAGGTGTTTTGCTTAGCTGGATTTAGGGTTTGTTTGTTTTGTTTGGGTAATGTGTTCATAGAAGCATGTATAGAATGACCTGCCGGTTAGACCGATGTAATAGTTGGGACAATCGTTGCAAGTTAATTTGTAAATACCTGAGAGTTTGTATATGTCAGTTTCTTTTTGAAAAGGTTGTATATGTTTTCTTAGGAAATAATTGTTAGTAAATTTGTCGAGCACTGTGGACTAATTTCTTAACTAAATAAATAAAACCCACACAATACCAATTTGTATTGTGGTTAGTGGGTTTTATTTAATTAGTTAAGGAAATAATAGTATTTGATATTTTCTATCCAAGCAGGAATTGATATCAAAATGCACTAACAGGCAGGAATTGATATCAAAACACACTAACAGGCAGGAATTGATATCAAAACACACTAACAGGCAGGAACTGATATCAAAACGCACTAACAGATGGTGAATATTAGTTATTTTACCATAAACTACAGCTTACCATCTGGACAAAGAAGTTCAAAGTCTTCATTGAGGGCATTTCTTGCCCACCATTCTTTTCGTTTACCATCAGTATTCTCCATCACAGTTGTGTGTTTGATAAACGCTACATCTCCACCACCTTCCACTAGGCAACGGAAGGCTCCTTCAAAAAATTATAGAGACAAGAATTGAGAATTATAAAATCAACATCTCTAGAATACAAGACTTTTGAAATATACAAGAAGTTTTTTGTCAAAGTGAATACTGAACAGTGAAAATGAATAATGTCAGTTGTATTCATACGTAATAATGTAGAGTATAATAAGTGTAATGATATAGCACAGGTTTTTGTAGGTAGACCTAGAAATATTAACACAAAACAAAATATTTTTTTTGGAATTGGGTTAATTCTAATTATATTAATAAAATTGTGGTTTTACTTTTGCGGTTTTAACCATTAACGAAGCGTGTGAACTAAACAAATAAGTGAATATCATTCAGTTAAGTTTGAAAAAAAGCAAACCCAATTACTCAGAACGTGTGTTACAAAAAATATGATTGAAATTTTGTATTTTAGGAATAAAATAATACTCTAAAGAATTATAATTTTTTTCATATTATTTAATTTTAACTAACATGAATAATTTCAATATTTTTTGTGATTATATTAAACCGCATATTAATTTAATTTAGTTTATATTAATTATAAACAAATAACACAGACAATACAGTTTTTAGTTATTACAGATAACAAATTAATTTTTAAAAAAACTGGCAACTTTACTTTTAAAAAAGAAATATTTAGATATGATTCTAGAGTTTTCTAGAGAACCTAAGATGCTTAACAGATTCATCACAATTTGTGAACAGTAGTAACTAAATTCCTGGTTGCAAAAATTCTTATGACTTTCAAAATGAATATTTCATGTCCTCAAATTTAGTAAAATTAAAAGGTTAAGCTTTTGAGTTAGTAGTAAGTTCAAATAGTTATAATTGGTTACATGTTATGAAAACTCTCTTCACTAGTTTCCTTGACAAAAGAGATTGTTTTACATTGAAACTTGAAATGGCAGAGTTGAAACAAGAAACTAGCGAAACACCTTTTGCATTTTATGAAAGGATACAAAAATTACTACATTTACAATCAATCAATACTGTTGATGCAATTTGACTATGGCCAAAACTAGGGATGGACCGATACCTAAAATTTTTTATTCCAATTCCAATCTCGATTCTTCTTACAATTCTTACGTCGATTTTTGATTCTTCAAAGTTACATAGGCCTACATGATATTCCCTAATAATGAATTTAGTTAACATCTTGGTCATATGGTGAAGGCTTTTAAAATTTTAGTTTTAATGTAACAGGCTACACAAATTAACCCTCGCAGAGCGAGAAAAGCAGTAACAATTAAATGGACCAGAAATGCTCCCGAATTTCTTCGTTTATGCATCTTAAATAATAATAATATTATTTTCATTATCTGAAATCGGCATTTGCTTCAATCGTTGAATTCACTCAAATCAACTAATACATAAAGAAGACATAGTAGATATTTAAATATTTTATCTATAAATTACACAGCAAACATATTTTAGCAGGTAAAAAATAAGAATCGGAGTCACCACTTTAATCAATGGAGAATTGGAATCGGCACGTTCCTAGTCAAAACTTTGCATTATAAGTTTTGTTAATACGCCTTGAAGAACCACTAGCATCTTTAATAAAAAAAAAAACTCCACAACTCTCGCAGAAGTCTTGAATATGCTAATCATTTTTAGTTTAAAAATAACAAAATGTTTGCATAAACTAACAATCAGATTTTCTGAAGAGCCAAAATAATTGTGTGGGGAAACCAATATACCCGAGTATAATTTTTACTAAATTCCTAAGCAAATTTACAACAGCTGAATCCTTTGTATAAAACATATTTTGCTACCCATGGTCAATCTCAGCAGGGACAATTAGTAAACTCAGAATAGAGCATAGCAACTCACATTTGAGCATATCCACTAGACAGATAGACACTCTGTCAAGTAAAATCCCAAACTTTATCAAATGACTGGACAATAAGCAGACATACTAATGGCGAGTACTCAATGTACCAAAATCATAAACGAGAAACATTTGCATCTGACAAAACTACCTAGAAATTATAAATATTTCTCTGAACACAATGTCCTACTTGAAGAATGTGATGAAAATTAACAAGAACATACAAACCAAGCAAAAGGATTTTTAGGGAATATGAGTCTTGGAACCAATTTTCCATAATGAATTTTCAATGTAAAAATAATGAATTACCTTTCATATATAATTCAAACACTAAATTAAAACTAGTAATTGACAAAGGTAGCGTCAATTATTTATAAGAAAATCACTAGGATTGAAATGTTTTAAAACATGTATAATAAAAAAACCGTTTCAAATAACTGCACACTGCACTTTAAAGGAAGATTATTGCTGCAAAATACCCCTGTTCTCTAAAATTGCAATGAAATTTTACTTATTTGTTTTTATTAAGAATTCTGATCTGTTATTGGGCCTGGATAATATAAAGGATTTAGGAATAAATTTAGATTTTGTAAACAATACACTACTACTGTGTAGTAAAGAGATACCTCCAAAGTATTTTAATACGGAAAAAAACGTGTCATAGAACAGAAAATACGTCAGTAAAACATGCACTTGTTTTAGGAATTGAGTTATGTTATACAAGCCCGCAACAACCAGGTAGTAATTGATAAGGTACAAAATATTAATAGTGGAGAAGGGCTTGTATCATACAAACACTTTTAAATGAATTAGAAATTCAGTGCATAAGGTTGGCCCTATTTGCCCTATTGTAAACAACTTACAAGAAAATATATAAGTAATAGTAAACGGACCATTTAAAACAAATAAAACCTTTAAATGACTACAACGAATAAATTTAGATTTTGTAAACAATACACTACTACTGTGTAGTAAAGAGATACCTCCAAAGTATTTTAATACGGAAAAAAACGTGTCATAGAACAGAAAATACGTCAGTAAAACATGCACTTGTTTTAGGAATTGAGTTATGTTATACAAGCCCGCAACAACCAGGTAGTAATTGTTAAGGTACAAAATATTAAGAGTGGAGAAGGGCTTGTATCATACAAACACTTTTAAATGAATTAGAAATTCAGTGCATAAGGTTGGCCCTATTTGCCCTATTGTAAACAACTTACAAGAAAATATATAAGTAATAGTAAACGGACCATTTAAAACAAATAAAACCTTTAAATGACTACAACGTTCTTGAACCAAATTCATTTAAAACAAAAACTAATTTTAATATGTTAGGTTATACAAAAACAAAAAACTAGACTTCTTAAAAATCAGGATGGATCACATGAATTCAGAAGAAAATATTCCATAATAGATTTAATAGAATACGTAGATATATTTCACATTGATGGAAACAACTTTACTTTCACCAATCAAATAAATCACATTATTAAAACTAGACAAAACTCCAACATATTATAAAAATTATAGATATCCAGAAACTTACAAACATGAGGTTAATAAACAAACAGAAGACATACTTGAACAGGGAATCATTCACCCTTTTTGTTCCCATAGAACTATTTGTCCAGATTGTTCCAAAAAACAGGACACTTTTTATACACAGGAATTTCAATTAGTGATAGATTTCAGAGGCTAAAACTCAAAAACAATTGAGAATAAGTTTTTTATACCAAACATACTACTTTAAATTTCACTACTTTAAATCAAACCTCAGGATTTTCTCAAGTAGAAATGAACCTAAATAGTGTATTAAAACAAAATTTTCAACGGAAACGGGCTATTATGAGTTTTTAAGAATTCCCTTTTTCCAAAATAATATTCTAAAAAGAATTAAAAAACAAACATACTTGTATAAATAAATGAACCAGTAAATTTTTGAAAAAAAATATGAACCTCAAAAGTTTAAAACAAATTTAACAACAATAAGACCAGATTTATAGTATAAATATCCACACACACAAAATTCAACAATGGTATCATGAATTTTGTAAATGAATATTTAGTATCATGCTTAAAATATAGCCTTCACTTTGAAAAAGATTTCTAAGAGGGGTTCGCAAATTGTATAACCTATATTTCAAAAATTTGCAATTATGGTTAATTGATTGTACAGTGAAATTAATAAATTTAACTAAAGAAAAGGAAATTCAAGAAACAATAGAGAATTATCATATGGGAAAAATAAATCCTCATGAGATTATGAATGAACAAATAGAAAGAAAATACTATTGGCCAAGTACAAAGAATTATATTCAAATGTTATAAACTACTGTGATGTTTGTTTAAAAATAAAACATGAAAGAGCACTTCTAAAGTTAGAAATGAAATTAATAGCAACTGCTTTGAGATCACCTTAAATAATTCATTTATTGTATTACCCTTGAAAAGCAAAAAGGTTAGAGTATAATAGATAGTTTCTCCAGATATGCATCAGTATATCTTATTGCCAGTGCATAAGCAACCGAAATAGATCAGAAACTTTCAACTGCTTTTCTCATCCGAATGTATAATAGCAGACAACGGCAATGAATTTAATAACAAATTAGTAGAAGAAATGAAGGACATGCATGAATTAAAAATTCACTTCATTACCATGCAACACACACAATCTATCATAGTGCGAGAAAGACTACATTCCACTTTATAGAGTGCACAAGGTTGCTGAATAATCAACCTCCATTCAAGAATCACACTATTGAAAATAAGGTAAAATATGCGATAATTGCGTACAACAATATACATGGAGTTACAAGATTGGCCCTATTTGAAATTCTATACGGGCATATTAATTCAAATTCCCTTTAGGACATTGATATAGAGAAAAACGTCATGAATGATTATACCAACATTCATAAAGAACTACAAATAAAAACATACATTACATGAAAATTTTATTGAAAGGTAGTACAAACCTGATTTTCATTATTTGTGAAAAAAATATTATATTATAATAGAATTTATTTATAAAATGAATGAATAATACAAATATAGCACCATTTTGATGTGAGAAAATTTTAAAAACAAATTTTCATGTAACATTCATATTTACCTGTATAACCATAATAGTCTTCACTTGCATCTCTGCGGCAGTATGAACTGCTGGAGCCATGACACAGGTGGCACATATTGTCATACGGAACACCAGTGTTATATTCTGTAGAGATTGAACCTGGAACACATGACTTGCTAAAATATTCTGCTGCTGCCCGTATAGAATCACAGCCATAACTTCGTATCCACCCATTCGATATTAGATATGCCAAGGGTACAATCCAACCTGCTGCAGTGTTGATTCCTGGATGACATGTATACTTCCCTAAATACAATAAAAACACATATACAATATTCAAGCTGGCTTTTGAGTTAAGGTTAAAAAAATATATACACAACTCACAATTATAAAATTTTAATTTCATAGATGTTTCAATGACTTATGTCGTCATCATCAGTGATGCTACCACAAACATATAACTTTAATTAAAGAAATGGAACATAAACTATCATATTTTTACAAAAGTTAGAACCGAATTTGGGCATTGCCAAATTTACAACTACAGCTACTAATACATTTACAATTAACAAAATGGGATAACTAGAAATATTTATGTTTCTTGATGTAATCATCTTGAATTCACTGATTAAACGAATTTTAATTCAACTAAAACACGATCGTTCCTTTTGTGAATCTAACCCTCTGTAGATCGAAGCTAAAAGGAACGATAGTTTTGAAACGCGTCAGCAAGTAAGCAATTACGTATTCACTTAGTTAAGTAGTTTAAAATTAGTACAAATATTTAATTTTGACAAAACTATAATGTTATTAAAATGTAATATTAAAAAAATTATTTAAATAATTTAAACTAAAGATAATATATAATATTAAATTAATTTACAATAATATAAAATGGAATTTTGAATTTGTCTTAATTCATTATCAACAACTTTTTTCAATACTTATTTATAAATAAAGTTTGTCATGCAACTAATTCATTAAAATTTATCACATTTTTCAAAAGGATTACATTTTCACTTCTGAATATATGATTATCGTCCAAACAGTGCTTCACCATAGGTAATTTTTAAGGCCTATTATATTTTAAATGGGAAAAATGTTCTTTCGCTCTAATTTGTATACTTCTTTCCCTATATATTTCATTGGTAATGTTTCACATTGTAAACTATAAATTCACGATTTACTTACATGTTTTACTATATCTTTCTGGTTCCCTAATAACAAATCACAGAGCTAGGTATATTTTTATTTCTCTTGTAGCATTTAACAAGATTTCTTTTTAAAATGCATAAATTAAAAAATTGCTAGCATTAAACTAAAATAAGTTTCATAGGCAAAAACTAAGCAAAATAAAGTTCCATTTCTTTAATCAAAGTTATATGTCTGTGGTAGCATCACTGATGATGATGACATAAGTCAATGAAACGTGTACGACATTAAAGTTTTAAACATTGTGAAATGCTTATATTTCTTGTGTAACAATAAAAACAGTTAGTACCTACTAAAAATTAAGCCCTCTTTTTCACATAATAATTCAAAGAAATCACACACACATATGCACACACACACACACACACTGTGACGGGCAGACCCGGCCACAATTGCCACCAAGAGGGAAAATAGTTAAAAGTAAAGCCAGGTTAAATTTTTTTTTTATGACATTAAGCCATGCCATTGAGAAAGGGGTTAAAAATTTAAAGTAACTTATAGGGGGTCATTTGCAAGGGGAAAATTGTCAAATTCGGCCTAAAATTACAAACGACATTTCCATAGATGCAGAACAACAAATAAAGAACAATGACAAGAATAAGAAAAATTCGTTAAAAGCACGGGAAAAGAGTTATGCAGCCCGAAATTAGAACAAGTAAATTAATTTCTTTTAGGATGGCATTTCCTTTCTCACGGTCTGGCAGTGATGACGACAGACGCGCGCATCTAGGTAGGCAAGTTGGAGAAATATCGATTTTTGATTGGCCTGATCGAAGCGCGGGAAAAATTGCTACAACAACGAGCCCAACGGTTAAAGAGGGGCAAAGTGTTAGTTGGCATCGAGAGACGGCGTGAGAAGGTTGGTCAAGGGAGTTCGCGTGAGTAGTAGCCGCGAAGAAATGAACTTTTGTTTTAAGTGAATAACAACGATCAAAAACGATGGCAGGCTAGACGGTTGTGTTTCGCTGAAATGTAGGAAGTGCTGTTTCAGAAATGGGGCCCTTTCGGATTAAGATCTATCCGAAAGCGGTGCTCATAACTAAGACCTAAAGGTGCTGCATCGTAAGTCTTAAAGTGTTTCGGAATAATATATAAAAATGCAACTTTATTTGTGGTACGGATAGGAAAGTATGCAGTGTTTTAAATAGGGACAAAGTTTTTTAAAAGAAGAACAGTTTTAATTTTGAAATAGCAAAAGTAGAAAATTAACGATAAACTGTGTAAAAACTTGTAGTGTTTTAAAAATGGTGTTTAGAACAGTGTTTCATTTAAATAGCAAATCAAAATTTAACCATCAAGTGCTTAATATCCACAAGATGCCCATGCAGAGGATGCATAGACAGAGGACGACACCGTCCTTACGCAAGGCGTTGGCAAGGGACAAACAAAGGGACGAGGTATTTCAACATGGCAGACTTCTCTTTTTAAATTTTGGAAGGAGCTATAAGCGTCACTTGGAACCGGCACGAATGCAACCCCCCACTTCGATGTTCCATCGAAACACCTGAGGGAGAGGGAAGACTCTCAAGCCTTTGTCCAGCGGACAAATTTAAGGTCCGTCCTGTACAGTTTTTTATTTTGCAGATGGGAGTTTTTGTTTTGATAAAATTTTAAAAGGGGAAATTGTTCATTAAATAAATTCATTTAAAAATAGTAATTCCAAATTGTTTAAATTAAAAGATAGGAGCTGATGGCTTTGTTTAAGGGTGGGGATAAAAGAAACAAAATGGCGCAAGACTCATGTA
>JBAIZL010000009.1:10909332-11199332 GCA_036971475.1 Prosapia bicincta
TCTTTAAGATAGTAAGAACATGCGTTATAACTAGCTTAATATTTTTCTTTTCTCAATAATCTACAAAATTTTAAAAATAAAAAAGTATGAGAATACTTTTTCCTGATCATGGTCAAACTGCAACTCTATCCACACCTTGGTATATCAAAGGGATTAAGAGGTTAGTTTGGTAAGGAACGACGAGAAATCTTAAATCAGTTTCATTATAAAATATTTATTCGAAAAAATGCTGGAGCAAAGTGAAACAGGAAAAAAAATGTTGAACCCTCTGGATAAAAATGACCCAGATGATTGGATCAATCATCTTTCTAACTATTCAACTGCCTACTGAGAAATGTTAAGAATAATGTCATGATCAGATGTAAAAACACAGTGAAAAATCATTGCTTTCAATCACCATTGCCTTGAAATATCTGAGAACTTAAAGAACAGTTATGTGAAGAAGTGATTGAATTCTTGTGGAAACAATTCAGAGTTTGAGTAATCTTCATTCAAAATTGTTGAAGTGAGAAATAAAATGGAGAACATCTTCACCATGTTAATTTTTAAATAATAAGTGCATTTATTAATTGTAAATGACCAAATATCGATTTTTGTATTTGAAATTAATAAAGCTTAGTTTTAAAATCATTTATGGAGTTTTCTTCATTATTGCCTGATTCACTGTGGTGCTCTTTATTCCTCACATTCATGAAAACAATCCAGATATAATAGGTAGGAAATACAGAAATATATAAATGAGGTTGTGTACACTATTAACACATTGAAGCCTACACCCGAGTTATAGATCAGGCCCTTTAGTTAACGCTAGTTGCCTACGCCCATGTATAGCTTGGGATCACTTATTTATTTCCATAACAACATAATTCCCGTGTATTCTTGGTTTTGTCGATATTGTTTTTTATATTGGTTATTCTACTTTACATGTCTCTACCTTTATTTATTTATTCCCATAGCAACGTAATTCCCACGAATTCTTGGTTTTGTCAATAGCGTTCTTTATATCGGTTATTCTACTTTACATGTATTTACCGTTGGGCCAATCATAGTTGCTTTTACGAACAAAAACTTAATTTGTTCAAGTATGGTAACCGAGAGCTATCAGACATTTGTTTGACAGATAGTTTGTGTCAGATAGTGAGTGTTTTGTTAGTGCCAGTTGTTTACGCTTCGAATTTATTTTTGTTTGATCTAAATTTTGTCTTCAGTTATTTCATATATTTAATTTGTAGTTTGTGTAATTTTTGTTTGGGTTTCGATTTAACTGTTTTTAGCTTTAAACATTATCTTTCAACTATTTAATTTATTTAATTTTTATTGTTAGATATATAGATGTAATGGCTAAAGGCACTTTAGGTTGTTAGATATATAGATGTAATGGCTAAAGGCACTTTAGGTTGTTAGATATATAGATGTAATGGCTAAAGGCACTTTAGGTTGTTAGATATATAGATGTAATGGCTAAAGGTACTTTAGGTTATTAGATATAAAGATGTAATGGCTAAAGACACTTTAGGAAGCAATTCAATATGAAATATGTTGCTTTTAGACCATGACAGTGACAATGAAACCTTTCTAATCCAAGGTACAATTGACAAATTTTTCATTGATTAACTGAATAAAAATGTAAATGACCCGATTTAGATTCCTAACCAGGAGATTTTTATAAATTTTAAAGAAAATATTTTGACAAACTAAATTCTTTTAGCTTTAAAATAATACACAACACGTAATATTTATTTTCATTCCAATGTAAAAAATGTGTAGGGAAGTGCAGTGATGTACAGTGTTGCCATTTTATTTCTTTGACTTTTTTATACATTTTGCAAAGGAGCATAACACTAACTATATGTAAGTAATCAATGCATGTGTATATATTTCCTGAAAGCTTGTTTCATTCCTTTTACAAAATTGTAGAACTTGTTATACATATGGTATTTATTATGTGTCAAGAATTTTTTATATTTCACCTAAGTCTCCAGGCAGATAGAGATGGGCGCTTAAGGGACTAGGCTTCAAAGTGTTAACTTGCAAATAGAAAAATTTTAAATATACAAAAGTAAAAAGTGATTTTTATAGATGTTATAAACACAAATCAATAACTTTTGTTATGCAATTAACAGTAACTAACAAAGTGTTGAAATTACCTCTCAAGTAGGTAATCTCAGTTGTTGGATCTTCTTCCTTCGCAACTGCAACTACATAGTACTCAGGAGTTCCCAAGTCATAAACTTCAGCCAGAAAAGGAATTAAATCGTAATTGAGACCAGCTGTGTAGACATCGCCAGCATCGAACAAGGCAACATCAGCATTACTATAAAATTTAGAAACACTCATGTTATTCTTTGCATATTATTTGATGTAAGAATAAAATTTCTACTGTTTCCAGGTATTATAGAAGCCAATCTAATTATTTATAATACAGGGTAAGGAAGAGAGAACGGACGTTTTTATTATTTTCTGAATCGAGTAGTAGGAGTGGGACGACTGATGTAGTCAAGTATTGGGTAGCTCCTGCCAGTTTGTTTAATCAATATCATGGAGCTGCGGACTCTACAACATTATGTGTTTGCTTATGACAGTTTTGTGGAAAATAATGAGCCTATCACTGGAGTTCATTGTGAGTTTTTGCTGACATTCTGCTGAGCTGTGCTTTAGTAATCATTCAGTAAGGCGTTTTTTGCATTATCTAGAATTTCATCCTTACGAAATGGCCATAGTGCAACAATTGATCCCAAGACAATAACGAGAACTCTGTAACTATAATGTCAGAACATTATAGTTAGATAATTGCTGAATTCTTTCTTTCTGAACTAAAAAGAAAATGTATTGCCATCCAGCAAGCACGGTTTCACCAGGACGGGGCAACAGCTCACACAACGGGAACTCTGTAACTGTAACCTAAGAACATTATAGTTAGATGATTGCTGAATTCTTTCTTTCTGAATTAAAAAGAAAATGTATTGCTATACAGCAAGTACAGTTTCACCAGGACACAGTAACAGCTTACACAGCAAGAGTTTCAACAGAAGCAATTAGGACTGTTTTTGATGGTTCTGTGATATTAATTGTCCTCCACAATACTCAAACCTGTCCATGTGCAACTACTTTTTGTGGGGTTACCTCGTCACGTGTATGCTTGAAGCATGAACCATGCACACTTGAAGAACTGAAGGAAGCAATTGGTGAGGAAGTCGTTAAAATCAACAAGGTAATATTAGAGATTGGAAGCCAACTTCCGAGAGCGACTTGTGAAGTGCATTGCTCAAAACGGCCGTCACCTGCCAGATGTTGTTTTAAAACAATTTTCTAAAATTGCAACATATTGTTAGTATTATTCTGTAAATAAAAATGTTTTTGATTCACAGGTAACGATATATTTTTATTTTATATTTATTATATATTTATTTTTGAAAAACATCTGTCCTTTCTGCCTCTCCCTGAATAATAAAAATCTTAATCATATAAAGAAAAATAGACGTGATAAAAGTTTCATTAATTAGAAAAAAAATCACTAATGTTTAAATTTTGTTTACTATAAAACTGAGCAAGTTTCCTTTAATCTGTCACTTTTCTGCTACTATAATAATAGCTTATGAAAATATATTTTGAAGATGAATTATAGAAAGCCATTAATTCAATCTATCTTCAAAACCTATCCTAAGCTACGATCTTTCTTCTTTGTACCTTCCCATTTTAGTAGCTACACATAATAATGTAGTGCTAGAGCCCTCTTTCGATAGTGGTGCTGTTTTATCAGTGCTTTTCGTGGTGAAACAGATGTGCAAATAAATATACTTTTAATATTACAAATTTTAATAGATGAGAAATTCTAAATAGCCGTACTAGCTTATAAGGAAGTTCCCAGACCAATAACATTTTTTTGTTAAATCATCATTTATTTCATTGTGAAAGAGGATTTCCAGAGTGTAATGAGTGCAAATACTGTGGGAACAGTAATGTATGGAAATAAACATAACATTTCGTTGATATTGTGACAAAGAATGAACTTTATTTAACACTAATTTTATACAAAAAAAAACTTTAAAAAACGTTTGAAACATACAATATTAAAATGTGAAAATAATGTTAATTTTAAGAAATTTTTCATGAGAAGTTTTCTTTGAAAGATTCCTGTTTTTAAAACTGTTTCTCAATCTACCATCTCTTAAATTTCTTTCTTTTTTGTAAATTTACTTCAAAATTCTAAAAGATGAGACCATAGATATATTAAACATTGTGCTTACCATTATAGTTTCATATTAGTTGTGGTACCATTTGTTGGTTGAAATCAGTGCTCCAACACTACTTTTGTACAATAATCCTATAAGATTCCTTCATCTACTAGAGATTATAAGTCACTACTTGGATGCCTATATTCACAAATTAATCTGGGTTTTTTTTTAAATGACAGATATCTGTTTTTTGCTACAAGTCGATAATTCTTAACCCTTAAATTGAAAAATATTTATTCATATCAATATAGTTTTTATCAAAGAATGTTTTTTTTTAACATTTGTTGATTCTATCTTCACGTGAGCTACTAGCAATCACTAAACACTAAATGTTTTTTTTTAAATTTCATAACATTTTATAAATTTTCTCATTAAAATAATTTATTTTTGTTGGTGGGTAATTTGTTATTATTATTAACTTTAAAAATTATATTTTTCATGCATTTGATTAAAATATTCTAAAAGGCTAAAGTTTCATAGGTTTTTTTATAAGCCAGCAAACCTGTAGATGTCGGTTAATCACTTTCAAATATACCTATTTTCAAACTAAAATGGATTTGTATACTTTTTCATACTTCACACAAATTCATGTTTCTATATAGACTACACGCTGAGAGTTCACATCATTACAATTACAGCAGAATCTTGTAATTTCAAGTCCAGATTATTTAAGCTTCCGTTAAATTCAAGTCACCTAAACCTAAGCTGAGGAATAAATTAGCTGACCCGCCAGCATTTAAAAACATTTCAATGTCAGCATTGCCTTACAAAAGTCATATACGCATTGCCGGAAAAGTCCGGATGTCAGTTTCATATAAGAACAAAATTACTGATTGGATGGATAGAAAACTATTCAAAGAGTGGTTTTTTAATGAGTTTGAACCTGAAACTGAAAAGTTTTTAAAAGCAAAGAATTTGCCTCAGAAGGCTATTTTACTGTTGTACAAAGTGCCATCGTATCTTGATGAAGATCAACTGTGCTCTGATGATATCCGTGCTTTATATCTTTCCATAAATGTTACGAGCCTCATCCAGCCGATGGATTAGTGTGTTCTCAAATGTATCAAACAAAAAATACATATTACCTATTACAATCTCTCTTGGAAGTGACTGAAGGGGAAGAAAGCATTAAAGCCTTTACAAACAAAAATTACAGGTAAGGGAGTTGTGTCTGGATAGCCAAATCAAGTAAGTCATGGAATAAAATCCTAAGTCATAATGAAACTGTTGACTGTGTTATTGATCCACGAGAAGAAACAGATCTGACATTTCTTGTGAAGAAACTTCCAGGTTATAAAAATTCCGATTTGAACAATTTGAGATAACAGATGTTAGGATTATTAAAATGTTATAAAAACTACTAAAGGCAGTGATGACGAGAATAGAGATGAAGATTTGACCAAAACAGTACAAGAAGAGAAAGTTAATCACGGTGAAGGAACAACTGCCTTGGAAACTGCACTACGCTATACTGAACAGACAAACACCACACCAACAGATGAGCTTCAGCTGCTAAGATGTCTACACCGTAGCATGAAAATGATCTGATAAGCAAAAGCAGAAGACACATAACTATCTCCAAAAAATATAGCAACGGTGATGAGCAATGTATTCCAAAGCAACATTAATTTACGTGAGCACTGTAATCAATAAAATTCTATAAACATATTTTGTACATTCTTAATTATAGTATTAGGGTTCATTACAACTCCTGTTTTTTCTAATGTACAGGAACGTATATCCATGTAAAATAAATTTTTGGTAAACCGAGGGGGTTTCGGTCCCATCTACCTTAAATTATCGAGTATCTTCTGTAATTTAATAAGAAAAATAATTTATACAGGGCTTCTCTGCACATCTTTCCCTACTATTTCCTATCTGTCTAAAGTGATTGAATCTAAATTTAAAACTGTAAAGAATTACTACAGGTTATTTGTAATAAGCCAATTTTAATTTCTATTCTGAATGCTTTTCAAATATTATCTACTTAGTTTCTCAATGTTCACCAGTAACCCTTAGATATTTGAATACAAAGATAGTTTATTTTTTTGTTTTATTTTAATTTCACATCCAATTGTATTATCACCACAAGGATGAACTAAATCTATACAATCAGTTTTTATGTCAGAAACAAGATTGCTGAATATAATGGTCAGCTCACCCATTCTTAATTGCTTGCATACAGTTGATCTGGCTATGACCCTTGTAGCACACCATGTCTGGTTTTAATAATTGTGCTTTCAAAGCTACCTGCAATCATAAAAAACACTCTTTGTTTCACATATTTATAATGTGTAATGTATCTCACTGGATATATAAAACTGGGGCAAATTCCCAATGAAGAAAGCGTTCTTATAAAGAAGTACGTTTATAAACAAGAGTAAACTTCTTAAACTAAATGTAATTACAAATGCATTTATTACTCATTAATTACACATCTTCAAAACTCATTGAAACAAAAGTTTAAAAAATTAAAATATTGGAAAAATCCCAATACCACAAAAATAATAAAAAATAACTAATACAAGTTACCTAAGATTAAACCCTTATGTACATTTCGAGGACTGTGTCATCATCAGAGGGTCTTTTTACAAAATTACAATCTAGAATTCCATAAAATACAAAAAGGTCAGTCTACTTCGTAATTGTATTGTATCCGAGACTGTAATTTTGTAATAAGACCCTCTGATGATGATGATGACATGGTCATCAAAATGTACATAATGGTAACTTCTTAGGTAACTTGTATAATTAGTCGGTTTTTATTATTTTTGTGGTATTGGCGGTTTTACCAATATTTTTGTGGTCCAATATTTTCTATACAACTGTGCTCTTGATATTGTATACTAGTTAAAGAGTTTATTTTTCTTAACTAAAAATGTCATAGTACAATTTTTACCTTGCAGAACAAAAATAACAATTAATTAGTAATACTAACATTTGTTACAAAATATTATAATTTAATCAAATGTATAGAAAAAAATAATTAAAAAAAAATGATGCTTTAAATAATAGACTGGCATTAGGGTGTCAATTATCCAGATGTCAATCACCAGAACCTGAATTTTGGTGGAAGATTTTTTTTAAAATTTTTTAATAAGGATTATGAATTATAAGATTTTCAGATTTCTATTTGCAGTTGATAATAAGCAAAATAAACAAATACAACCGACTTCAAAAAAAGAAGAGGTTCTGTATTCGATCTGTATGTTTTGTTTCTGTTTGTTCTGCAATAACTTTGGAAATAATTGACCAAAGTGATTTTCCTTGCAAATGAAAGAGTAACCCTTCTCGGTGGTTCCATTATATTAACATCCCAATCACTCTGATTTTGAGACAATAATACGCTATTTAAAATTTTTTTAAATTTTTGGAGGGAAAGTTTTAAAACGTTTTTTAAAATAAGGTTTATGAATTACAAGATAATTAATAAGCAAAATAAACAATCACAGCATTTATTTTATTTAATATTCTACAACACATAAAAATAACAGAAAAAATAAGTATAAAACTAATAGGTTTTTTAAATTTCTTGCTTAATAAAGCTGCTTTCGGAGCATCATTGGATATTAATGAATAAATTTTCCCCATTAAAAAGCACCTTCTTCAATGGTCTACCCATTTTGATATATAACTTGATATAACTCGAATGAGATAAGCCAAAATAAATACACTGAAAATCTGATTTAGTTCATTTACCATATTCAAGATATTTAATAATCCTAAAGTAAAAACCTCATTATTTCACTAAATATCAAGAGATAAATTCATTAAACTTTACTAATATAAGTTTTCTATCAAATTTTACTTAATTTTTTTATTAAAATGTTATGAGTACAAAATGTTTTTCCTAATAATTATTAGAGACAGCATTGTTAAATATTTACCTGAGCTATTGCATTATGTGATTATTAACACGTTTTTAAACTGAAATGAAAAATAATAATTGTAAGATAAGAAATAACATTTAGGATTTTGGGAAAATTTGTCAAGGGAATTCCAAATATAAACTACTCAATGTATTCGTCTGACAAACTGATATGTTTATCGTATTCTTCAACAGCATGTCAATTATTTGAACAACAATCAAGCAATGTGGTTAGAGGGAACCCCAAAACATAATTTTTACTTACTAAAAAGTATAAAATAATTTTCTGATAACGAAAACATAATTTATCATAAGCTATATTACCCACAAAATGTTGAAGTTGGCGCCGCAATCATGCCTGGTATTTGCTAATCCATCAAATCTGTTCCAAACAATCAACTTTTTGGTTGCTTGATTTCCCGACTAATTATAGTGAACCTTAGTCTTCTCATGAAACAAAAACTTCATGTATTCGATATTATGATAATATCCAGGACGATAATTGATCTTTGTTCTAGGCAAAGATAATACAATATGTGATTGTAAATTTTTCGTTCAGATATACAGATTGCGGACAATTCAACCTTCTTTGAATGATTTACACGGAATGTGATTACTATAGATGCTTATATAAGTAAGAGATCATATCTCCTTAATCCTTTTGTATCATAAATTTAATAAATTTCTTATACTGTATCTAAATAAGTCTATGGAAGAAATGATTGAAGATTGAATATTAGGTTCAGTATGTTGAATATGTGTCCAAGGATGAAATTCGGCGACGACTTCAAAATTTTGTTTGTAATAAGCTTATGATAAATTATGTTTTCGTTATCAGAAAATTATTATTTACTTTTTAGTAAGTAAAAATTATATTTCCGGTTCTTTTTTGAAGTTGGTTCTGTTTTTTTTCTTTAATTTTATCTAGATTGTAATTTTGTAATTAGACCATCTGATGATGATTACATGATCATCGAAATGTACATAAGGACCTAATCTTAGGTAACTTGTATTATCAGTTATTTTTGTTTATATTTGTGGTATTGGGGTTGTTTCCAATATTTTTATTGTAATATATTGTACCAATGTGCTCTTGATATTGTATATGAAATAAAATAAATTATAAGAAGTTGACTATATTGATGTTAATTCATATATTAAGTTTAACAGAGGAATGATAATAGGTTCATAGTAAAAATGATTTTGAAACGAAGGTGATTTCAACTATATTGGAATTTAAAAGTATTTTCCCTACCATGGAAATCTAAATTTGATACTGAATCAAGTAAAAAGTCTGAGTGGATTTTAGATCCTCTGAAATAAATGCAAGGAATATTATAGAGACCACAAGTTTTTAATATTTAAAACGGAACAAAACCAATTAAAAAGTCATAAAATTTATTTGATCAAATAACAAAAATGAAAAAAGAGAAAATATTTAAACAATAGTTATACTTTTTATAATCAGCAGAGATGTGTAAACAGCTTATACTAAATTTATAATTTTATAATATTGAAAACAAATAGAACAGCACACATAAAATGTGTTTGTCATGTACACGGTATTTTACTTTTTTTTCTTTATTTTATCCTAGTATTTTATTTTAAAATCAAATTAATGTTAAAATTTTATTAGAAAAATTAATTTAAAGTATACCCTCATTTTAATGCATTTCTCCAGCTCAGGATCTGATGTAACACATAATGTCATTGCTTTGACAGGACACTGCCTAATGCCAAATATAATATCCAATGAACTGCCAAGGTATCCTGAAAATGTTTGCCTTGATTCTTCTAAAGCCCTGAGATCTTCAGTTATATCCTGTAATTTAAAAAAATACATAAATGTTTTTAAAAAGTATAAATATGCGAATTAGAAAAGTTTATGGGAATAAGAAATGAAAAGTTTATAGTAGTTTGTTCCCTTAACACAAAGTTTATAGTAGTTTGTTCCCTTAACACTTTTGCTGACGGCCATAATATCGGCGTTTTCCCGGAGAATTGTCAAAATATTTGAAGCCTATTTTTGAATAATGTGTATTTATTTTTTGTTCCCATAAAATATCTAAGTACGAAAATACGTTGCTTATCATAATATATATATATATATATATATATATATATATATATATATATATATATATATATATATATATATATATATATATATGAAGTTAATATATTACTATTGTAAGTAATTTTAAATATTACTTAATTATGTTAAAATTACTTACAATAGTAATATATTAACTTCATAAAGTCAGTGCAACGGAAAAACAATGGATAACGTTAAAAAAAAAAAAATATATATATATATATATATATATATATATATATATATATATATATATATATAGATTTTTTGGACCAGGAGACTGACAGACTTAACTTGGTAAGAGTCCACTCTGTAGTCTTGAAATAGAAACACATAAAAGCACTTAACCAATGATATATTTCAACCACACAGTGGTCTTTGTCAATTAAAGAGAAAACACAAAAAGAAATATGAGAAATATGACATATTTCTTTTTGTGTTTTCTCTTTGATTGACAAAGACCACTGTGTGGTTGAAATATATCATTGGTTAAGTGCTTTTATGTGTTTCTATTTCAAGACTACAGAGTGGACTCTTACCAAGGTAAGTCTGTCAGTCTCCTAGTCCAAAAAATCTAAATAATCTTTACCAACCAAAACTAACCTAAATATATATATATAAATTGATGGCCCAATTTGATTGGCCCAATTGGCCTGACATTGTTTTTGAGGTATTTAACAAAAATACGTAAAGGCGTCACTTGTGACTGATTTGTGAGTTTACAATTATTTTGTATATAGAACGGAAGTGTAAACATATTCTCTGTCTGATAAGTAATGCTTCAGAACAATAAATACTACACAAGATTTCATAACAGGTAAAAGTTTTAAGACTTAGTAATTTACTTTTTAAGGAATTTATGTTATAATTTACTTTTTAGTAAGTATGAGTATACCTAAGTGTACCAATGTTTGTACTTAACTTCAACCAAAACCGTTTTTGTAAGAATTATTATACAACTAAATATTTAGTCTATATTACTGACTTATTGTTTAGCTTATGTGAAATTTTGAAAACAATGGTGAAAATCAGTATAATATGTATTATTATTATATGCATGTATGTATGTATGTGTATGTAAAATTATATATTTTATTGTGAAAGTATATAAAGATAGACTTCCTTCAACAAACTAATTTGTTTGTTTGATTGGAATAATCAACTCAACTTTACTAAAACTGCTAAGAATTATGTATGTCAGGCCGAAAATCCAGAAGAAAAGTTTCTAAAATAACATCATGTTTATATTACCATTGGCATTTATCTATCAAACAAAAACCATTGTAATTATATCTGTAAGTAGTGTGAAGTTTGTTGTTTAATACTGTACATTCATTTTTAAAAAAGTAGCAACAACGGTTGAGTAGTACGAATAAACATAAAACGTTACTACATAACAATGTCGGTAGGCCCGACGGTATTCTGATCAGTTTATTGCGCCGTCCGGCCAATTGGCCCGACGTGGCAGCTAAAGTGTTAAATATTGTAGCACTATTCAAAACAACCGAAGCTGAAAAGGTTAAATGATAATCGAAGATAGTAGGAATCTTTCAAAGTTTTTACAGAAAATCAGCCAATTTCAGTATAGAAAGCAAGACTAGAAAAATATACTGACTTGCACACTTTAAAATGTACACACTTACTTTGATTTATAAAGAAAAGTAGCTTAGGGAGATATAACTGTCAACTAGGATAGCAATTGGATACACTAGCTAAAACAGCAGTTCTCATTAAAAGCAAATGCATATGCAGAAAGTAATTAAGTTTATCTATTTCAACACATTCGCTATGGGTGAACGCCCACTATAGGGTGTCACTCACTATAGGGTGTCACTCACTATAGGGTGTCACCTTAGTGAGTCCACTCTGTAAGGTGAGTGACGAATGGTTGTCATCAGATCATTTTTTTAACACAACCCTCTACTGAATCCATAATGATAAATGCGTTTTGTCTATCACATCAAGTGAAGCCTTGCGATTAAATGACAATTTTTGTCAATCAATTTCACTTAAAAATTTTTTTGTTTTGTTACTTCTCTCTTAAAAGGAAGTTGGACAAAAGTTATTAATGATTAAATTTTTATTTTTGATAAATGATTTCATTAAAATTAATTATAATTATTATAAAATGTATTTCAAAATATATTATTCTTAAAAATACCTTATACTTGTTATTTCATTATATTTTGAAAAAGACGAAACTAAAATAAATTCAAATGGTTGAAATTCAGGCAGGTCATAACTTAGGTCTAGAAATACTGATTTTTTAAAAACAAGAAAGTATATTTTTTTCAGTTTTGGAGTGTTACTTATGTTGGGTTAAATGTAACTGGGGAAAGACTAAACAGTATTTAAGTTATAAACCATCACAAAAATCTAGTTTTAGTAATTTTTAAGTCAAAATTAACTAACAAATATTAACTTTAATAATTTAAAGTAATATTTTTGTTTTGCCTAACCCTTTGATTAGCATTCATGTACCAGTACAGGAGATTGTGCAACAGCCAGCGGAAGCATTCTCATATATGTACATTCTACCATATCTCTTAGATTAGCCTTGTCGTATGTTTAGTAGTAGTTAATTTTATTAAACATGATGTTCATGAAATTTAAAAGAAATGTAAATAAAGGTTGTGCAAATTTTGTAAACTTAAATTTAAATCAACCTGACAGCTTGAAAATAATAATAGTACAAAAGTATCGTGAAACTAACCTTTGTCGTTCAATGTGGCAACAGTGTCACAATGGTCAAACCTTCATTTTAGATAAAACACTTAGAAGTGTATCACAGGCAGCTCTTCGATTATACTTGCTTTTTTAAAACACATACTTGTGCAAAAAACATTTTCAACACTTGTTGAAATAAAAACAAAATAAAGGAACAAACTTGACGTTGCTAATGACTTGCAATGTGCCTTTACTAAAATACAACCTCAAATAAGCATGTCAGTGGAAAAAATTGAAATTCATCTATTTCACTAGCACACTTTCCTCTTATCAGTTAAAATTTACCTTGAGAATTAAAAATTGAAATGCTTTAGCATGTTTCTTGTGGATCTATGTTTAAATAAATATAATATTTGTTTCTTTTTAATATGCTCATACCATTTAGTGTAAAGGGGGGGGGGTTGGCTTTCATCTCAAAATAAGAGGAGTACCAAAAAGTTTAAGAATCTCTGATCTGGACAGTAAATACTACATAGAGTACATAGTCACCATTCTTTTCCACAGAAGTCTACAGGTTTTCCCCTGTATTTACAGTTTCAAAGTTTGTGTGGTACTTTACAATGAATAGGTGATTGAATAATGAAGAAATTCTTTTGTGTCCAAAGTCTATGGTTTTTCCCATGTGTTTACAAATCGTTTCGAAGTTTGAGCAGTGTTTTACAATGATTAGGTATTATATAAAAAAAATTAACAGATAATTTTTAGCGAAGAAATTGTCAGTAAACAGAAGGTAAAGTTTGGTTAACATGAGAAAATAAGTCAATAAAAAATATATATTCACAAATATTACTATAGTTTAAAAAATTAAGAGAAATTAAAGAAAAATATTATTAAAAAAAAATCTTTCAAATATATGTTGCTCCCAGGAGCCATATCAAGCCAGGCACATGTTGCTAATCAAAGGATTAAGATGTCGTTTTCTTCTTGAAATTGTTTGAAATGGACTTCACTGTGTGAAAACGGAAATCAAACTAATGAAAAATCGTTAGTTTAACCAACACTCCTTTTTGGCATTTCAGCCAATGTTTTCTGCCTACATTCTGCCTTAATGGCAGAGGGGGCTGGTGGTGTTTTCCATAACAGGAATCTAGTGGAGATGATTCTAGAAGTAGTCATTGCAGGTCAGTAGGCGAAATCTGGTGACAGCTTCCATACATGATAGGGTTCTGGGCTCTTGGAGGCTAGAAGCTCCCCTTTCTTATTTTTGGCCAGATCCATGATTTTAGTATGGGTATGGCGTATTGTCAAGACCGTAGATGATGCTCCTTGTAGAGTTTAGGATGATTTAAGTTGGTCGGTCAGTTTCTACACTCTTTTTTGCCAGTTAATAAGCCAGTTAGTTCACTGCAATGCCTACATTGCTAAGGACCCATTGTAATTGTACATGCCCCATACTACATTAATAATTTTTTAATTTCCAGATGGCAATTGATCGTACAAAGGCAGTTGGTTAGGGCTAACAGTATGCCTGCTTATGAGGAAACAAAGACTACTCAACAAGAAGAATTAACAGGCAGTCTGCCAGACTGTATTAGGGCTGTTGTGGCCTCGTGGATGGCGTAAATCTTCCCGTCAAAGTTGCTGGCATTGGTACCTACGGCAGAAAAGCCCTCTAATGACTTGGAGAACCAGCCTTCTCTGACTCCCTTCTTTTTTGGATCGTATGAGTTGTCTGTGTAGATAAGTAGCCAATTGCAATGATCTACAACATTTGTGCTTCATGTGTCAGAGAAGTTAAATTTTTTTTTTTTGCACTGAAATCATGTAGGCTTGTGCATGTATTTGGAAGGTTAGTTACCATAGAAATATAATTATGAAGTGGTTGTGGCTGAAACTAAGGAAGCTGATATTTATCTTTAGTGGCCTAGGCATAGCACAGAGGGGATATCTGCGTCTAATCTCCTAACTCTTTTCTAGAATTTAAGGACACTTTTGTCCCGTCTTACCACGAGTGGTTCAACCCCTGCCTGGATTTGCATTGCAGTGACAGGGGTTGATCTCACCACTCCAGTAATAGTTCTCAGTGCATTATTTTGAACAATCTCGAGCTTAGCTGAATTAGAACTACTCGCTGTAGAATGTTTCACCGCCGTACCCAGCACAGGTCATAAGTACGATTTGTAGCTGTAAGTCTCTTCAGTAGATTGTTACGTTTGTTGCCTTTTCAACCATGGAATTAATGTGATTCTTCCAAGACAGTTTAGTATCCAAGGCAACTACCAAGTACTTGGAGAGCTAGGTTGGTTCGAGAGTTTTTCCACTGTTGCTGACCTGGAACGAGAGTTCCTCAGTTAACAGAGTGAAAAGTTGGGCGATGGTTTTCTCAGTGTTGACTTCAATCTTGTTTTTTAATGCTCATTCTACAAGCTCAACCATGGCTCAGTTACTGGCTTCTTTCAGTACCTATATGACATGATAAGTTGCCTAGATGACGTCATCAGCAAAGAATAAGTCCAGATGATGATGTCATCAGCAAAGAACAAATTGGTAGCACGGTTCACCAACAGCCTAATTCAAGCAGTTTATCAAAGTGTACCTAAGGGGCAAGTGGAGAGTAAACAAAAAGAGGTCTATTAGGAATTTCTAGAGTGGTATCAGCAACAATATTAGGAAAGACGAAAACAGTTTGATTAAACTGTTGTGAAACTAATAGCTCAAGTTCAAGATAAAAAAAAAACTATGAATAATATTTACATTAATTTTGTAACAACAGCATTAGAAGAAAAACTGTAAAATGACCTATGGTGAACTCAGTAGCATGTTGATAAGTTCTTGGAATTTTTCTCTGAAGACGCTTTTACTAAAGGACAACACCTAATTATCTCAATCATGCATCGTTATAATACAAATTTATAACATTACACTTGCTGTAACACAAAATCCATTATATTCCTCAAAAACGCCAAAAAATCAGAGAGAAATAAATCCCAAATAGCCATAAGTAATGGATACAATAAAAATGTGATTGAAAAATTAAACCATACCATATTACTACATATTACTAATAAACATTAGAAAAATGATAAAAAACGCTGATTTTATATACTCTTAATACAATATAAAATATCTCATAAAAGTACTTAAACAATAAAATAAGCACCATTCATAAATAACAATGCATTCATCTTTAAAATAGATACAAAATAAAAGTATTACAAATTATTTGATGGAAAATACAAGAAAAAATGCACAAATTATTACAAAACTTTTAATGGTCAAAAAGGATGTCAAAAGACAAATAAAAACCACATTTGAATGCTTACATCAAAAATGAAAATATTACTACCCCTGAAATAATAATAATAGTTGTATGGTAATAATAACCTTAAAAGTAAAAATCTATGAAGAATATAATAATGTACAATTGATAATGAAACCATAACACACAATTATAAGAAATATAAGAAAACAATCAGAATTAAGAAGAAATTTTAGTAAGGTGTTACTATTTTACACCCTTATATATATTGAACAGCCATATTTGTTATAGCCTAATATTTAGTTAACTTTTAGTATAATAAATACTAATACAACTTCTGCAATTCATGTTTAATTAGGCATTTGTATGATGTTTTTTATAAAGGAAGAAAACAGTTAATACAAGAGTCAAATTAACATTTATTTCAACTACAGTAATGTTTGTTAGGGTTAGTCAATATTCTCTGTCACAGTGACTTGTCACTGGTGGAACCAGTGATAAAATATGGAAAATGCCAGTTCCAGTGACAATGGATCAATAGGAAGTTGCATCTGTTGTGATTGAGCAAAATGTAGCAGGCACTGGATGGAATGGCTCTCATTGGTTGATTTGTCGCTGTCACCGAATGAAACAGCTGTCATTGTTTGATTTGTCACTGTCATTGGATTTGCTCTCACCGCTCGGTTTGCAGCGCTGATTATAGTGCAGTGACATTGACTGGAGAGGGAAAGGGGGTTGTAATTGGGCAAAATGTCGCTGTAGTGACTGAAAAGTTACTGGTATTTTACGATGGATGTTGATTAGTTGCTGTCACTGGATCTACTTATTTACCAGTGTGGGTGGTTGGTTTGTGTTAGGTTTCAAGATAGTGACAGTGTTGTATACACTAGACACTACTTCGCATTTGGTAGTTTGTTCTTAATTTTATAGTTTATTTTCAAATAAAATGAGCCTTCCAAAAAACAAAAAAGCGATGTGTGGATTCATTTTACCAGTGTGGTATGTCTGCCTGTTATTGCCAAATACAGAGCAGTCTCAGTATCCCCTGTCACCAGTACTAGTCACTGGTAAAAGTCATTAATCCAAACCTGGTGATGTCACTAAAATCACCGATCAGTCAAAGTCACTGAATCAACCATCCCTAATGTTTGGCAACTTATTTGTTGCCCTTATCAAGCCTGAAATAGTTTTGTTAAAAAAAATAAAGACCTTACATTTAACAAAAAAATGATCAATGGAAGAAGCCAATTTCTTACCCTACTTTCTACTACCCAATTCCTTAGCCCCATTTTCTTACCTGGAATAAAAGATTGTGTTTGTTTCCATAACGAGGAAATGATTCAAAAAGGTTGAAAGTTTCATAAGGTATATCGGTTGGATTCATAGTTGTTGATGAGTAGTTATTCATGTTAAATGGTGCCCCATACAACTTAGCTGCTTTCTAAACAAAACAATACTATATTAGTTCACCATTTAATCCATTTTTACACTTTAATTATACGAACTCATCAATAAATTGTGTTTTATAGCAAGTATAAAACCCCTCTTCACTAATCATAACTACAATCATTTTATAATAGCCTTGACAAAAATGTTATTTAAAAAAACTAGGGCATGTCAGAAACGATATTTTCTGTAGATTTTTGAAATACTTTAAAATGTTTTTAAATTCCAATTTATATTCAATTCAGTTATGTTTAACTACATTTCATGAAATTAGGTCTATAACAGTAGTTAGGTAAGTGAATAAGTCTTTGTTAAATTATATGCTAATTATCATAGTAATTACAATAGGTATGGAAACATTACTATTGTAGCAGTCTAATACAAAGCTCGAAAATGAGACTATGGTAATTGATAAGCTTTTGAAAGGTGATTTGCAAATATACCAAGTAACATTCTTGTTTAAGTACACTAAAGTGTAAATGGCTTTGTGTGGTGTGGTGTGGTGTGTGTGTGTGTGTGTGTGTGTGTGTGTGTGTGTGTGTGTGTGTGTGTGTGTGTGTGTGTGTGTTGGGTTTCAGTTCTGGAACAGCTTATTTGAGATTTTTGGATTAGCTAGAATACTGACAGTTTTACCTTGGTAATAGTCTGGCCTGAAATCTTAAAATACACACATATGAACACTAAAATGCTAAAATAATGTTCCATTTCAGGCACACTGTGTCCTTTGTCAATCAAAGAGAGAAGCCCTCAATTTATATACATTGCTAGTCTAAACAAGCTTACGCATCACAGATAACCATTACAATAAGCATTTTTCACAGTTTGCAGTTCAAGACTTCAGTATTCCAGTTAAACATAATCAGACTCAATAGATGGTCCTAAGCAATAAGCTTTATAAAATTATTCACTCCATAAACATCAATAAAAGGCTAACATTAACTTCAATGAAGCATTATAAAACATCATAAATTGACTTTTTATTGTATTTTATTTATCTGAGAAGAGAATTTTCAATGTAGCATATAGGCAAGCTTTTTAAATTTACCAAGAGAAATCTTTGGTAGCGACGACGAGTCTTGGCAGGTTTGGCAGAAGATGTAACCAAAGCATTTGAAGGTACTGATCCCCAGTGACAGGTGAGGAATTCCTCAACGGTTTTACGAGACCCATCTAGGCACAACAGCTCAAAATCGGATGTCTTTATAGAAGCTGTAAATTAATTATAATCACAGTTAGAAATTACTCTATTTGAATAATAGCTTAATATTTACACAATAAAAATCACAATTGTTTTAAATTCTTCACAGGAACTTTTATAAAAACTAAAAAGTAAGTCTGTGTTATAATGTATGTAGGAGATAATAAATGTGGATTTAAAACTTTTGGCATAAAATATAATGAATTTATGGCAACAAACATATAACTCTTTACTGGGAATTTTTTTAAAATATGAATTTTAAAGTTCAAAGAAAGATACTAAGAAGAGTTATTTACAGCCCATAATGCTCAAGATTTAATAACACTATATAATCTTTTATTTGAACGTAAGTAATTTTCATAATTGGGAACATTAACAAAAAATAATTGATTAAAGTTAAAATTAACATTAATTCGTTAAAGTTAAAATTAGCTAAATAATAATTGACTAAAAATTATTTTTTAGGTTAAAACAACTGGCACTTTCAAAAGTTGGCCTTTTGGTAAACAGCATAAGAAAATTGTGTTTTTAGGTTGTAATATTTAAATACAATATTTATTTAATGATAATGGAATATATTATAAGTTGTTAAATAGGAAGTAATTCCAATTTACTTTTTACTTCCAATTTAACAATAAATACTATGAACAAACAACTGGACTCCCCATGGGATCACCCATATCATCAATCATGTCAGAAATATATCTATAACACTTTGAACAAATAATACTTAAACCTATACTACACACACACATAAAATTTTACTATGAACAAGATACGTAGATGATATACTTGTAATATACCAACCTACCATTCACAACGATCATATCATAATACTAAACAAATTAAATACATACAACAAAATCATACAATTCACCTTCGAAACAGAAACAAACAGAACAATTAACTATCTTGACATTACATTAAATATAAACAATACTAAAATAGAAACTATAGTATATAGAAAACCAACTTCCAACAACACCACATTACACAACAAATCTAACCACCCCTGGACACACAAAATTAACACTTACAGACAATTAAAGCAATAAAATACATAAAAGATGACAAACAAAAATTAAATGAAGAATTAGGTAACATTACAAAAATAGCAATAGAAAATGGATACAACAAACACCGTATAAAAAACATACACAATAAATTTACAAAAAACCTGACCTCAACACAATATTACAACCTGAACACAAAAATAATAATAAAAAAATCTACCTAAAATATAAATATACCAATAACAAAATAGAAAAAATAACAAATATATACAACAAAGAACACTACACTCCAACATACAAAGCAAACAACAAAATAATATAATATCTTAATAACACAAAACAAATACAGAAAAACATAACCTATCTGGAATCTACAAAAATATATTGTAACGACTGCAACGCCGACTGTAGGAAAAACAACCAGGTCATTTAAAATAAGATTTGCAGAACATTACAAAGAATTCAAAACTAAAAATACAAAAGCATCAAATGTAGCAGCACATCTAATATCACATAAACATGAAATAACAAGTTACGAAAATAACCTAACCATACTTAATAAATAATAACCCAATAGAACTAAACTCACTAGAAAAATACCACATCTATAAAAACATACACAATTTAATCAACCTACAGAGAACATATGCAGACTATGTACTTTTCAAAAACATCATATACACGGCTCAAGAAGAAACAAGTATGACGTCAACAAATACCAACATCACGGACCAAACAACCACACCAGAAAAATGAGAAAATTAATTCAGTGATTTGACAATGGTCAAGTGACTGAAAGGTACCTCATCACATAAGGTAAAATTATTGCACTTAGTGGTGGAAAAAATTTTTTACAATTAATAATAGTAACTTATATATAGGAATTTTTTGGACTAGATAGGAGACTGACAGACTTACCTAATGGCAATAGTCCAAAACTGCAATCTCTTGGAAATAAACACATATAAAAACTTAACACACTATTGAAATATTTCGATCAAAAATGATCATCAGTCAAAAAAAAAAAACAAAAGACTGAATTGAACCACAGATGTGTATAAATATCCAAATTTCACAGATTCACAAATTTATAGTTTATGATATAGTGCTATGTGTGATTTGTGTAAATATTATTATATGTGATTTGTGAAAATATTGATTGCCTGAAACTAGGGCAAAATTTACATTGTATTACATTTTTTATGCCCGACACAGTACATAGGCCTTACCACGGATGGTCTGAGCATCAGAATGAATGGCCACAGACATGACGGAACCATGAACATAAGACAGGCCAACCGTTCAACACGCTGCTAGTCACAACATCATATCTTTCAATGATTGTTATACCACCAAAACAATTAAGGCCCTCCCCTCTGATTGCAATCCTTCAGAATTGAGAAAGTGGAAGTTATCATACCAGTGGTACACCAAATCTAGAGAGTCTCCTAACCTCAACATCAGATAAAACTCCTTTTACATTCCCCCAAACTTAAATCATTTTTAACAACTCCATTTACCTTCCTTCTGACAGACTATTAATATCTAATTTCAAGTAATCAATATTTACACAAATCACACATAGCACTATATCATAAACTATAAGTCTGTGAATATGTGACATTTGGATATTTATACACATCTGAGGTTCAATTCAGTCTTTTGTTTTTCTCTTTTTTGACTGATGAAGATCATTTTTGATAGAAATATTTCAATAGTGTGTTAAGTTTTTATGTGTTTATTTTGCAAGAGATTGCAGTTTTGGACTATTGCCTTTAGGTAAGTCTGTCAGTCTCCTATCTAGTACAAAAAATTCCTAAATAATCTTTAAGCTGTACTAGAACTAACCTATATATATATATATATATATATATATATATATATAAATGTAAAATATCAAGAATATATATATATATATATATATATATATATATATATATATATATATATATATATATATATATATATATATATATACACACACACACACACACAAATAACATTAAGAACAAATTGGTGCATATACTTACGGAATTCAAATGAATTTATCATCTCTATTACAGTTGTGTGTGTGAGAAATGCAACTTCTCCTGCTTCAACTAAACACCTGAAAGCACCTTCATAACCCGCATAAGGGTCAGCTGGAGTACATTTTTCACCAGGCACTCTTCCAATACAAATAGAACACAATTTGTCCGAGTTGTCACCTATGATCAAAATTAAAACTTTATAATAAACACAAATTGTATTTAAAATATAACATGTATATTCTAGCGACGTTATTATTTACTCCTGCTTGAAAATAATTACACTTTACCATTAGGAATAATTTGAACCATTTATTGCTAGTTATTTAAATTCTTAGCATAGGCAGGATGGTTCTGACAGACTTTGAGCACAAAACAGTAAAGAGGTAAATTTTTCTTGGTTGTGTGTCAAATATTTTTTCCTAATGAGGTTGGTGTTTTCTACTTTATTGGATATGAGTATGTGTGTGTGTGTGTGTGTGTGTGTGTGTATCGAAGCATATAACTATTTTTTTTATGATATCCTTATTTAGTAAATCAGGTTCCACTTATGACATTAATTTTGTTTTTAACCTAAATTTATTTATATTTAAAATATATCTCACATTAATTTTTTGGACTTTTGACATGTATAACTTTTGAACACTTTTGTAATTTTTCTAATGAAGCAATTACACATATGCTTAAAATCACACACACACATAAATATGAACAAGGACTGTTAAAAGGTTTCTGTGAAAGGGAAATTTCAAATTTACACAAAAAGTAGTTTTGAGTCATAATAGACTTTAACGAGTAATTTGAAATGTGTAAATGGATTGTTCCAATTCTTTAACTGTTTTATTTTCAAGGTACAGAAATTTTCACAGAAGTATACCTTCATGGCTGTTGGTTTTTAAATAAGGTAATCTTAAAATAATTTAGCCTTAAATTGTTCTACTTGGCTAAAATATTAACACATTGAATGTTGGGATAATAAGGTGAAGTCATGGTGAGTCCCTTTCACTCAGTGAGTGACATCTGGTTGTCATCAATTCTTTTTTTAATGTCCCTGCTAAATCTAGAACGAATCAATAGTATATGAACTGTGCCCATTACATCATGTGAAGCTTCAAGAATATTCATTTTTCCCCCTAAAATACATTTAATACATGTCAGAACTTTTAAGAGGAACAATATACTTGAATTTTCGTAACTAGAAAGGTAGTTGGCTTTTAAAGTTATGATAATTAATCCCAAACAAGGTGCTTTGACACAAAAGTAGATTTTTGTAGAGTTTCAGGGCATCATTCAACAGCTGGGTTTTAAACCGTTATATAAACATATTTTTATAAATTGTAAGTAAAACAACTAATTAGTATATAACTTTAATTTTAGAAAGTAATTATTCTTAAAAAACAATTTAACCTTTCCAGTGAAGACTGGCATGGGTTTGTCTTTCTTAAGACGCTTTTTATTTGGATTGTGCCAATATTACTTACAAACAGACTTCACTGTCTGAAAGTTGAAATCATACAGAAGTAAATTAGCCTACTAGATATTTTAACAACAGTATCAGTGGCATTCGCAACAAAAAACTTTGAGCCTTGATGAAAACTGCTTGATCAAACTCTTGGGCAACTGCTGCTTTCTAAGTCGGGCAGACTCCTCATCGTAGCAGTTGTCTTAATCATCCAATCACCACAATGTATGATGGTTATGCTATTTTTAAATCTTGTACAAAACTTTTAGGTCTTAATTAAACCTGAGTTGAAGGTATGTGATTTCATATTTAGTGCTTTTTAAGTAAACCCTTAAAATAATTTTTCAAACCAATTTAGAATCCATAGCCTTCAACAACCTGGAAATTTTTTGATAAATGTCAAATCTGTTTCTTCTTGTGGATCAATGACACAGTTTTATTACGGGTCTGGACTTTGTTCCATGACTTACATAATATTTCTTCTTTTATTTCGTTCCAAGATTCGGTTGTACATTATACAGCTTCCTTATCTGTATTTTTTTTAAAAAGCATACAATGCTTTCTTCCCTTTCAGTCGCTTCCAAGAACCATTGTAAAAGATAGCGTCTGTATTTTTTTCATACATGCCAGAACACCCTGATCCATCAGCTGGATTAGGCTCGTAACATTTGAGAGTAGAAATAAAGATGGATAACATCAGACCACATTGATCTTCATCGAGATGCGACGATGCATTATCTAACAGACAATAATTTGAATTTCCTCTCAAATAGAAAAATAGTTCGAAATAAAAAAAGGCTCAAATTTAACGGAACTCAAAATATCGGGACTTAGATTTTCGAGACTCTACTGTACTTCTGAAAATGATTACCATGTAATCGAAATGTGCATTAATTTTAGTATAATGAAAGATTTTTATATTGTGGTTCGAGGGTTTTTATTCATTTAGTTAAAATTAGTCCACAGTGCTCAAGAAATTTATTAATTTCCTTGGCTTATTGATGGCTTAACTTAATATAATACAGTAATTAGAGAGTTAAAGAATAAAATAAGCCATTTACTAAAATGTAAAAACAGTTAATTCTGTACGCTGAAAAAAATACACTACAGGCCTGAATTCTTGAAAAAATTAATGCATACACATTACCAGAATAATTTCATATTAATACACTGCACTGTACAAACTGTCTACAGTTTAAAAGACATGGAGTACCAAACAATAAATAATGGAATACATAGTGAACAAATCCTAAAAAGGGGATTCAGTGACAAATAGTGCAAGGTTCTAACACCTTTTAAAAGTGTGTAAATAGCGTCTGTAGCAGAGCATGTTTTTCTTTTCTACAGTAAACATAGACAGTTAGTACTGGAGATACTGGTACATACTGGGTACATACTGGGTACATACTGGGTACATACTGGGTACATACTGGGTACATACTGGACATATTCAATACATTGAGTAGCTAAACAAAAAAAAATTTTAATACTAGTAGACCAAATAGGTTGGATTTTAAGGCCAATTATTAACTGGTCTATTTTGCATAGAACGTGCATTAATTTTGTTCGTTTTTATATTTTAGTTAACTTACATGACCAGCCCCGAACACCAGTGGCCCAACTGACCGGAATCCACTGTAATTTGAGTAATTCAGAAATTCCTGAATAACTCTATTTGAATGGTATAAACTTACCTATTGGATTATATTTGTCTATAAGAGAATTTACAGCGCAACTTGGTCCAAAGAAGTTTATCGCTGACTTCACATGATTGTTACAGTCTATGATCTCTAAACCTCCATCCTTCATTAACTGCATAAACAGAATAAAATATAAAAATTATTCTAGCCCTTGGAATTCACAAATACCAATTAATCTCCACTTGAAAGGTATAGTGGTGCACTTCTTTCAGAATAAGAAAAAAGTGCACTGAAGAGAAGACAATGAAATTGAGTGAGATTTATTGAAGATATGGAATTACAGACAAAAATTATACATACAGTATAAATAAATATAAATTATGATTAATATAATTTACAGGATAATTAGACAAGTAAAAAAGTAAAGACCAATGAATCAAAATAAAACAAAATAAATGTATGAACGCTGAGATAGTTGGAGAAAAGCTTAAATACATGGAAAAGTGGTAGAATATTAATATAAATTGTGATTATGTGTAACATAAATTGTGATAAATGTTAAAGAAGATGGCCATGACAAAGAAAATAATTAAAATAAAGAAATTTTTAAAGGAAGCTAAAGGGAAATGTTTTGAAGATATTGCATTAGTGAAAGAAAACACCTGTTGCAAGAACATATAAGCAAAATTCAGACCATAAAATCTGAATGGAACCATTGAATGTGGATGGGACACCAAACAAGTGATGTGAAAATTGTTTTGAGTGAAATATAATAATGTCCAACATATAACTCCAGAACTAGTCTAGTTAATTATTCATCGTTCATTTAAAAACTTTTCATTATTGACATAAAATGTATGAAATGGAATTGATTAAAAGTTAGAGCTTCGGTTTGTCTTAAATACGTGGCCCCAAAACGTGACAAAATAATGCAGACACACCTATTTTATTATTATCATCAAAATATATCTCTTTTTTATCTAAAAACTACAAATGCTTTATTGTCTTCATGTGTGCCTATATTATCAAGAAACAGACTGGATCATTATCAAGATGAATCAGTCTCCTACGTAAACCAAAAAAATCTCAAATATGTTTTAGGTATCAACTGCATTAAAAATATGAATTACTGATTATAACCCAAACCTTGATAAGTCTGTAAATCTCCTACATCAATCAAAAATATGTGGGATAAGTTTTGAACATTTACTGAAATAAAATTATCTGATTTACTGACTATAATCAAAACCTTAGTATTACCTGAAACGTGCCAAAAAGGGGCATATTAGCAGTACACTAGCAATAGTTTACATATATTTTGCAGCAATGTTTACTCAGTCCAGTGGTAGTAGGGCTGCTATTATTGCCCTTTTCAGCTGGATTATTTACTCAGTCTGAGTAAGTCTCTACTAATAAGTAAGACTCTCTTACTCTAGTAGCAAGTCTAAGTCTAATACATAGACAATAAAAAAATCAAATAAGTTTTGAGTATTAATTGAATTAAAATTGTGTGATCTATTGATTGTAACTCAATCCTACCAGTAAACTATAAATGGAATATATTTTCTTCCTTACCGTGTGAATAGGTACAACCCAACCAGCCAGACTGCCAACACCAGGGAAACAGGCTTTCTTTCCTCTCAAGTGTCTTAGACTGGTCACATCTGTTAAGGTGCCTTTCTTAATCACTGCTACTGCATAATAGTTTTTAAGATTACCTAAGAAAACAAAAAAGGAGGTAATATGTGTTTTTCCATTTTCTGTTTTTAAACTAATAATGAGTTAAAAATTTCAATTGATTCCCCTACTTTAAATAAACAGACAAAAGCAATCTAAGTCAAAATAAACAAACAAGGGCAATGTAAGTAAATATATACAAACAAAAACAATGTAAGTAAATATATACAAACAAAAGCAACATAAGTAAATATAAACTTGACAATAATTATACTTAAGTAACAATTGATTATTTATAAAATTACAGCAGCAACTGGTTCACTATGCTAGGTATTTGTAAACTGTAATGTAACTAAAAACTATAATTATGCAGCCGTATAAGTTTATGTGGGTTTTCTAACACCACTACTAGTGAAGGAGATTGAGGATTATAAAAAAGAACAAACCCAACATATCTACAAATTTTCAGTTTTTGTGTTGTATATCTTGAGGCTTTTTTTACTATATATTAACCTTTCAGACTCTAATTATTTGGTCCCCAGCAGCTCTCCCAGATCCAAATAGTTAGATGTTTTGCACTTGAATGTTTAATCATTCACTAGAAAATTAGGACTTCAAACAAATATATCTTATACCACTGTGTTCAGAAAAAAAATGTAATATGAAACAGTAATATAAGGCTTATATGTCGAAAACATAAAATTTTTATTCAACAGACCTCATAAAATGTTGTTTTTTTTTATTATAGAAAACAAAATTGTTTTTAGCTTTGTTGATGAAATAACATTTTTCTCATGCATTTTGGAGTCATTTAAAGCCTAAAGTAATACTGAGTAGAAATATGCATAAGTAATATTACAAAAAGCTTTTTGTAATATTTATCCAATAAAATCTAAAATTATGCACATGCGTTACAAATCCAAAGATGGTGTACTTACTATAATAGTCAGCTGCAACTAGGATTGAAAGTGAAATAATAGTTCGTTTTGATGTAATTATTTTATAAGAAAAACTAATTTATCTAAATACCATATTTTCAAACAGGAAATTTTAAATATAAAAGTAACTAAAAAAATTAAAAGGTCTAAACGTAAATTATTGAGAAATGTCATACAGCCCCATTCAAAATGGTTTAGGCTGAGTTTATTTACACATAGAGGTTTATTTAGCCACATTAGAAACACTTCAGGAGAAGTTATTGTTTGTAGTATTTGACAGTATGAAACTTGTCAACATATTTTGGGATATCCCGGGTTATTTAGGCAAGTAGCATAGTAATAAAATTGTCTCTTTCCTACCCGTTCCCTGTTAGAGCATACTGCACAGTCTTTGGTTTTTTCCCGTCATGGGCACTAATAGAATGGTATAATCTATTCATTCTTATTGGAATATCATTTTCAATTGAAGCATGCCTATCATGTTATCTACAAATCTTTCCAACCTCAGCGGCAAAAGCTTCAATAAGCTGCTTGCGGTAGTTGAGTTGGCTTAATAAGTTGTTGGCAGATCTATCTAAATTATACAGTACAAACTGTTTATCAAAAATCCATAAAAGCAAAACACTAATTAAACCAAGTAGAATAGGAGTGAGATTACGTTTATATCAACAGAGATCAATAAAGTAACCCAGCTGTCTGCTGCTTACTGTGCAGTACATCATAAACAACTGTCAGGGACCAGTTGTTTATTTTCGGAAAATATAATGATAAATACGGCCAATCAGCATTAAAAATTCACCCTTGCTTTCTTATAACACAGCAAATTAACATTGTAGACATTATCATTACGAAAAACGTTCTAAAGTCCGTAAAGATTGCATCAAAATACAAGTCAGACTGAGTTTGACAGTGGAGTAGAACGGGATTAGGTGTGATGTGGGACTCAGTTCACCTATGAAGTGCAAAAGGTTAAAGATGAAAACATTAAATTAGATACTTAGAGAGTAGAGATGGATTTACTGAAGATTGTTTAAGTTGTACAAGTATGAATAACTATTACATTTATTGTTTATCAGGTTACAATTAACCTGATACATTTGTTAGAATACTTTCTAACAAATAGCAGCCAAACTGAAATTAATTTTGCAACACATAAACTGGAAACAAGCTTCTGGATTTGTGTTTAAATCTCTATGTAAATAACCATAATGTATTAAAAGACTTTAAAACCAATATATAGAGCATCACTTTTATCAAAATATTTTTCTTATCTTAAGAATATATTTATTAATAATAAAACACAGTCTTAAACTTAAATCTATCATTGAATTAGTACTTTAAATTAAAGTTTCTTGATGTAATCATCTTGAATTCACTGATTAAACAAATTTTAAACTACTTAACTAGGTGAATACGTAATTGTTTACTTGCTGACGCGTTTCAAAACGATCGTTCCTTTTACGAAGCTAACCCTCTACTCAGAGTAAACTTTGTAAAAGGAACGATCGTTTTGAAACGCGTAAGCAATTACGTATTCACTTAGTTAACTAATTCAAAATTACTTTAAATTAACTAGAAATTAGGGTTTAATTATTTAACAGGTATAGATTTGTCTAATTATATACACAGAAGTTGGGGTAGATATATATTTTATATAGCATGTTACAATTAGATTGTTATTATATTGATTATTTCAATAATTTGCTAAACTGCATTTATTTAATTGTGACAATTAAGTGGTGAAAATGGTATACTTTTATCAATGTATCATGCTCTGGAAGGCTGTATGACTTTGAAAGATGTAATGGATTTTTTATAGTACAACAGCTTCAAAATAAATAGCTTTCATAACACATTTGAAAGAAACTATCACGATCTGAAAAGCTGCATGTTAACGACAGGTATACGTAACGAACTTTATAGTATAATAGCATAAATATAAGATTTCATAGAACTTTTGGAAGAATGTATCATAGTCTGAAAGGCTGCATGATTACAACAGGTATACCTAATGAAGTTTTATAGTACAGTAACATAAATATAATGTATCATAAAACTTATGGAAGAATGTATCATGGTCTGAAAGGCAGAACTTTACGATGGGTATACCTAATGAAGTTTTGTAGTACAGTAGCATAAATATAAGGTTTCATAAAACTTTGGGAAGAATGTATCATGGTCTGAAAGGCTGCATGTTTACAACAGAATGAAGTTTTGTAGTAAAGAACCATCAATACAAGGCTTCATAAAACTTTGGGAATGTATCATGGTCTGAAAGGCTGCATGTTTACACCAGGTATACCTAATGACATTATGTAGTACAGAACCATCAATACAAGGCTTCATAAAACTTTGAGAAGAACTTATCTTGGTCTGAAAGGCTGCATGTTTACACTAGGTATACCTAATGAAGTTTTGTAGTACAGTAACATCAATATAAGGTTTCATAAAACTTTGGGAAGAATGCATCATGGTCTGCAAGGCTCCATGTTTAGAACAAGCATACCAAATGAAGTTTTATAAGATAATAGCATAAATATAAGGTTTAATAAAAATGTTGAAAGAATGTTTACCAGAATCCACATGTATGTTTAAAAAATGATAACACTGTATTCTTACTTTCATTACAGTAGCTTTGTTATTATATTTAACTGGTCAGTAACTCTGGGATTCCAATGGTCAGTTGACTCGTGCAAATCTAAGGGTCAGTGCCTCTGGAATTTTATAGCTCTGTACTTTGGAATTCTACAAGTGTTGTTTTTGAAGATGTTACTAAGTTCCTTATAAGTTAAATTATCCTGGAAGCCATTAAACACTATGATAAAGATAATAAAACCGCTAGCTATAAAATGGTGTATTTTGTTAGGCATGTCTACTTACTCTATTAAAAGAAATTAGATTAAATAAATAGATAGTTGAAATTATATTTTTTTAAACATCCCCTGACTTATTACTCTCATTTCAATTGATGAAAAAAAATCATAGTGCATTGTTCACTTGACAACTATGGAGAGGCAGAAATATATTTAACATTTATTTGAACTCTCTGCTTGGGTATTGGAGTAAGATAGAAATTCCTATTTCCTATAATTCTTTAACTTGAAAATATCGAGTAGGTGATGGCCAACAAAAAGCATTTTATACAATTCCTGGCTCCTATTTTTTCAGGGATATATTATTCAACTTTTATTTCTTACTTTTAAAATGTTCTTTTACATTGATTATTGTGAGACAATAACTGACTAATTCTGGACATCAAAGCACATGCAGTTTTAAATTCCAGGGCTATTCAGAAAGGTTTCTATACATAGCATGAGACGTTGTAGGGGTAGCAACATTGTCCTTGTACAGCTTTGAAGAAGTGAGCTGGTTGTCCCAGTCCTGCCTCTGGATAGCTGCATTAAATTTTTGTAATACAGTGAACTGAACGCCAGCAGTATATGCTCATCTATGAGTTTCATTCCTCTTGGAAACAAGTAAACAAATGTTATGACTAGTAATAAGCCAAAGAGTTTTTCTCAGAGTTTCTGACAATATTATAAGTTATCAAATCACAAACATCGAGATGACTAAAAATAATTTTATGAACTTATCCTAAAAACTTTAAAACCCAAGAGCTCAGCTGAATATAAATAAGGATTTAATGAGAGGGAGAGGAGTGAGCTGCTACAGAAGAATAGAAGTTTGGTGACCCTGCAGAAGACACTAGAGACAAAATAACTGCAAAGCAACTAAACATTTATATCTCTCTAGAAACAAATTTCCTTGAATGCAAGAGAAAAAATGGACAAAATGTCCATCCAGTGTTAAAACACTTGCGGCATTGGTATTTTGCAGTGGAATGCACAAGACCCTTGAAAAACAAAACAACAGAACTAAAACAAGAGATTGAAGACATAAACGCATTTAAGAGGCTTTGCTACACAATGAGCTCTTTCACGCTAAAATTGACAATTTCAATTTAATCAATCATTCCAATGAAACTAAAGAGGTGGGTTGGCGGCGATATTTGTTCATAAATCTCTGAATTTTTAAAATTTCATTAGATTTTTAACGAACCACCTAGAGGCTATCTCTGCGGGAGCAAGACACTTAAAATAACTATTATGAATGAGTACAATCCCTGCCAGGGCACAACTCTGCATAAACTAGAACATTATTCCAAAGATGCGGAACTTTCGGATCATTGGTGACCTTAATGCTAAATATTATAGCGGAAATCAATGGACATGCAGTCCACCAGTGGATCCAAGATGATGATTCTTTGCAATAAAAACAAAAATCCTACCTACCAATCTTCAAGCATGGGATCGCTTACAACAATGGATCTCTCCCTTTTGTCTGCAAGGTTGGCTTCGTAATGGAAGACTGGTGCATTAGACCTGACCTAGGCAGTAATCACTTTCAAATATAGTTCAAAATATGCCACTCAAAAACAGCCAAGGAAGGTAAGGACCCAAATCCATAAACAAAATACGAGATCAAGAGTGCAGACTGGGATTTGTTTAGGAAAAGCTGGATGAATATCAGTTTCAGGACTTAGGTCAACAATTAAACATGAAAAATCAATAATATTTGCAGCAAAATCCAGCATTCCCAAAATAAAAATAGAAAAACAATGAACATCTGGATAGACATACTCATTAAACTAAAAAAGAAAGACAAAGAGCCTGGTGACTGTAGATGAAGAATAGATCCAGAAAGTAGAAGTGTGTTCTATCATGCAAGTGATGTGTGCAGGAGAGCTATGGTAGGAGTGAAGCGCAACAACCGGAGAAAGTTTGTCAGCACCATTAGCTCTAATACACCTTCCTACACTGCTTGGAAAACATTCAAGAATATTGAGGGAATAAATAGTGCCCAAATAGACTACATCACAACCCAAGACCACCAAATTATAACAGAGAATAAAAATATGGCTAAATGCTTCAACATAATTTATGCTGGTAGGTTAACATCTGCAAAATCTTACCCTAAAGTCCTGACTTGACAAGAACAATACCTTTCATGGAATGTCAACCCCCTATGTCTACAAAAAGACATAGCAGACTTATGACAATGGATTAACTCTCACAAGCAGATCTGAGGTATGTAACACTGCCCCTGCAGAGGATATATTCACAACTCCATTAGAGATTAGAAAGTGAAGAGAAGCCACATTCCAAGCAATATAAATACAATCAAGAAAGAGAACTGTTGATGGATTACAGAATCAATTTATAGTTACAGAATCGATTTTACTGATAAGGCTGTGACAGCTGCTGTCATGGAGGTCTTGGATTGTCATGAATTGAGTTGGAGGTGGCCTTCGATAGAATCTCACACTCCACAATAATCTTGCAGCATTTTATGCTTGCAATTAGGAGGAAGATGCTGAAATTCTTGAAATGTTTTCTAACAAAGTAAGTAACACAATTTCAGAAGAATTAAAGGTTACTAGACATATACCACAGAGTTCTGTTTTGAACAGCACCTTCTTTAAATACTTACTTCCACAGATGGTTTTGTTTTTGCCAATGATATCCCTATATCGAGCAACGACAGAGACCCTCAAAAAGCCACCCAAAATGTTCAAAAGGCTCTAAATAACATAACGCATTGACAAAAAAGTAGAATCTAAATATCTCACTATCCAAAACCGAATTGTCAGGTTTCACAAAATGTTCAATCAAGAATTTCTTACCACAACCGAAGTTGGAAGAAACACTCATCTCATTTAATACAAAACCAAAGCTCTTAGGGAAAAACAATAGATCCTACATTGCTTTGGCGAAACCACATAGAAATAATATAAAAAAATGTTTGAGCAGACTGTTGAAAGCAGCAGCAAATAGACACTGGGGTGCAGACAGAATGTGCTAAGACACCTATACACAATGTTTGCAGATCTAAAATGGTATATGGAGCAGAAGTTTGGAGTGCTGCAACTAACACGTGCCTAGACAGACTGGAGTGCATTCAGAAATCAGCTTTAAGACTTTGCCTAGGCAGCCAGCCCTAAGACATGCCTAGTTTTGCATAGCCTCCAAGTTTACTTGATTGCCATTCTTTTTAACCTTTGAGGCTTTATAAAGCATCTTTTGTATGGCCCTCTGCTACAAGTCAATACTTAGATGCAGTTGTCGCAACAATTACTCCAGAAACACTGATATCAAGATATAGAAAGAACTCGCCTATTAATTGGACATGTTTCATGTGATAAATGGGGATCACATTGAATAATTGTAAAAAAACCTGTAAAAGTTGTTTTTTCATTTGATGTGTAATTTTTTTTTTTAAAACATGCTGATGATTTTAGTTCTGAAATAATCTAAGTTATTTCTGGTTTATCATTATTAACTAGAACCTTGTGTCATTTTCAAGTAAAAACAATAAATGTATGGATTTTATTGTTCATTTCGATCAGTAACACTAATAATGCCAATTAACAACTTGTCAAACCTATAATTAAAGTTTAAAAAAAAATAGTGCCCTTGTGACAAAAGTATAAGGCTGAAGAAGTCGTAAGACAAAAACGTTTCCTCCAAGTGTAAGTTAACAATTTAACAACCTTTAATTAACAAAACATCTGTTCGCAAGTAATATCAAAAGTGTAATAAGTAATTAACAACCAGCTCGTCATGAACAGCAACAAGAATTCGATATTTAATAAAAACAAATATGTTAATTTGACAAAGTCCTATGTGCCAATAAAATTAGGACAAAGTCCTATGTGATTGTGAGTTCTCAATCACCCGAGTAGTACATGGTTCTAACTGAATTGCCAGTTTCATAAGAAAAGCATTCAAAAGTAAATTTGAATAAATAAACTACTGAAACTTTTATGTCCAAAACGCTAATAGTGCTTGTGAAAAATATTAAAAGAATTTAAACAAATAAAAAAATAGTTACTAAAACCCATACTTCTCAAAACTCAAGTGGGAACCGTTAAAACTACGTCAAATTAAAACAGTGAACTTGCCAATTTTTTTTGATCAAGATTTCATTTATATCCTACACTTTTATTAAAAATTGGAACAAAAAGATTTTATTTGTGGTACTTTTTTCTGGTTGGAAACTAAACAATTAACTCAGTTATCACGAACTTAACAATAGCTTATGATCATATATGGTTAGTCTATATTATTACCTGTTACACTTTACTCCTTTAGCTTATATGGTCAACATTAGAGAAAAGGAAGATTAAGAAAAAAAAACATTAGACTTGACTACACTATTAACAAAAAACAATTATCCAATCCTCTAACTTCATGTTTCCTTATTAAATATGAATTATTTTTTCTCATTTTGTAAAAACTATGGGCTTATAAAACCAATCAAGATTACCAAAACTGTTAGTTTAGTAATTTTTTTAATAGGCTATTAAATTGTATCATTAGTTAGTTTTATAGAAAGTTTGCAAAACAACATGGTATATATTTTATTTACTTTTCTAGCATACAATATTTTAGTTAAAAATTCTTTAAAACTTCTGTAGATTTGTTATAAAATAAAATTCTCAAGATAAAAATCTATATATATAATAAATAGTTTAGTTTAAATGCACTAGTTATTGATTTCAAGAAATAACAAAATGTTTCGAAGGAACTATATGTGAGCAAAAATTTTAATGTAAAAACAAATACTAAAATGTGTTAAAATTATAATAATTATATACAAACCATAATGGAAAAAATGATCCTACATCAGTTTATCCATAAACAACCTGTGCTATCCTTAGTAATAAATTATACAGCACTTTGGTGTTAATGGGCCAAGTCTTTAAACCTTTTTAAACATATTTCAGAAATAGTTATCAATTAAAACATTCCATAAAAATCCGACCTGAAAACACTAAAGCATTTCTAGTGGCAAATTTGTAAACCTATGTCTCAATTTGGCTCGGCTTGTACTTGAATTCAATAACTTTGTAAGAAAACTAAACTATTTATAGTGAATTATAAGTCGGTGTTAGGCTTATACTTCAATGTGAAAGTGTCAAAACAATTGGACACACTGAAGCCTGAGCTACGTTGATGCCTGAGCTATGTTGATGCTTGAGCTACGTTGATGCCTGAGCTCTGTACAGAGCCTAGGAAAGTCAATCCAACAAGTCCAAATAAAAAACTGATGTCATATATTTCATTACAGATTAGTGTCTATAAAATAGTCACTCTTTCCTCAAGTAAAACAACTAATGTATGTCTCCGATACATTATTTACTTACACAAAACAATATTTTATAATATTTTGAACTTTTGTAACTAATGTAGTCTTTTACTATTTTTCTAATTTGATGAACTTTAACTCTGACACATTCAAAATCCCATTTATATTGACTTTCAAATCGTAAACAAATGTGATTTTAGTACTTCTAAAGACTATTCTGAAAAACTGTAAATAGGTGGTAAGGTTGATAGAAATTAAATTAGTTGCATCTTACATACCTGTCTAATTGTTTTTCTGTGAAATTTTTTACTTATAAAATCTTTTTAAACAAATTATACATGTATATACACATAGTGGAATAAATCTACTTCTTCTACTTTGTTAGCATCTGAATTAATATTGGAGGTGTAAACATGGCAGGCCGTGACATACTAGATTGTACACAATATCAAGAGCACAGTAGTACAATATATTACAATAAAAATATTGAAAAAAAACCCAATACCACAAAAATAATCAAAAATAACAAATAAAACAAGTTACTTAAGATTAAACCCTTATGTACATTTCGATGACCATGTCATCATCATCAGAGGGTCTTGTTACAAAATACAATCTAGCACACAAGAAGTTACAAACTAAAATGATACCAATCGTTCTCCGCGGTTGCTATATATAGGCGTGAGGTAAGCTCCGCCCCCTCTCAGCCCTCGACCGACAAATAACGATCGGCCATCAGGAACCAAAATAGGTCAAGTCAAAAAGTACATTATAATAATACATATGTAATAAAAACTACAGCAATAACAATAAATAAATTAAAAGTAATTAAATTAATACATTGTATTTGAAGAAAGCTATTTAAGTAAAGTATATAATGGTGAGTTAGGAATAGGTCCTATATCTACATTCATTAATTTACAATTAGATTTGACTATAAAAACACTCATAACTATTAAGTAACTTTTTTGAGTTTATAAATTTAGCTAAAATAACATTTTTATCTAAATCATGCTGATTACTAAGGACATGTTCTGCTACACTTGATTTTTCCGGTCTATCATCTTTAATATGGGCAAGATGTTCTTTATATCTAGTTACAATTTTTTTTTTTGTTTGACCTAAATACATCTCGTTACAAGTACTACAAATTATCTTATAAATACATGATTTTTCCAACATTGGAATTTTATCTTTCGGTTCTTAATATTTACCTTTTTAAAAATAGAGTCTAACCCTTCAGCAGATCTAAATCAGCATGATTTAGATAAAAATGTTATTTTAGCTAAATGTATAAACTCAAAAAAGTTACTTAATAGTTATGAAAAAGTTTTTATAGTCAAATCTAATTGTAAATTAATGAATGCAGATAAAGGACCTATTCCTAACTCACCATTATATACTTTACTTAAATAGCTTTCTTCAAATACGATGTATTAATTTAATTACTTTTAATTTATTTATTGTTATTGCTGTAGTTTTTATTACATATGTATTATTATAATGTACTTTTTGACTTAACCTATTTGGTTCCTGATGGCCGATCGTTATTTGTCGGTCGAGGGCTGAGAGGGGGCGGAGCTTACCTCACGCCTATATATAGCAACAGCGGAAAACGATTGGTATCATTCTAGTTTGTAACTTCTTGTGTGCTAGATTGTATTTTGTAACAAGACACTCTGATGATGATGACATGGTCATCGAAATGTACATAAGGGTTTAATCTTAAGTAACTTGTTTTATTTGTTATTTTTGATTATTTTTGTGGTATTGGGGTTCTTTTCAATATTTTTATTGTAATACTAGATTGTGTTGAAAAATATTAATGTCAGCAAAATATATGGATAGTAGTATTTGCTGTAGCAATGGCATGAACTTCAAGTTACTTTAAGCAAAATTTAATGAATATAATCCTAAAATCATTGATAATATATTTAGAAAACAGAAATTGAATGAGTTGAGAAATAATTCCACCACATCAATACCAAAAAAAGAAACTGTCAAAAATAAATTTATAAGCCTTCGATAAAGATTTAACAAAAGGTGTAGAAAATATTTTTAAGAAGTACACTTGACTCTTTGCCGTTAGATGGGCCACTTACATAACCAAAATGATTTCTGTACCAGCTCTATGTTGATTGAAGAAGCTTTATCTCCTCAGTTCGGGTGGGCCACTTTTGTGACCACTATTGCTTTCTCTAAACTGTAGGCTAGGCCACTTTGGTGGCCCTTTAATATATTTGTGAATATATATAGTTATATGTGCTAAGGTAACATAGGTATATAGTGGGTCTATTAAAGATTATATTTTCAGCAGTTGGCTGCACTGATTATATTAATTCTTTCGTAACATCTGTTTATAAAACGTTACTTCAGAGTCTATTCACTAGACTTTAATCAATCTGTCTTTAAAAACACGTTTTCTAAAGAAAGATGTAAGCAAATCTTTTGGAACCTACACGTTAGTCCCCCTAATCATAGTGGTCCTGTTAACATAGAGGTACTCTAACACGCTCAGGGAAAGTACGGAGAGAGTGCAGTATTTTAAAGTACGAAGAGAGTATATTTTAAAGTGTACAATAAAGATAAACCCATTAGATGAGGGATAAAGATTTTTGTTATCTCAGAAGCAAACACCTCACAGATACATTTGTACCTTATACACTGACTTAGTCCCTTGTACAATAATTCTACACAAACAGTTTGACATTTCAAGAAAGGTGGTGCTATTGACAATGTAACAAAACCAATGTCTGTTTGTAAATATAATGAGTCAATGGGAGGCGTAGCTCTAACAGACCATTATATTTCCAGTTATGTGTTCATCAGCAAATCGATAAAGTGGTGGCGGAAGATGTTCTTCTGGTTATTTGAAACCGCCATTGCAAATTCTTTCATTTTGTTTACATTGAACAAATCATAAAATGCCAGTCAGACAAAGAGTTTTTAGAAAACAACTCGTTAAAAAATTAGTAGGGGATAAACAAAATGACAACAAACGATGCAGGCCACCCAGCATTGAACTGGAAGAACGTTTAAATGATAAACTTCACGTACTGATTATTCCTGAAGGCAAGAAAAATAAGAACTGTGTTGTGTACAGGAGACGAGGTGAAGGTGAGGTTTGGAAATAGACAAAGTTAATATGTGATACCTGTGACAGTAAGCCAGGACTTTGTTTCCAGAAATATCACTCATAAAACGACTTTAAAAAATAATTTGTCTCAAAAAAGAGAGACAAAAAATATTATTTTTGTACCTCTAATTTTTACTGACTTTTCAATGATTTTTCTCATTATTCATAACTCATCATTTTGTAAATTAACCAAAAGAATCAGACAGATATGTATCTTAGCTTGTAAAATTAATAAAAACAATCCATTAAAATTCATTTTTGGCCTTTTAATTATAAAAACCCCGAAGTGACTCACAATTGTACTAGGTAAGCAAAAACAAGCTTCGATATGGCAAAGCAGAGTGTGTAGTTGTGTACCTAGTAAATAGACAAATGCCATGGTCACAAAAGTGGCTGTTCCTACTGCTCAGGACAATTAGGCCAGTATAGCGATCAAGCTGCCATGGAAACAGCTGTGGGCAGTTAAGTGCCCCATCTGACCTGAAAGGACAATCCTCACCCATCTGACGGCAAAGGGTTAAAAGTAGCCTAAATAGCATAAAGAATTAGTAATCCAAAAGACAAAAACACAAATTTTAGATAAGTTAGGGATTTATAAAGTAAACTTTGTAAACTATAAAGCAAATGTAAACTATTATAAAGTAAACTATAGTACATGTGATAAAATTCATAAAGGTCAAACAAAATTGAAAATCCAACTAGATTTAAAAAACATAATAACCACATAAAATTTCAGAGACCAGAAAAATCAAGCATTGCTGAACACACCTTTAAAACTAAACATAAATTAAAAATAAACAACTTAAAGTTAGTTTTAAAATGTTATAAAAAATCACAAATGATCTATAATCGTTTTGAAAGCCTGATTATTAATGAATATGATATAAATAACTTATTACATTCTGACAAAGGGCTTATCCCAAATTCTCTATTATATTCGTTAGTTGAGTAACAGTAGTAGCCTCATTAGTTTTTATCTTAGTAAAATATTGTACCAATAATTATAAAAACTAATTTAAATGCTGTAAAGTTTATGACCTCTGCACGACAAGTTGATAGACCTGCCCTTACTGTGGCAGTATTAGTCAGGTGATAGGAGAGAGGTGAGCTTTGACATTACATACTTGGAAGAATAGCTATAACCCTTAGCTAGAATAATTGGGTTCAAATGTTTGGCAACCCCAATTAGTTGAAAGAGGAATCACACGATTCAACAACTATTTCTTTTTAATTCCTTCTATTAGCTCACACTCTTGTGATATATATCTTGTACAAATTTTCAATCGTTAATAAAATACATTTTTAATCATTGAATCAATTTCAAACACATTATTTTTAACCTATAGTGGAAGGCAATGGATGTTATTACAATGTTGTTCAAATATATATTTAATAATTAAATTATAAAATTTTGGAACTAGCCAGATTCGAACTATGAATCTTCATGATCAAAATCTAGCGCGCTTTGGCATTGCTCCAACTTTTCAATACCTAAAAACTTATTTCTCAAAGATGAACATGAATTTTTTTTTACTCATCTGGTTGTCGTCGAAACCTCCATTGTACAACCTTAAAACTTTTGACATGGTTAGCACACAATACCATAAACAGTGCTCTAGGGTGAGTAAAATAAAATTTTTCTGAAATATCCTCAGTATGAATTTACTTAATTTTTTTTTTATATTACTTGTTTCCTTGCATTAGCGTCTAGAATCTGAGTTGTTTATTATACTGTTTTTTATGTGAAATGGTTTGACATTGATAACTTTGGTAACTTTGAAGTGTTAAAACGCTTAAACAATGATGAAAGTGCATCGAAATTGGCCGTTGAGTTTGAGTGGAAAATTCTATGATCACAGACTGGAGAAAAAACCTGTCAAAAATTTAACAGTTTTCTATTGCTTCAACAAGTAAGAAATTGTTTTAAAAGAACCAGACAACCTCTTAGACGAGAGTGAAGGTGAAAGAGACGACGACAGCAAGCAGAGGGTATCTCCCTTGGACGCTGCGTCTGCCTTTGATGTAGCACTATGAAGGTAGAACAACTGTCTACCTCGACAGTTAGCGATAGCATAATTTCGCTTCAAAAGAAAGGTCTCATTCTCTTCAACAAAAAAATGTAACAGATTCTATAAACCCATATAGTTTAGTACTACATAATACATTCTCCTGTTTCGCTCATTAAACTGTCTATCTTTGAAACGTACTGTAATTTTGAGTAGATAATATAATTCACTGTTCTTTCTTAGTGTTTTTTATGCTTAAAAATGTCCTAATTTTGGTTCTGGATGAAGCGGACTTTCCGATTACTGAACTTCGAATTATTGGGGCTCCACTGTAATACGTCATTGTCATTAATATGACATCACACATTAGATAGTCACAATATAACATTTATTCACCTCTACTCAAATGTTATTGTGGGATTTTGAGCTTTTAATGGGTCTAAGGTAAAAGTTAGAGGATAGGAAAAGTAAAATATTATTTGATTGGTAAATATTATTTTTCTACTCAAGAAAGAAATTCTATCATTAACAACTTGTCTTTTTCTACTAACCTATTTTCCTATATTTGCGATTCTTGTTAAAAACATTTGATTAATTGAAAATTTATTACTTCCTTTATAAATGTTTAGTGTTAAGGTTATTCAAAATTATCTCTCATATTAGTAATTTATAAACATGTATATGTTTCTGAAGCCACAGCCATTTTCAGTTTAACTTTTTCTTTTCATAGAGCTGAATTTTAACTCTTCTTTACCATTACTTTCAATGGGTTTACAATGTTTTAGAAGTTCCTCTAAAACATTATTTTTAAAATCTGTGTTCCTGTAATCTGGACGCTTTGTAACATCCTATACTTTGTTAGCATGTATTGGTCAATGAATTGCATATTAAGTTCTTCCATGCAGATTACTTCATATTTCAAAATGGGTAAAGCAGTGTTATTCATTCCTTTACAAGTATTCTAAGGCAGGAGTTCTCAAGCTGTGGAGCACACCCTCTGGGGTGTAGGTTTTCAGAGGGTGTGGATGAATACACTAAAACTGCTTAGAGATGAAAAGGTTTGTGTCCTCAATTAAGTGTACCAATGAGTAGACTGACGTGACATGTGCGTACTGAACGTCATTGTTTTTTTAAGCACGTTTTAATGATCCTTGTTACTGAGTTATGTTATTTGTTCTCAAAGAGCATATTTATCCATTGAATTGAGAAAACTGGTAAGTGTGTGTGTGTGTGTGTGTGTGTGCGTGTGTGTGTGCGTGCGTGTGTGTGTGTGTGTGCGTGTGTGTGTGTGTGTGTGTGTGTGTGTGTGTGTGTGTGTGTGTCTGTGTGTCTGTCTGTCAATGTCTGTCTGTCTGTGTGATATTTAACGTTGTCCATTATTATTCCGTTGCACTGACTTTATACAGTTATTATATGTTATTGTAAATAATTATATCCCCCTATTAAGTGCAATCAATTTTTACCTTATAATGAGGCATCTTTCGGTCACTTGAGCATTGTCGAATCACTGAATTATTTTTCTGATCTGAAAAATAATTCAGTGATTCAACAATATTCAAGTGATTGAAAGGTGCCTCATCACAAGGTTAAAATTGATTGCACTTAATAGTGGAATAATTGTTTACAATTAACATATAATACCTCTCTCTTGCTGTGTGTGTGTAAAACACTGTAATTTTCTCTTTTTTACATACTTATTTTACATTGTAATTCTTGACCAAATATAAATGGGGTCAGGAGCAACCTCATAGTGCTGTCAGGAGAGAGCAGAACCTGAAAGATTGAGATCCCTAATTTTTAGGGAAAGCTCCTGCTAGCATGAAGTTCAAAGATTAACAAGTATAATACAAACGATATATTCCAATATGATTCCAAGTATAATTCCAATAACATATTCTAATGTTATAATTAGGGTTTTCTATTTAAATATATCATTGAGTGGTGCTGCTTTATAAAACATTATTATATGTCTGGATTAATTTTTAGACTATAGGTTATAAGACATTACCTTGTTCAAATCGTTTTCCTACTCAACAAGTATGTTTTTTTAAAATTCTTTTATTGAATATATGTTTCTATATGTGATCCCACATACTTATTATGCTTAGTAAAAACAGCTTTTCCTAGAGCAAGCTGTTTTAATAAATATTATATTGAAACTGTATTTAGTTAAAATCATAGAACAACAAATTTAAAATCTTTATTTTTATTGGAAATATCGTCAATAGAGAAACTAAAAGAAGTTTGGCGTCTATCTATTAACAAATACAAAAAATGCTTAATAGATAAAATTTAATAAAACTAAAGCTTAAACCAATCACTGTTTATTATTTTCAATATTCTCTGCATGTAGTATTTTTAAAATCTAAAAATTGTCTTCAGAATTTATTATAGATCAAATGATGAAATATTAACTTTATTTTGTAAAATTTTATAACTTGAGATAATACATAAAAATATTTAAATAAACTACCCGTAAGAGTCAATAAATTATCACTTTCACTCTTATTTGATTAATATATAAACTACTCACCACTAAATACCTCCTGCATGATAGGGATTAGACTATGATACCTGCCCCCAGTGAACACATCCCCAGCATCCAAGCTTGTTACATGAGCTTTCTCTTCATCAAGTTTTGTCATACATTCTTCTTTGTTCACAGCCTAAAACAAATTGTTTTGTTAAATTAATAAATTTTAATTTTAAAAAACTTATGAAATATTACTTATTAGAAACTTTAAATAAAAAATTTAATTTCAAAATGTATTAAAATTTTGCAGCCTTCATTACAGTGAAATAAGCATTACAATAGATTAATTTGATTATAGCGTTATACTGCTAATTTGCACTTTAGATGCTTAATCAGTTAAGAAAGTATAAACTATTTTGATTTTTAAAATCCAATAATTTAAATAACATCTTGAACATTTTAGGTTTCTTTTACAGGACTTTACATTATTACTTTCCTGGGTTATATTATAGTTTCATAGTAATGAAACACGATTTTTCATGTCAGCTATTGTACATAAAACATTTTATAACACAGAGTATGAAAGCATCTAAAATATTGAAAAAATGCAGATCAGAGACAATACCTTCCATAAGTCTCAGCATAAAACACACATCAGAAAAAAAAAATGTAGAATTTAAATGAGAATATCCAGGCAAAAAGGTAATAAAAGAGGTTCACTTTTGTTTCACTGTGTGTGTGTGTGTGTGTGTGTGTGTGTGTGTGTGTGTGTGTGTGTGTGTGTGTGTGTGTGTGTGTGTGTGTGTGTGTGTGTACAGTAAACTCCCTATTATCCGTGGAATATGGTGGCCCGGCAACGACGGATAAGCGAATTCCCCGGATAATCCGCTATGAAGAAAGAATACGCAAAACGATCGATAATCGATTATTAAACCATAAGTTACACAAATAATGACCCCGGTTAATGCAATTCACAAGTAATCTTCAGAGGACAAAATAAATAGGCCTACAGAAAATAATTTAAAATGTAGATGTATTTGACGGAATATAACATGTACATTTACATGTCTAACTATTTAAAATACGTTAATAAGTATATGTCAAAAGTAAGTATGTATGTACATAATACAAAAAAAATCTGTCACTTTCGTCTTTTTTTTGTGAGCATTGATTTGGTTTTAATGTGCAATCTAAGTTTCTTGAGAACCATTTTGTCGCACAGTGCCTACTTGTGCCACAAAGCCATAAAGATCGATAATATATATGACAGACAAGGATAATGCATATGTCACGTCCTAGACTATTTATAGCCGAAATTAGCTGACATTTGCTTACAATCTTATGATACTCGTACACATTAGGTTTTCGGGCGTCCAAGCATTTTGTCATTGTCTCTTATATACAGTTGTATGCTCGCCCCTTTTATTTCGCTGGCCCGAGTCGGGATGATTCCCATTCAATTAAAAAATTAGTACTTACATATCTATTCCCTTCATCTTAACTTCTATTAAGCCTTATATGTATTTACGTCGTAATTCACCGTTTGGAAATTTAAACACATGAATCTGATTGGAATAAAAATTGGATATTTGTAAAACAATGGCAGACCCCGGATAATCCGCAAACCGGTTAAACAACAAACGGATAATCGGGAGTTTACTGTGTATATATATATATATATATATATATATATATATTAGGGATGGGCCGATTCCGACTCTCGATTCCAGGAATCGTCGATTCTAGGTGGTATCGAAGAATCGTCGATACTCGATTCTTCATCATAAAAGTGTAGATTGCGATTCCTATTTTGTTACCTATTAAAATATGTGTGTGGAGTAATTTATTGGAAAAATAATTAATTACCAACTATGTCTTATTTATGTATTAGTTGATTTGAATGAATTAAATGATTAAAGTAAACGAAAATATTATTATTTATGAAGCAACAGCAATCAAGATCGTAACCATTTCTGGTCGTTTGACATCGCTCGTCTCTCTCTCTCTCTCTCCCCCACGTGTCTTACTGCCACTGATTTATAGATGTCAGAACAAAACACACAAAAAGTACAGTAAAAACTCAATTAACCATGACGGTTGAGCGAATAGACGGATAACAGAAACACTATTATTCCTCCGAAACTTAACCTCAATAAATTATATTATAGACAGATATCACTCTCACAGTAATGTAATATATTATGGGAGCGAAAAGAAAATAAACACGATTCTAATAGCAAATGAAACTATTTATTACATGATAAACAGATCCGCACAGTAGCTACAAATTTAGCAAAATAATGTACAGGAGTATAAACTTACAGGTGAAATAGTTCGTGTAGTTTAACAAACAAAGCAAACGCGTCACTGCACCCTAATACTTTAGCTGCCGGCCACAATATCGGCGTTTTCATAGAGAATTGCCAAAATATTTTAAGCTCATTTTTAAATAATGTGTTTTTATACTTTGTGCTCCTATCACAACTATGTATGAATATACGTTTCTTATCATAATATTTATAAAAATATGTTTCGGACCAACTGGCCCAACATAGTTTTTCCTACCGTAAATGAAACGTAAATAAACTCCGTCGGACCAATTGACCCGACAATGTTTTTGATTTAATTAAATTTTATTATCTGTGCAACACTGTTTTGATATTTTTTGCGTTTTGTGTTAGCAAGAAATAACAAAACCATAATTTCATGTCCCAGTTACCCAAATAAACTGACTGGTGATAAAAGTGTTTTGGCGCCTATCACTAAAGACACGTAAACGTGTCACATGTGATTGATTTGTGAGTTTATAAATATTTTGAATATAGAACTAAAGTGTAATATATTCTCTCTCTCTGATAAGCAATGATACAGGTTCAGTAAATACTATCCAAGATTCATATTAAGTAAAAGTTTTAACACCAATTAATTTACTTGTTAAGGAATTTACGTTATAATTCACTTCCTAGTAAGAATGAGTTTATCTAAGTGTATCAATGTTTGTACTTAAACTTTCCCAAAGTCCGTTTTTAAGGATTATTTTACAACTAAATATTTAGTCAATATTTCCGACTTACTTTTAAGGTTTTCTGAAATTTTGAAAACAGTAGTGAAAATCATTACAATACGTTATAACAAATATGTGTGTCGGCCCGTAGCTACGGACAAAAAGCTCTTAGAATAACATCATGTTTTTAATCCCGTTGGCGTTTATCTATTAAACAAAAACCATCGTAATTACATCTGTAAGTAGTGTGAAGCTTGGTGTTGAATACTGTGCCTTAATTTTTCCAAAAGTAGCAGCACCAGCTGAGTAGTACTAATAAAAATAAAGCGTTAAGAGGCTCGACGGTATTCGGTTCAGGGTACTGGCCGTCCCGTCAATTCGATGACGGTTAACAGAAACTGACGGTGGAAAACCACATAATATATCAAATATGAAAAAGCACTTAACAACATTCATTTTGCCCAAATTTATTAACAAAAAAGATCTATACTTGAAGAAACTTTATCCTCAGACACAGGACCTACAAGTGATAGTCGGTTAAAAATCAACTGGGATTGAGTAATAAATACAAAATAGGCCTGAATCAGTTGCACTTGTTCCAGATACCTGCAGAAAAAAGGTCCCACCAGATGTAGAGAAGGTATGCCCCACTAATCCAGAATGTTGAGGAAGAAGGTACCCCAGGGGAATTGACAGTAGAAGAAGAAGTAAACAATTATCTGGGGAAACCATTAGCCAGTCCAGATTGTGATGTTGGGAAGTATTGGGCAGTACAAAGTGCCAAATACCCTCATTTAAATGCAATGGCAATAAAATACCTGTCTGCCCACTCGCAACAGTGTTTTCTGAAAAACCTTTCTCAACTTCAGGAGTTATATATGACAAGCGATGAACCTAGCTTGAACCACGTGTTCAAATGCTTGTGTTTTTGAACAGAAATGTACATTACCTGCCAAACTTTTAAATATTAAAAACTATCCTATTTGTATTAATTTTTTACTTTTTATGTTGTTTGTTTGTTTTTAATGGTTGTTTTGTTTTGAGAGACAATGTAAATAGGCTTAGGTGTTTTTTCAAAAATCATAAAATAGTGTAAAGTTCACATTTTTAACTTTAAAATAAGTCATTACTTTTATCTGATATGTTTTTATGCTTTTAAAAATTCCTATTGATAAATCATGGTTGAAGGTTTTGTGTAGCCTATTACATTAAAACAGAACTTTTAAAAGGTTTTGCAATATGACCAAGATGTTAACTAAATTAATTATTAGAGAACTAGCATGTAAGCTAATATAACTTGAAAGAATCAAGAATCGACTAAAGAATCGAGAATCGAACGGAAAATTTTAGAATCGGAATCGGAATCGAAAATTTTAGGAATCGGCCCATCCCTAATATATATATATATATATCAAATAAGCAACTATCAGACAACACAACATACAAAATACTTACAGATAACTCTATGACAGAATTCAACAATTCACTCTCGGAACTACTCAAATATGCAGATCCTTAAAACAAATATTTCACCTTGAAACAAGTAGGAATCGTGCAATACTTGCAAAAGTATTAACTAAATCATAACAGGAAGTCAGATAATCTGTGTTCAGGTGTACAAGATCTTTAGTGAAGTTTTCTCAATTGGCTTTCCTCCAAATTCCATAGGCAAGTCAAACATAACAACATGGGGCTTCATCTAAAGAGATCTTTATATAAATATAGTTATTACCAATACCAACTACATGAATCTTGTAGCCAAATAAAACTGCAATCTTACGAGCCAACATCTGTTCATCGACCTGTTGCTGCTAAAGGTACTGAAGAACCATTATTTTATTTAAATACAATTCTCATCTACACTTTTCTATAGGAGTTACAAACTGTTGAGACCCATCAAAAAAAAAAAGAAATTTTAAATAAAACTAACCAAAACAGCATTGATATCTGATTTATAAGGCCTAATAAATTCTGTAGAGGTATAATAGATTAGTAAAAAGTAACACTTTTTAAACCATAAATAACACTACTTAAAAAATTACTAACACAGAACTGTGAAGATAAGATACTATATTGTGAAGATATAAAACTATACTGGCAGTAAATGCCGAAATTTTAAAAAAATATCCTAATTTAACAACTTAGAACTACAAAAATTATAACTTAGTTAGGATGATTACAACAAAACTAAAGTGAGTACACTTACGCTCTAATGGGGTAATTAGTATATGCGTACTACCTTACACTAGATGAATGATAATGAAGACAAAAAGAGAAAGGTAAAGAAATAACGAGGAAGGTTTCATCGAAGAAAGTATACACATGAGAAAAATGTATATTTAATAAACATGTCACACTTACCTGTATACAGGAAAGAGTAACATAGTCACTTTTGAACAAAGACTGATTCCTTAGAACTGCCAAAGAAAAACTCGTGCATTTTTTCATCTCCTCAGGTGATCTTGTGCACCACGTCATATTTTCTCTATCAGAGAAAAGATGATTTTGTCCTTTTAAAAATAGAAGTTTACACTTATTTATTCAAAATAATTTATATGGTTGATTTTCAAAACTAAATTATGTAATTCAATGATATCTTGGATAGTAATAAATAACTTTACTTTGATTTACTAAATTTGATCTGACAAAGTCATGTAATCCTACTGCATGCTGTTGAAGTGAAATGGACTATCCTAGAATTCACTGAAAAATCAATAATTGTATGGACAGTAGAAACATTTTTAATAAATGTATAATTACTATAAAGTATTTTTACTAATTACCTTATGTTATTATAGTCAAATAATAATTACCTAATATTTCATTAAAAATCGTTCATTTTATACAGTTTTTTATGTATTGCTACAATGAGGTTGTGATACATTTTTTAAAATTTTAAATCAAAGATTAATGTTTTTAAATACTTAGAACTATTTGTTTATTATTAAGTAACATATGGGAAAAAATTGGATTTAACCTGAATTTGGTCCAGAAAACCTTCAACTTTATTTAATTAAGAGGAAATTGGAATATTTTGTCTGTGGGATATGTAGTGATTTCGCTTTTAGTTTTGATTGTTACAACTTTTGTTATCAAATATAACATTGAATATTACATTATGAATTACAATTATAATATATTTCCATAATGGTAGTTTGTATATCTTGACAATTCTAAACAACCTGAAATATCCCAATTGTCATTTTCCCATAAGTTAAGATTAATAAAATGTTATCAGTTATTTCAATTATATAATTATATGTGTGTTAATTTAAAGTTGGTAATTATTTACACTAAGGAATTATTTAGATATGAGCATAAAAACATTCCTAAATATGTCCTAACGCTATATTGACAGTTAATTGTTTATTAATTGTGTTGGAAAGTTATATTTTATCACATTTTAGTTGGGACTACTTTTTGGGACTCGTAGTATCAACAACTCACTGTAGCACCACGCAACTATATACCAACTGGTTGTAATTTTATACAACTTTACTATATACCTATATTAAAATATAACTAAGAGGTATCCAGTTAAGATGGACTTGGTTGTAATTTTATATAACATGTAACCAAATTAGTCTATGCATATTGGGTAACAAGAGAGATCACGTGACGTCACCTGGCAAAAGGTATTACTCCACGGAATCAGAAGTCTAAATAGTTAAACGTAAATATTAACCTAACTATTTTCTTTCTACATATACTGGTAAAAAACTAAAACTTAAGATCCAGAAGGCCTTCAAGAACTTGTAAAAAGTAAACAAAACTCTACAGTATTTGAGGGATACCTCAAAAATTTAACTTCTAAAAAAGCCTAAAAATAACTTCACTTCACAATATACACAAAACATTTTAGATATGGGTAAATGTTTAGATTAGCAAATCCAGCTAAATATTAGTCTGAAAAAATTCCAAACATCTCTTAAGGCTATTTTCATGATTTTTTTTTTTTTTTTGTCGGGAAGTAGATTTTTATTGATTTTTAGTTGGGTAAAAAATTCAGTGAGCAGTAGTAAGCTGTGCAACGGCTGCCTGCTTCTACATAGTGATACAGTGACATCACAACTGTAATTGGTGTTTTAGTTATCTAAATGTTAGTAAATATGCAGATTGCCCACCCCCAATGGAATGCATATAAAATGAATCAAAAACATGTCCTGAAGCTATATTAGTAACTATTATTTGTATTATTGAAACCAAAGGGTTAGTTTATGTACCTATATTGAAATATCCCTATGAAGAATCCAGTAAGAAAAAATTTGGTTTCAATTTTATACACTTAACCATAAGATAATGTATGCAATTACCACCAAATGTATCCTGACTGGACACTTTATAGGTATATATTATTGTATAAAATTACAACCAAATCTTATCCTAACTGGATTCTATAGGTATATTTAAATATATGTATATGTAGTATGTACATGCCATTAAAACAGATGTAATAATAGGGCTAGCGTGGCATCACTACAGCTATGACGTCACTGTATCACTCTGCGGAAGTAGCCAACCGTAGCACAATTTATTACTGCGCACTGAATATTTTACCTAACTAAAAATTGATAAAATTAACTCTTCTACACAAAAAAGAAAAAAGCCTTAGCATATGTCTAGGAATGTTCCAAACTAAAATTTAGCTAGATTTGGGATTATAAATATTTACCTATGTATTTTTCATGAAACCGAGCACTATATTATACTACATTAAAATTTTGTTTCCCACCACTTAGTTAGGACAGATTTGGCTATTGAAAAAAATTAAGTTTGATAAAAGACCAACTTGTTGACAATAGAGTCCATTTGGCATAGGCTTTGTATCACTGCTCTCAACAAAGAAATCATGTGTTAAAGATATCAACTATCTACCTAATTGGTAAACACTTTAAAAAAACAAATCTATTCTAACAAGATACTTTGTAGCTATATTCCAATGTAGTATAACTAAGTGCTCTTTTCTATTAAAAAAAACTGATTTAAAAAAATTTATTTTGCATTCTGAAGTGAAGTTATAATTGTCTTTTATCAAAACTTCAGATTTTTGATGCATTGCTACTTTGTTTTATATTTTTCAGATGTTCTTGAAGATGTACTGGATCAACAGATATAATTTTGTTTACCAATATCAACTACGTGTAAAAAGAAAATAATTACCTAATTTTAAAAATGTGGTAAAGTATATGTTTTGTACATCAACAAACAACCTTTGATTTAAAATTAACAAGAACCCTCGTTAGGTTATCATTTCTTATAAATTCTATACATTTTGGAACCCCATCTTAAAGATCCTTATATCCATAAATTTTACTGCTTTTGTTACAACTATTATAAAAGCAGTTTTAATTATTTTAATAGTAAATTCAGATAAAATGTATTCAATACTTTTGTTATAAGAGTTTTATTACTGAGCAAAAAAATTAATAATCTTTAACCCTGACAAGGAATGATTACATTCAAATTACTTACTTTTGTAATGGTCTTAACCTGTTAACCAGGGAGTTATAAATATTTTGCTCAAACATCTTTTACAAAAATATATGACATTATGGGCGATAATTAGTGGAAGACAAAAATGTAAAGTTTTTAATCAGTTAATTCATGAGTCACCCAAGTTATACAAGTTTAAGAGGTTATATGTTAATATAATACCTAGTTATTTTACCTGATGAGTTTGGTAAGGATAAAATTACAAAATAGCATGATAAAACAATAAATTCACTTCTAAATAGCATATTTAAAAAAAGGTTTACAAAATACTGTTCTGTGATATTAATTTGTTTACATGAACTCAAAAAAAGAAACATCCACAACAAACACAAGCATTCTAGGCGTGAACACAAACGACCAATCATGAGATCATGACAGAAGAAATCGTATATAATGGGCTGTGATGTTTCAGTATTTTTATATTGTCGGACCAAATATATTACAATTATCCCAAACGTTTAAAATTGATATAATCAGTTTAATCGTTTTTCGTATGTATAGAAAACCAAATCTATAAATGATTAACGGTTAACTTGAAAATAATGACCACAAGAAATGAAAAAAAGTTTTTTTGAAATTACGTCTCTAGAAATTAAACGTAATAGTTAAATTATAGAAAGTGTCATTCTTAGAACAAATTTAAAAAGTCATATTATTTTTATCATGTATAATTAAATAATTAAAACACACTTACATATATCCAAAAAAGCTTGAACAAATTAATATAATAATAACAGAAGGGGGAAGTACCTATATAATATGTTGTGTATAGTCTATAGTTCTCGTTCTCATAGAACAAAATCACTTCAAGAGTCTATTAAACGTAAAATTCCAATTAGTAAGTGAAAAGGTGCTGAAACAATTATACTGTTAATGGTATATTCATAAAAGGAATATTGTCATTACTATTATGTTTAGACACAGGAAAATTAGTGATGTTAAATTACTCTATGAAAAGCCATTTTGGTCTTAAGATAAACATATATGTTTTTCTTACTACTATTGGTATCATTTGGCAAAAACCGTTCCTTAGTACTTATATTTTTCAGCAGACGCGTCAAGGTTAATGCATTGTTAAATGATGTGATTGTTCATCACTTAAACAATATAATTAAAGAATAAAAATATGGTACAACTCACAAATATACAATTTTTTTATTTCAAACGCGTTTCAACGACTAATTTGTCGTCATCCTCAGTGAAGATACACAATTGAAATTAACTAAAATATATATATATTAAACATAACCTATAAAGTTTTAGCAAAAGTAAATACAAAAGTGATTTGTACTTTTGCTAAAACTTTATAGGTTATGTTTAATATATATATATTTTTTAGTTAATTTCAATTGTGTATCTTCACTGAGGATGACGACAAATTAGTCGTTGAAACGCGTTTGAAATAAAAAAATTGTATATTTGTGAGTTATACCATATTTTTATTCTTTAATTATAACTTTCACTCACAAGCCAGCTCGAATATTATTTACTTAAACAATAGTTTATGACTATCCGAACTTTCAATTTAATAAATATGTTAAAACGTTCTGTCTCAGTAAGTCTTAACAAATTTACTAAATTCAAAGTTCGGATAGTTATAAACTATTGTTTAAGTGATTAATAAGATTCAACCGAACGTAATGGACTATAAAATTCAAGATGTGATTGTGTTTGTGTTCAATGCTTGTCCATGACTCACAGCATTAAACGATGCACTAACCTATTGTGAAATGCGTCTACTGAAAAATATCAGTAAGTAGTGGTTTTTTGCCTTAAGATACCAATAGCCTAGTAGTATTTTTTTTTTTTTTAATCTGAAGATGTACAACACAAAAATTCCATGCTTTCCTTATTCTTTCCTTAAAATGTCGCTTATAGACTATACTTTTATATAAACTTTTAATTTTGTTCAACAGGGTTGAACATTTCTAAATGTCTATGGTTTGACATTAAACTCTTCTAATCCAATTAGAGGTTAAAATACTAAACATATAAACTTGCCTACAGTAGCACTTACCTATATTTGTTGAGGACGGGCGTTTCGGGAGATGTGTCCCATTGTCAAATCAGACCGTAACTGATCTCAAGGTGTACGTAGGTTAGGGTGAGTTTCGACATCTCCCGAAACGGCCGTCCTCAACAAATATAAGTAAGTGCTACTATAGGCAAGTTTATAAATATCACAAGTGTTTAGTGAAAACTAGTAGCTCACGTGAAGATGGAATCAACAAATATGTGTAAATACTGTTTCACAAAAAATAGTTATAAATCACAACTAACTACCTTTAACTAAATCCTCTATGTATACAATATATTTAATAAAATATACAATAAAATTTAGAAATTAGATGACCAAGGAATTTATGATTCTTTATTATAACAGTTGATTCGATCTATTCAAGAAATATGACTGATCGATATCAAAAAAGTACAGTCAACCATCTTATCATCATGCATTAGAAGGCTAGACCCCTTAGAAAGAAGGCGGAAGAACTGAAAAAAGTGATAGAGGAGAAAGGAATCTCTATAGCATGCATGAAGAAAGCATCTCTTCCACAAGATGAAAAGTTTCATCCAAAATATCTGAGATTCAAAATGTATAATGCTTCTCGTGTAAAATTTAATGGTGGTGGCTTGGTGGCATTAATTTGTAAATCTTTTACTTTTCTAAACTATGAACATTTGCTCACCAGCAAGATTGAGGTTTCTAAATATAACATAATAATTGATAATCAAAATAAATTTACACTGTTTAACGTTTATACTCCTGAATTGGGTTTGCACAATGCAGACCAAATTTTGTCTCAGATATATGAAAATGGTATTGTTGGCGACTTCAATAGCAAACATTGAATTTGAAGTACAATGTAGAATGAGTGATCATTGGTATGTAACCTGATTTTATTAAACGAAAAAAGAAGAGATACCTTTCTTTCAGCATCGAATGGTAATCTTGGTACTCTGGACCCCTATTTCATTTTGCCTAACTTGTGGGGAGAACTGCTGAAGTGGGAAGTTGGTGAAGACAACTTGCAATATAACAAATGCAATGCATAGGTAAAGCATTTCTTTTCTTAGAAGGAAAAAAGTCATCTTTGAGGAGTTTCATGAACTCGAAAAAGGTTAATATATCATCAAATACAGTATGAAAGAAATTAAAAACATTTAATGGTGAAATCCCCAAACTAATTGTATAAAACATCCTGATGGAAAACTATTAAGAAGAGACATAGATAAAGCAGAAACCTTTGGAGCGTATCATTCATAGAGGTCTGGCATGAGAGTATCTTGTCCAATCTTTCAACACATACTTTGTTCTCAACATCCCATACGTGTGATAAAATATATTAGAAGTCTTGAGTAATCTACCGAACACAGCATGGAAGACAGCGTTGTGTTGCATTAAAAGTCACACTGTAGTTTATACTTGTTGTATTCTACAGTTTCCTTTCTTCATTTCATGATTTTCCCCAGAGTGGTTATATGAAAAGGGAAATGTCTATATACCGTACTTATTAAATTTTAACTTTGGTTGATAAGTACAAGACACAACATTCTATAATGGTTCTGAAAAGGCGAAGTGCGGTCAAGCTATCATTAGAATTCGGAATTCCTAGAACGATCATAAATGACATCAAGGAAAATGGCAATAAAATTGAAGAGTTCATGACACTAATAGAAGATTGTGATGGAGATGTTAAGAAACAAAAAAGAATGACAACACATATACGTTAAACTTGATGATTGTGTTGTTTCTATGGTTGTAATTATGAACTATATTGCAGACTACTAGTGTTTTTATTAGCGTTGTTGAGTTTAAATCGTCAAAGTACAGTAGAACCTCGACAACTCGAACTAACTGAAACTTCTGGGTTTTTTTTTTTTTTTTTAACTTGGGAGCGGGTTTGAATTGCCCGAAGCACTGCTACCTTAAGGTATATTGTACTTACCTCCCTGATCTAGTCAAATAACCCCTTCCCTCTTACCAGGTTTAGGAGTTTCCTGACTAGAGTTTTACCTTCAGCATCCACCAAAGAGGTTGAAGCGCCTCTCAGCAAGTACTTCACATCTGTAAATAATGTGTGTGGCAGTCTCCAGTTCCTGCCCGCATAATCTGCACACGGGTTCATCTTTGTAGATACCCATTTTGTGCAAATGTTTCCTTAGTCCACAGTGTCCCGTGAGTAGACCTGTGGCTATCCTCAATTCCTGCCTAGACAGATAGATGAGACTCTTCTGCAGCCCCAAGGAAGGTTTCCTAAGGGTTAGCTTACTGTGTCTCATCCCTTCGGCCCTGATCCAGTGCTCACAGTGTCTTTCAGTCATCCACCTTCGCACTGCCATCTTGACCATGTATTTGGAAATACCTACCGCAGGCTCCGGTCCAATCAGGGGAGTCGAAGACCCCTCCCTGGCCAGCGCATCTGCGGCTTCATTTCCAAGTATTCCCCTATGCCCTGGCACCCAACCTATCATGATTTGACTGTGCCTTGCCAGAGCTTGTAGGTTAATTAGGCACTCCCTGACTATGGCCGATGTGACCACGTGTCCGTTTAGTGCCTTAATTGCTGCCTGACTGTCGGAGAAAATAGCAATCCGGGTCCCGTGTGTTTCCCTTCTCGCTATCTCTCCCAGACAGGCATTTATAGCATATACTTCGGCCTGAAAGACAGAGGTATGCCTCCCCAAGGAAAAAACTAGTTCTACCCTTGGGTTTTTACAATACACCCCCGCTCCAGTGCCGAAGTCCATCCTGGAGCCATCTGTGTACCAGATCTGAGCTCCCGATGTTAATGTCCCTGACCATTCCATCATAGTTTGGTGGACCTGGTCAGGTGCAAACATTCAAGTAATGTGGTCGCTGCCCATTTCCAAGACGGGTTCTTTGACCACGCACTCGATACTCATATATCCCGAGACATCTGGGAGGTTAGCCCAGTTGCTCGAGTTGCGCAATCTCCATGCCGCCAGCCTCGCCTCTCCCCTAAGGACAAGCTCAAGGGGAGGGAGGTTAAGCATTACTTCCATTGCTGCACCTGGTGTAGTTGACATCGCTCCCAGTGTGCACAGACAGGCCAATCTCTGGATAGAGCTCAGTTTAGCTCTTGTCTGTGCCTGGTTGGCCTTTGTCCACCACACCAGAGCTCCATAGGTAATCATAGGTCTTATCACCCTCAGATACATCCAGTGCATCATTGATGGCTTCAGTCCCCATTTCTTACCCACCATTCTTCTCACAGTCATCAGTGCCCTTTTGGCCCTGTTAACTGTCCTCTCAAGATGTGGGTTCCAGGTGAGTTTCCTGTCCAGAGTAACTCCCAGGTACTTCACCTCCCCCACAAACTCAAGGTATTCACCAAACAAGCGGGGCATCCTGGTCGTCAGATCTTTTCGCTGTCTGGTGAAGTTAATGAGAGCAGTCTTTTTTGGATTTACCCTAAGGTTCTCCTTTTTACACCACTCTTCAATCAGTCATAGAGGATTTCTGATTACCTCAAGGACTGTATCAGGGAATCTGCCCAGGATCAAAACAAGTATGTCGTCCGCATATCCTAGACAGAAGTACCCCTGTTCATTCAGGAGTTCAATAAGGTTGTCAACCACTAGGCACCACAACAGAGGAGAGAGAACCCCCCCCCCCCTGTGCACAGCCCAAACTTGTCTCCGCCCTTCTGACCTCCCCTGCCACCTCTACAGAAATGCTTCTGTTTGTTAACATGGAACTTATCCAACCACAAGTGGTTGCATCCACTCCATGACGTCTTGCACCACTTACCATCGTCTCCACTGGTGGGTTATTGAAAGCCCCTTCAATGTCGAGGAAGGCACCTATGGCACAACCTTTCTTGGCGATCATTTGCTCAATCCTACCAACCACTTGATGGAGAGCTCCCTCGCAGGATTTCCCCGGTTGATAAGCATACTGGTTCCAATGCAGTGGTTTTATGGCAAAAGCACCCCCCCCCTAATATGCCTATCAACCAGTTTTTCAAGTCCCTTAAGAACAAAGGACATGAGTGTAATAGGTCTGTATCCTTTCCCTTCCGATTGGTTACCGGTGGGCTTAGGTATAAAGACCACCTTACTAGCTTTCCAGGCTCCCGGCACATGCCCTAAAGCAATGCTTAGCCTGTATAATTTAGTAAGTACCAGTACCAGCAAATCCATTCCCTGCTGCAGCAGCACAGGATAGATCCCATCTGGACCTGGAGATTTGTAGGGTTTAAATGTGCCAATAGCCCATCTTACCCTTTGTGGAATTACTATCCTCCTTGCCACTTCCCAGTACTCCCTCTTACCACGTCTTGTGGAGAGTTTGGCAACTGGTTCAGTGTCTGCTCCCCCAAGGTTCCTCAGGGTACTGGAAGGGAAATGTGTTCTGATTAATTCTTCCACAGTTTCCCCTGCAGTTTTTGTTATATTTCCCAGTGGGGTTCTTAGCATCCCCACCGGGTTAACTGGGTCCTTAGATAGCACTTTATGCAGTCGTGCCCCTTCCCGAGTTTTGTCAATCTCTTGACAAAACTCCTTCCAGGACTTCCTGCGTGCTTCTCTAATTGCCTTGTTGTATTCGGTTAGTGTTTTCCTATACTGGTCCCACTCCCCTTTCTTTTTTGCTCTATTAAAGAGTCTCCTGGTGGTCTTCCGAAGTTTGGCTAGCTTCTTGCTCCACCATGACGGATCCCCTACTTTTCTCCCCTCACTAAGAGGGCAGTTATCAGTAAAGGATTCTACTATAGCCTCGCCAACCAATGCGGCAGAGTCTTCTAGCTCTCTCCTCCCACCATACTCCAATCCAGCCTCCTCAATCCGAACTCCCAGGTCCCTCCTGTAGGAGTCCCAGTCTGTTCTTCTTGGATCCCTGGTTGGCCGAAGCATGGCTGGATTTAGAGAGATATCATACCTAATATGTCTGTGGTCAGAAGAAGATGGTTCATCCGACACATGCCAGTTTAGTACATACCTAGCCGTCTGGTTCGATGCCACCGTAATGTCCAGGACCTCCTATCTGGCCCTAGTGACAAACGTCGGCTCTTCCCCCTGATTTAAGACTAGTAAATTCTTAGAGCTAAGATAAGCTAAAAGTCCCTCACCTCTAGTGTTGGTACCTGTACTTCCCCACGAAGTGTGATGGGAGTTAGCATCCATTCCCACCAGCAGCTCCTCATCCACAGTCCCGCAGTGCTCGACCAGCCTCCTCAGCTCTTGTGTTGGTAGAGCCCCCGCGTAGTCAAAGGGGAGATATGCCGTGGCAAGGTTCAGCCTCTTCATCCTCCCCTCCGCCCGCAGCTCCACCGTCACTGCTATTAAGTCCCTGCAGCAGAAGTCCGTTAGTACAAAAGCACTCAACCCCCTCCTAACCAGGATACACGTCCTGGGAACACCGGAGTCCTTATCGTACAACAACTTACCTCCAGATGTCGCCAGCCCGCATATTCGTCCTCCAGAAATCCATGGCTCCTGGATGAGAACCAAGTCCACCTCTCCCCTGTCCAGCATCCTACACACGACAGCACTCGCCGCCCTGCTATGCTGTAGGTTCACTTGGAGGATCTTGATCATTTTTCTGCTTAATTTGCAGTCGCCTGGGTCCGCAGAGCAGCCCCAGGACTAGACAGCGTGCTCAACTCTACAGCCACTTCACCGGTTTCTGCAGTCGGCAGCTTGACAGCCGCCCCCGCACCCCCAGTGATGGTTGCCGTTGACACATCTGCTACAGACTCACGGTTTGCCGTCTCATTGGCTCCCACTGTCTGTGCAGTCTCGAAATCAATTCTTTTACTTACTTGGTCCATTAAAGTCCCACGAGTATGGGGGAAATAACGGTCGACCAGAGCAGAGCCCCCACTGCCCTGGCAAGACAACATACAATGAGGTTTTGTCTGGTTCCTCAAGGGGATCGTGTGCAACTGCATTTTATACCCTGCAGCCATTCATCCTTCGGCACGATGCCTTCCACCTTAGATTGGGTATTCAGTCACTGACCTTGAAGCACACCCCAAGTTCAGGACATTATTAACTGTTGCTCATGAAGCGAACAGCCTGCTTTACTCTCTTTTTTACAACTGTGTCGTTAGGGTAGTTTCCCGCCCATACTTCACTGTCGCATTGCCCTTGGTTCACCCGGGAGGTGAGAGTAGCATTGTGAGGACTTAATTCCCAACTACCCCAGTCTCCCCAGTTAGAGCAGTTATTTCTACCGCCCCCAACCGGTAGACTGACGAGGAGGGATAATTCCTCACCTTTGAACCATAGCCTTGGTCCAGGCCTGCATATTCAGAAACCTTCCGGAATCCTTATTCACAGGTAACCTACATTTCTGTAGGCCGTCCCACTATCCGCCACCTGTGGACCCGCCCGGTTGCTCAGGCCAGCTTGCCGGGAAACTTCTGGGTTAGCCAGACACTAAGAAAATATTGAAAAAAGGCATAACACTTACATAAAAACTCCTTTATATTACTCAAACAAAGAGTATTATGCACAGTTTATGAATGGACATATTTTATATACGATTAAACTCCATTGCAATTTATTTCTCGGCAAACAAATCTGTGACTTTTGTGGGCCGCTTTTGTGCTGTGTGATCCCGTAGTTTTTACAACAAAAGACGCACAAAACATTACAGTCATTATTTTGTTTATCTGTAGGTCTTTGAGAATCTTATTTTTGTGTTAGACTTTTTATGTAGACCTACTGCACTTATTTGATTTCTGTTATTTCTTATTTATTGTTTATTCTACTTCAAAATCTCCGGGTTATCCAGAGATCTGAGTTAACAGAGTTTGACTTATCCAGGTTCTACTGTTCAACATTAATTACATTCCATATCCATTTACGTCCTATGTTTACCCACAGATACATGTTAATTTCAGAACTTCCGTAATTTGTCTTTTTCTTGAATTCATCATGTCCCAAACGTGACGAATTAGAGACGTTCTACTCTACATATATTCATATATAGTATATATATACTAGCGTTACCCGGCGCACGTTACTGCGCTCGAAATCATAGTTTTTGCAATAAGAAAAGCAAATCAAACCATCTAAATAATTATATTTCATTTATTGCAATGCTAGAGTAAAGACAATGTTTCATTAGGCGTATAAACATACAAATTTTAGGTGTCCCAACACGTGTGCACACAACTTATAATTGTCCGTGATAAAAGCTCGAATGTTCCAAATTTAATCCAGCAATGGTGAATGATTATCCTCGTGCCTTATTTATGGTTATTGCGAATGTAAGACACAAAGGAAATTCTAGTCGTTTGAAATCAATGGGTAGATCTGATAAAATCATCGATATTCATGGAATTACGATCATATCTCCTTTGAACTTGCCACCTCCAATTTTTGCCTGAATCAAGTTTTTGGTTCCGTTTCAAGGTTTGGTTGATTCAAATTTCGCAAGAATATTATTGGCGATCCTACTTTTAATATCAATAATTGTAATAGAAATAATTGTACTTAGAATTTAGCAATTTTAACAATTTAAAATAATTATAATGTATTTTTATTTTTACATTATGTTTATAATTATTTTAAATAACTAAGTATCACTAGTATATATATATATATATATATATATATATATATATATATATATATATATATATATATATATATATATATATATACACTGAACCATCCTAAACCTTTGAAGCGGAGCCCTGTGGATGGATCTGTATCAAACCTCTTATGAACCATCCAGGGTATATGTTGAACAATCCTTCCAAATTCCATTATCTTCTGTTCAGCGGTTTAGGCGTTCATAAGACATTAGATACACACATACACATATACATTAGTTTTTGAACCATCCTAAACCTCTGGGGTGAAGCCCTGTGTATGAATCTACACCAAACTTCACACAAATCATCTGGGGAATATGTTAAACAATTTCTCCAAATCACATTAACTTCTATTTAGAGGGTTAGATGTCCATAAGACACATAAATACACACATACATATATACCTTGGTTTTTGAAACGTCCCAAGCCACTGGGCTGGAGCCCTGTGAATGGATCCACACCAAACTTCACAAGAACCATCCTGGGAATATGTTAAACAATCCCTCCTAGTTTCATTAACTTCTTAATGAGTTATTGCCCTCGGTTTGCAGTGTATTTAAAGCGGAGATCTTTCCTATTCTTAAAGCATTAACTGTAGTTAAATCTAACTTTTCACATTAAAGTTGCTTGTTGTAATCATCTTGAATTCACTGATAAAACTAATTTTAAACATATTCAACTAAGTGAATACGTAATTGCTTACTTGCTGACGCGTTTCAAAACATTCATTCTTTACGAAGCTAACCCTCTACTGGCGGCATCGGTTAGGTGTAAAGGCTCTAATGGGAATGGATTTATAACTGTAGAATGGGGTGGGTTGTTTAAGTTGTATGTCATCCCACATATTTGATATGTTTTCTTTATGTGTTTCATAGTGGTTGTAGATTTCATATTTTTTTATGGCCGATGTAATAATAGTTGGGACAATCGTTACAAGTTAATTTGAAAATATCTGAGAGTTTGTATTTGTCAGTTTCTTTTTGAAAAGGTTGTATGTGCCGTCTTAAAGTGTTTGTTGTTTTGTAGGATATTTGGTAATGGAGTTTTTTTGAATGTGGAGGCTATTTTGTGTGTGTTTTTGTTGTGGTAGGTGAGGGATATGTATTTGTTGTTTTTTGTGTGGTTTGTCTGCGTGGCCGTTTGATGGTGTTTATGTTTAATTTTCCTGAGCGTGTTGTCTATGAGTGTGTGTTGGTAGCCGTTTTGTTGAGCTATGTATTTTATGGTATTAAGTTCTTTGTCGTAGTCTTTCTGTAGCATTGGTATATTGATTAGGCGGTGTAACATATGATTAAATGCAGCATGTTTGTGTTGTATGGGATGATTAGATGTATTATGTATGACAATATCGGTAGTTGTTGGTTTTCTGTATATTTTGAAATTATGTCTGGTGTTGTGTTTGGTGATGGTAAGGTCTAGAAAGTTTATTTTATTGTTTTCTTCTAATTCAAGGATAAATGTGAGGTTTTGGTGTATGGTATTAATGTAATTGTGTAGATGTTTGGGTTGCCATTTGTTGTATAATATTAAAATGTCATCTACATATCTATGGTAATAAATTATTTTATGTGTGTGATTACTGTTCTGTAGAATGTATTGTTGTTCGATATGATGTAGGAATATTTCTGCTAGGATGCCTGAGATGGGGGAACCTATAGGGAAGCGCGTATAGAATGACCTGACGGTTTGGCCGATGTAATAGTTGGGACAATCATTACAAGTTAATTTGTAAATACCTGAGAGTTTGTATTTGTCAGTTTCTTTTAGAAAAGGTTGTATATGTTGTCTTAAATTTTACAAGTAGAGGATTAGCTTTAGAGGTTAGCTTAAGAGAACTTTACAAGTTCTCGTTAGAGCCTTTACACCTAACCGATGCCGCCAGTAGAGGGTTAGCTTCGTAAAAGGAACAAATGTTTTGAAAGACATAAGCAAGTAAGCAATTATGTATTCACTTAGTTAAGTATTATTAAAATTAGTTTAATCAGTGAATTCAAGATGATTACATCAAGCAACTTCAATAGCGACCAACGGTCACCTCTACCGACGGACGAAGCTCAAAGTATACAAAACCTCCCTCCACATTTCCTTTAACACTCAATGCCTCAAACATAACCTAACACCTAAATACGCTAAAATTACAATAAATAACAAAACACCTGCTGCACTAAAAACAACAACACAAACACAGAAAATATTTATCAAAAACAGCATTAAACAATTATATGCTAAGAAAGACAAACTTAATCATACCCTATACAATTTACACCAAACCCTCACAACAATGTTTCACCACATGGAACTTGAAGAAATAATGCAATACACTAACGACTATACACATAAACAACTACAATTCATTAGAAACAAGCAAAATCTAAAGCTACACAACCTCGCAACACAAAACAATATTACTATCTACACCGACCACCAATTTCACCCTCGCACCATCAACATCACAAATATCAATTTCAGTACAAATGAATTAACACTATTAAACAATAGCCTAAAATATAACCTACACCCAACAAATACAACCACAAACAAATGTCGAACATCCTTTTGGACACTGAAACAGCAATACAATTCACAGATCCCACTCACCACGAATATATTAGACAAGTCATTAAACTTGAAGAATGCTCAACATAAACAATAAATCGATCATGAATAATGAACATTCAACCCTTAAATAAATTATACAAAAACATGACAAACACAACCTAAATTTCTTAAAAGCAGACAAAGGTAATTCCATCATAATAATGCACCAACAAGACATCGACAAGAAAGTAAGCAGTTTCATAACTGAAAACAAAATAACCAAACTCCGATCAGACCCCACACCTAAATTTCAAACAGAAATTAAAAAACTTCTAAATAAATGCACCAAAATTATGAAAAGTGAACAATAGAAATATTACAAGCAAATAAAACCCCAAGCACCCACATTAAATGCTTTACCTAAAATCCACAAAGAAAACACACCCATCCGTCCACTAATCAATCACACACATGCATCATTACATAAGCTAGCCAAATACATAGAAAAACTTATCAGAGACAACATAAATTTTCACAATCACACATCCATACAAAATAACATAGACCTCATACACAAAATTCAAGACATCCACATACCACACAACTCCACCATTGCCTCATTCTACGTAAAAAAACCTTTACACTAATGTGTCAATAGAACACACATACTACAAAATATGCTCACAGTAAACAACACTCTGCATAAACTCACACATGAAATAATCACACTCACCAAACTCATCAAATCACAAAACTACTTCACATACCAACACAAATTCTACACACAGAAAGATGGCCTCCCTATGGGTTCCCCCATCTCAGGCAACCTAGCAGAAATATTCCCAGATCACATCGAACAACAATACATTCTACAGAACAATAATCGCACACATAAAATAATTTATTACCTTAGATATGTAGATGACATTTTAATATTATACAACAGCAACAAATGGCAAATCAAACAACTACACAATTACATTAATACCATACACCAAAACCTCACATTTACCCTCGAATTAGAAGAAAACAATAAAATAAACTTTCTAGACCTTACCATCACCAAACACAACACCAGACATAATTTCAAAATATACAGAAAACCATCAACTACCAATATTGTCATACATAATACATCTAATCATCCCACACAACACAAACACGCTGCATTTAATCATATGTTACACTGCCTAATCAATATACCAATGCTACAGAAAAACTACGGCGAATAACTTAATACCATAAAATACATAGCTCAACAAAACGGCTGCCAACACACACTCATAGACAACATACTCAGGAAAATTAATCATAAACATCATCAAACGGCCACGCAGACAAACCATACAAAAACAACAAATACATATCCCTCACCTACCACAACAAAAACACACGTAAAATAGCCTCCACATTCAAAAAACTCCATTACCAAATATCCTACAAAACAACAAACACTTTAAGACAGCACATACAACCTTTTCAAAAAGAAACTGACAAATCCAGCTACGCAAAACACCTAAAAAAACACCCAACACGCACCGACATACACACTAATTTAAATGTTCTACACATTACACATTAAAACAGAGTAAAAAACTAACAACCTTAGAAAAATATGAAATCTACAAGCACTATGCAACAGATAAAGAAAACGTATTAAATGATCACACACACTTTTAAGCCAACAGCCTTTTCTATTATATGACATACAACTTAAACAACCCATCCCTTTCCACAGTCATAAATTCATCCCGTTAGAGCCTTTATACCTAACCAATGCCGCCAGTAGAGGGTTAGCTTCATAAAAGGAACGAATGTTTTGACATACGTTAGCAAGTAAGCAATTACGTATTCATTTAGTTAAGTATGTTTAAACTTAGTTTTTTCACATTACCTTTTGTGTTCCGATTCCAAAAGTGCTCTTCAGGACGTTTTCTCTGTGGACCCTTTAGTTTGGGATATTTTGTGTACAGTACAAAAACTTCAATTGGAGGGTGTTGGGGTAACATTTGACTGGGTTCCTGGTCACTGTGGAACTACAGGATACACAAAAGCTGATGAAGCGGCAATGATTGCTACAAGTATGGTGCAAACTACAACCTTTGTTATGGCATCTGGTTACTTATGTTTTGCAAAGCAAACACTATTATCCATTTGGAATGATGAATGGCAATCTGTGCGTCGTAATAAACTGAGGGAAATTAAGGATAACATCCGTCTTTTGAGGTCTTCTATCTGTTGAAAATGTAGGAAGGGGTGGTCACACACCTTTGCGATGGAGACTCATATCTAACTCATGGTTATCTGATGTGTCATGAGGATCTGCCATTGTATCAATTATATGATAATACCATCACAATCCCTCATATTTTGTTCAATTGTAGTGGTTTACAGCCTGTTCGTGGCACTTTAAATATAAAAGGTAGTTTAAAAGTGGTGTTGAGAAACCATGCCGAAGCCGCCGACAGTGTCATCGCATTCCTTCATCACTTGAATATATTATTTAAATTTAAGTTTTCAAATTTATTTTTACAACGATAATTTTTTGTATTTATTTATTGTAGTATAGCTGTAATGTTGATTGTATTCAGATGTTTATTTATTGATAACAGCAATTTTTTATTAATTTATTTTCTACATTAAGTGTTAAATTTTATTATAGTTTATTGTTATGTTGTTAATTATTGTTTTTGTTTAATTAGATATTTATTGTTATATTGTAAATTCATTGCTATTTATATATATTTTTTTGTTATATATTTATCGTTATAGTTTTATTATTACATTTTTATATTTTATTATTGTTTGTTTAGTATTTATTTGTTATGTTATGTAACTTTTAGTTTATTAAAACTTTTTTTCCTGTTTTATCTAAAATATTTTGTTTTGTCTTTGCCATTGTTTGGCGATGATAACCATAACTGGTTTTTCGCCAGGAAAAATAATTTTGTAGAGCATAAATATTTAATGACATTTTCTTAATGGTTATTTCAGTATAGCTCATCAAAACATTTCTAATTTTCAAGACCAAAATTTATATAATTTTATATAAAATATATATTTAATGATTTTTCTTAATAATTGTTTCTGTATATCTCATCAAAAATTCTAATGTTCAAGATAAAAATTTATATAATTTTATATACAATAGATATTTAATGAATTTTCGGTAAAGCCAAATATGTTTGTAAAATTGTTTTAAAATTGAATTTTTATTTAAAATTAAGCTTTTTGAAGAAGTATTTAAGTATTTCTGGGGTCGACTTGCCTTTTGGGTTGAAGGTATTGTTTCTTGGGGTTTGTCATCTTGGCAATACGGTTTGTTCCGGCAAACAAAGGCTGACTCATTTTGCCCTGATTGAGAAATGTTCAAGTACTCCCTCTTCATCATTTGCAGGGCGATCTTGAATTGTCTTTTTCTAATATGTTACAGTGTTTTGAAATGGCTTTTACAACCGGATGTAAAAATTGTTACTGAATTATACTTAAAAATTTACATGGTTGAAATTAGTACTGCTAAACTTTAATACCTTTGTTTTATAAAATTACTGCCGTGGTAATACTTTGAAAAATTTGACGAATGGATAGGTTGCCTGTCAGGACTAAACATTTGAGCCTTAGCCTGCCAGGGTCCCTTTTCGTATTTGAACTACTTGATCTGCGGTAGCCTCCTCTCTCTCGCTACTGATCACAGACTTAAACGACCGCTGCAAAATCCCTCCCACTCCTACCTGGACTCTGACCAGTGCTTCTTATCGCTAAACATCTTTGGCTGTATTTCATAAAATTTATTAAATTTGATAGTATGATTTTAATTTGTAAAATTTATACATTTGGCTCTAACTTACATTTATATTATACTTATAATACCGTTTGTTTATATTTATTACTTTACACTTGTTACACTTTCATTTTGAACATTTTTTTAACAAAAAATTTTTTTATGTATTTCATTTCAGTTCACATCGGCTTCAAACTGAATATCTGCCCATTTGAACACACACACACACACACACACACACACACACACACACACACACACACACACACACACACATATTTAAATATGGTGATATGTTTTCTTGTAATATAGTTAATGAATACAAATATTTCAAATACAAGAATAGTTTTAATTTATATATTCTTCTATGCTTTTTGAAATTAAAATAAGTATTAGCATCTTCAGGAGGGAATTATTTTATTAATGAATATATATACAAACTCGTTCTTCAACTGTTGTTGGGTTCACCTTATCAATGTTATATGAGATTCTAGCGAAATGTCTGAACTGCGATTTTATGCACTGCAGAATGAATGGATGTACTCTAGATAATAACTATTCATCATATATATATATATATGGAGTACATCTGTTCATTCTGCAGTCCATAAATTCGCAGTTCCGATGTTTCGCTAGAATCACATCTAGCATTGACGAGGTGAACCCAACAACAGTAGAAGAGCGAGTCAATAGTTAGTATATATATATATATATATATATATATATATATATATATATATATATATATATATATATATATATATAACACACACACATTTACTTAATTGAAAGATAATTGTCAAGACTGAACATACAATAACAATAAACTTCTTTATTTGATAAACGTTTTACAAAGTAAGTAATCTTTTATTGAATATTTATAATAATAAACATTAAATCATTGAAGTCTATGTCAAAGTTTCATTCAAGAGCTATATTTAAATTAGAATTACTGGTGATCTATTCCAACTCAAAGCCACATGTGCATCGCTTTAATATAGTCAAGTTCCATTCAAGGGTCCACTGTTCATTAAGATTTACTCCACCATTTCTAAAATTCAAATAATAATTGAAATTAAAGACATTTTAACTTTTCCACATTAGATTCTGTTTCAAATATTATTCTAGATATGTTATAATGGAAAAAAATGTTTAAGAACCAATGAGTTTTAAAAAAATGGATATTCATCTAAAAGCAATTAATATTTTTTATGTATTTTAAAGAAGAAAAACCATTCTGTAAATTTAAAAAATATCATGTATACATTTCTTTAATGGTTTATACCTTGGTCATAAGTCAATAGTTAACTTGTGCAATGTTTCTAAAAATTTCAAAACTTCAGGTTTAATAACAATACTAAAGAGGAAAGACTTCAATGTTTTAAACTCAAAACACATTTGGTTTATACAACTGGAATTTTTTAATTATTATAGTTATACACTTAATTTACAAATAACATTTTGTAACAATAAATAAAACATATTCAAACAAGTTTACAGCAATAAATTTTTTTGTGCTTAAAGTTATGGTCTAAAAACTTTTCTAATGATTTGACATTTACTTGAGATACTATTTAATTGGTAAATTTGGGGCAGGTATTGGATTGTCAGGACCATGTCACTAATAAAAGAGAGTGCAGTACCTCTGAGTTTAAATATTACAGACATAAAATAAAGTGAAAATAAATAAAAGACATACACAAAACTCACAAATTATCATTTATTGACTCATACGAGTTTCACTGACAAAGTAATCATCATCAGTGAGTGTTACTACTACAAACTATAACTTACAACTAAGGTGAAAGTAAGGTTACACTTCTATATTTATAGATATTTACATTTATACTGTATTGTAATAACTGTATTTTTAGTATTTGTTAAAAACTGTTATTTTGACAGGTGGGAATGGCAAAGCCCACTGTAAAAATATAGAAGTGTAACCTTACTTTCACTTTAGTTGTAAGTTAGAGTTTTTAGTAGTAACACACACTGATGATGATGACTTTGTCAGAGAAACTCGTATGAGTCAATAAATGATAATTTGTGAATTTTGTGTATGTCTTTTATTTGTTTTAGCATAACCTCACAAGCTAAGCTTAAAAAATAGCTTATAAAATATAGTACTATATTTAAAACTAATTGTTGAAAATTTGTGTTTTGTAGTGGTTTTAAATTTTAAAGCATTCTGAGATGAGAAACACCGATGCAAAAAAAAGATGCAAATAAAAATGGTTTTAAGCCCCTTCAAGAAATAATAGCAATTTTTATATTACAAAAAAATTATAAGAAAATATTTAGAATATATTATTCTCTTTATTATTAGCAAATATTTTATCATATTTATACCCAGAAAATTATTTTATAATATTTTAATTAGAAAAAAATATCTTATTATTTAATAAAAATCAACCAGTTATTACTAATATTTATAATGCAAACACGATTCCCTTAGTGGGATTAATGTACACTGACCTATTTCATTTTGTGTTTTAAGATGTAAAGGACTTCATTATGGTTTCATTTAAAAATAAAGTTCTGTACTTAAAATAAAACTCTTTGACTTACTGATAGAAAAATAATATGTGGATACTTACCTAGTATCAGTTACATTTTGTCTAAGTAAGGATAGTAGTTTTGGGTGACAAAAAGTAAGTGCTACTATAGGCAAGTGTTCACATATTGATATACCTCAAATTGTATACATGTAAACTACTAGCTCAAGTTGAAGATGAAAACAAAATAATTTAAATTCTTTGGATTAAAATCAAGTTTTATTACTAATAAAAACTGTGCACAGACTATTCAAATCCTATTGAGTTTACTTCTTGTAATTTTTTTCATTACAATAATCTTTAATGATGTAACAAATCTATTAAATGATATCCTGAAATATGCAACCACAAGGTTTAATATTGCCAGAATGATAACATTCCGGCTAATTATTATAAATGCTGATTCCAAATATGACTCCAGAGTTTTCATATCATGCAAGGTTTTCATGGAACATGTAATTTAAAACTATATATATATATATATATATATATATATATATATATATATATATATATATATATATACTTAGGAGATATTAAGTTTCTTAAAAATAAGACACATAACCCAATTTTGTTCTGTAATACTGAAAAATGAGTAAAGTTATTCAGAAATATAAAATAAAGAGAACTGCTATTTAATTTTTAAGTCAAATGTACATTTCATTTAAGCTTTTATTTTAGAAACCTTCAAACTCTGTGAAAGGTTATGTCAGATATGAGTATGTGTGTGTGTGTGTGTGTGTTTGTTTGTTTGTTTATGTGTGTGTGTGTGCGTGTGTTTGTTTGTTTGTGTGTGTGTGTGTGTGTGCGTGTGTGTGTGTGTGTGTGTGTGTGTGTGTGTGTGTGTGTGTGTTGCAACAGATAGTTTTGCCAAGGTTCAGACATTAAACATTTTAATTTCTTAAATTTTATTAAATAACTCTTAAATTTTAAATATGTTATAAAAAGCTAAATAAAATAATAAATGAATAGAGTGAAGAGAATAGGTATTTCATATCAAATAAGTAGAAATGTAATTTATTAGTAATTTTGAGTTAGCAAGTGAAAAAAGTGAAAATAGCTAAAGAAATGGAACTGAAAATTCTAACTCATGATTTAAGCAACCTATAACAACAGTTATAATAATAATGTATTCAAATTTCTATATAATAAAGAACGTGTCATAAAAAAATATAGTGTGGATCAGAACAATAAAATTCATCTAATTACAAGAATATAGAAAAATTAATAAACATGGACAATCTAATACTAAAAAGTACTATAAGGGTCAAAAAAGCAAAACAGTTCCTGAAAACCCAGAGCTATGTTATGACAAGTGAGAGGGCAAATGATATACGCAAGCCTAGAGGTGAAAGTCAGAAAGGAGAGGGGAAGGCAGTCACCACATATATACTAGGACACGTGTTCAATTTTGTTAATTAAATCTAAAAAAGTAAATATGTAAAATGTATAATTTCAGTGTTCAAAATATTTTTAATGTCATGGAATTTCAGTTTTAGAAAGTTAAAATAAGGCAAGTTTTTCAATATAAACTAGGTAAATTCTATTTGAAAATATATAAATATGTTCAATTACAAAGAAAGTATGTTATAGAAAAATTAATGTAAATCAGTGAAATGGTTTCGATCAAAAGCCAAGTCATCTTCAATGACAAAAATTTGTGAAAGCTTAAACATACTGAAATTAAATGAGCATTTAGGAAATAGTAGCGAATAATTATCGAACTTATTAAAGAACAAGCACTATCATAAGTACTAATATAAATAAATATTGATTTGCAAAGTTAAATATTTTAAGAGGAAATAGTTTAATAAACAAAGAATTATTAGCAATCTTAATAGACAGAAATACTGATTTAATTAAAGAAATAAATATTTTACAATTTGAAAAGGTTAAGAATAATATCAAGAGACAAAGATTTTTTATTACAAAATTTTCTTTTTAAACAAAACAAAATGAAATTAATTATGTTGTAAAATGTTTTCTGTTTGGTTAGATAATGCAAAGGATAAGAAGCACTATAATTGAAAACAAAAGAGATACTCCTATGTTATATTTTATAGTAATTAAAACAAATTTAAATCTTTATTTTCAAGTATAAAAAATTTTAAATTCGTATTTTTCTTATTTTCAAAGAAAAATTTAAGTTATAAGTAGTCTAAAAGGACTCTAGAAAATTGTAATTTGTCTTAAAACTTTTTTAATGACTAGAAAAAGGTGAGATTTACAAAGTAAACATAAATTTTCAAAATGGTTTTAACTGAAATTGCTAAAGGAAATAAGTTGAAATTTATAACAATACGAACATAATTTCTTATTTGATATATGAACATGTTTAGATGTATAAGTCTATTAGATTTTAAAATGTTATATTTCATGACTTTTTTATATAAAATTTACGTGGTTATTTACAAAGGATTTTTGTTTATGTGTAATGTTTTGATGATGAGATATAATTAATAGAAATTAATTCAGTAAATTTATTTGAAAGTGGATAAATTTATAAAAGAAAATTTGGGATAAAAATTAAACAAATTTAATTTTAAAGGAAATAAATAAATTTAATGAAGATAAAAGTAGATTAAGTTATGATTGTGTAACATGAGATTAAATAATTTGGGAATGTTTGAAAATATTTTTCAATTAAATGTAAAGTATTCAAATGTAAATTAGAAGAATAGTTTTAAAAAATGAATTTAAATTAAAATTTTATGAAAGTAAATGGAAGATTCGATTAAAAATTTGAAATAAAATATATGAATAATTATTGAAAATTAATGAAAGATAAATAGCACCACATACGTAAAACGAAGGTATTTAAAAACAACTTTTTTTTAATATTGCATTTTTTTGGAGGTTACTATATATTTAATTCATGATAAATTGTTACAGGATGGATTATTGAGTTGTTAAATGTATTACAGGTTAGAAAATAATTAACGTTAAATATTAAAATTATTAGTAGATATTTTCAATAATTTGAGAATTTTAAATTTCAATTTTGAATTAAATGAACCAAATTTGCAATAAAAAGCATTAATTTATAAATCAATATTTACAAAGTGTTACTATTTGTGATTTTTATTTCATATCTGTGTTACTTGATTGCAGCTTTAAAATTTATATAGGTTGGTCCTTAGAGACATCAATATTGCTTTGTCACACTATGCTAATATTGTCTCTTGTATTACTTTAATGTTAAGTATATAAACTTAAGAAGCAACAGCACTTGCAGGAATGTCAGACTTTCGAATCTGTTTGAATGTAGAAGGAGCAGTAGCAGTAGGTTCACCAGTAAACAATTCTGAACTTCTTTCGTTTAATCCTGATGGTAAAACATAAATTTGAGCATCATTTCTTGGAGACTGGATTAATGGACTAACTGCATCTGATTTACCAACTGATTCTATTAGGTTTTAACATCAATTATTATTTTTTAAAATAAATAAAGTAACTTAGAACTACTAAATAGATAAAAATATAAAATATTGGATGTTTAAAAACAGTTTTTGTTAAAATTTATATGTCTTTGCCCCCTCAAGTGTTCGAAATAAGGGGGGGGAGAAGGAGGAACATATAGGAGAACGAGATTTTACCTTTGTATCTTTCAAACTGCAAAATGTAGAATAACAAAAAAAATGTTTCTAAACTTACAAAAATAAGAGCTTCAATATTGGCCGTTATGTAAAAATAGCTAACTATAGGTTAAGTTTAACTTTCTCTTTGGCTAAGTTAGCAAAGAGAAATTCAGAAACAAATTTACACATCGGGATCTAGAAGAAGGTGAACTATAATGGTATGTAATAAATTAAAATTTAAATAAATTTAGCCTAAAATTCTATTTTTCCCTTATACAGTATGCAATAATATTATTCCTATATTGCTACCAAATTATATTCAAGGTCGTACAAAACAAATGTTCACAGGCAGTAGTAGCTATAAACTAATTACACTAAAGCCTTTTCTTAGATTAATAAATAGTAAAGCAACTTAAAAACCATACCTTATTTAAAAATAATAATGCTTTTCATCAATACTGAGATGTAAAATGTTCTTTCTGGATGACAACAGTATTCAGTATTTCCGTGTGTACTACTGAAAAAGTATATCATATACTGTATTATAAAAGTATAATCCCAAATACTTTCTATTAGTTTTTATTATACTATAAAAATCTTATATATAATATTGTGTTCCTCCAGATTGCATTTTATTCTTTATAAATGCATTTCAGGAATACGGTACTTGACATTTTTGGTATAACATGGAAAATTCATATTCCGTATTCTACTGTAGTTTGAAAGATACAGAGGTTCCCGTACAGCTTGTTCCTTAAATGTTCCCCCCTATTCAGCCGTTATGTCTACCACGTGAGGAGGTGATGACATACATTTTGATAATCACCCAAGTGCCCAGAACAATGATATGAATTAAAATTGCATTAAGCTTTCAGTGCATGCTCAACCCTCTTTAGATCCTGGGCTCAAGATATTCAGCAGCCATGACTTTCATTCACAGTTACTCACATACAAACTATATGTATGCGTAATGTTTTGAAGTGTTGCCGTTTCATTTAATTAACTAAAAGTTCTTGTTCTTAAAAAATATACATATTTTCCTCCCATTCGAAATATACAAAAAGTAATTATTTGAAAGTGACCACCTTTTCAAAAAAAAAATCCAACGATCCAAATGGATCTGGTCCCCATTGATTCAAATAATTTTAGTTCTACTGCATTAATTAATACGCACCTCCTTTGTTTCTGTCAATATCTTAGCAGACAGATATCAAGGATTCAATAGATGATGAATTTCCTCTAAAAATTCTGTTGCTAATGCTGAGGCTAAATCTCTATTTGCTTTTCTACCTCTTTTTTGACCCTTTTTTGCTGTTGAATTGCTGCTCCTGAAAATTACCAGGTAAACAGTTAAACTTACTCTTCATTAAAAAACATTACTTTTTCTATCATACACATATAATTTTAATATATATATATATATATATATATATATATATATATATATAAAACATATAAAATATATATCTATTATACTATGTTGTAGTACTATATTTATGATTTTGCATTTGAATATATGCACAGGGTGGGGTAGAATGGACTCCTTGATTTGACAGATGTATTAAATGTAAAAAATTAACCAATATAATTCAAAAAGAATTATATTTCAGAAAACTAATATAATGTAATTTAATTTTCAATAGGGTTTGAAAATCACATCATCCAGATGATGACCTTGGCGAGTGATGGACATTGAGTCATGAAAAAAAAAATCCTTAAACTCTTTTCAGCATACCTTGCCTTATTCCAGTAATGACATCTGTAATTGCCTTCTTAAGAGCCTCCAAAGTCCTAGGTGGACCTTTAAGAGCCTCAGTTTTGAGATATCCCCTCCCCCCCAAAAAAACGCACAGGCTTAAATCAGGGGAGCAAGGGGGTCAAGGAACATCCCCTTGTAAAGAAATCTGGTGGCCAGAAAACTGTTGTTGGAGAATTTGACATGCACGACTGGCAGTATGAGCTGTGGGACCATCCTGTTGAAAACAAAATTATTGTGTGTTCTTAATATACCTTTCTATTTTGGGGAGTAGAAATGTTCCCAGCATCTCCCAATGGCGTACAGAGTTCACAGTAACAGTTGAACCTCAAAATTCAAAAAAGGAAGGCCTAGTAATGCCTATGGAGCATACAGTGCACCAAACGGTCTATTTGGGGCTATGAAAAGGTCTATCGGGAAGTAATCTTCCTGAGAGGGTGCAAAAAAGGTTTGGTTGCGGAAACACACACACACACACACACACACACACACACAACCATACTAAAATACTTTTATAAGACATATATCAATTTACTTTATGATTAGGAGAAAAAAAATGTTTAATCAAGATATTTGAATGCCCCAAATTTGCAATAAAATGCATTAATTTATAAATTAATATTTACAAAGTGTTACTATTTGTGGTTTTTATTTCATATCTCTGTTACTTAATTGCAGCTTTAAAATTTTTATAGGTTGGTCCTTAGAGACATCAATGTTGCTTTGTCACACTATGCTATTATTGTACCTTGTATTACTTTAATGTTAAGTATATAAACTTACGAAGCAACAGCACTTGCAGGAATGTCAGACTTTCCAGTCTGTTTGAATGTAGCAGGAGCAGTAGCAGTAGGTTCACCAGTAAACAATTCTGAAGTTCTTTCGTTCAATCCTGATGGTACAGCATCCATTTGAGCATCATTTCTTGGAGACTGGGTTAATGGAGTAACTGCATCTGATTTACCAACTGATTCTATTAGGTTTTAACATCAATTATTATTTAAAAAAAAAATAAAGTAACTTAGAACTACTAAATAGATAAAAATGTAAAATATTGGATGTTTAAAAACAGTTTTTGTTAAAATTTATATGTCTTTGCCCTCTCAAGTGTTCGAAATAAGGGAGGGAGAGGGAGGAATATTGAGGGAAACGTAATTTTACCTTTGTATCTTTCAAACTACAAAATGTAGAATAACAAAAAAATGTTTCTAAACTTACAAAAATAAGAGCTTCAATATTGGCCGTTATGTAAAAATAGCTAACTATAGGTTAAGTTTAACTTTCTCTTTGGCTAAGTTAGCCAAGAGAAATTCAGAAACAAATTTACACATCGGGATCTAGAAGAAGGTGAACTATGACGGTATGTAATAAATTAAAATTTAAATGAATTTAACCTAAACTTCAATTTTTCTCTTATACAGTATACAATATTATTCCTATATTGTTACCAAATTATATTCAAGGTCATACAAAACAAATGTTAATAGGCGATAGTAGCTATAAACTAATTACACTAAAGCCTTTTCTTAGATTAATAAATAGTAAAGCAACTTAAAAACCATACCTTATTTAAAGAAGTAATGCTTTTAATCAATACTGAGATCTAATATAAAAGTATAATCTCGAATACTTTTTATTAGTTTTTATAGTATATATAAAAATCTTATATAATATTGGGTTCCTCCAGATTGCATTTTTTTCTTTATAAATGCATTTCAGAAATACTTAATGTTTTTGATAAAAATGGAAAATTCATATTCCGTATTAAAAAAGGTGGACAAAAAGTCATATTCTGATTGATCGATTCTCCCTATTAAGACAAATATTCCTACAAATAAAAAGTTACATCTATTTACCAAATTTGATCGAAATCGGATGTTTCGTTCCAAAGTTACCATGTTTTTGGACAAGAAAATTATCATGATATTAGTATATATGTGTATATAAATTAGGTAGGCAGTAGGTATTATAGTTAGCTATGTTTACATAAGAATCATTATTGTAGCTCTTATTTTTGTGAGTTTAGAAACATTATTTTGGTTATTCTACTGTATGTAGTTTGAAAGATAGAGGTTCCAGTACAGCTTGGTCCTTAAGATGTTCCTCCCTATCCAGCCGTTATGTCTATCGCGTGAGGGGGTGATGACATACATTTTTATAATCACCCAAGTGCCCAGAACAATAATATGAATTAAAATTGCGTTAGGCTTTCAGTGCATGCTCAACTTTCTTTAGATCCTGAACTACAAGATATTCAGCAGCCTTGACTTTCATTTACAGTATGTTACATATATACATGTAATGTTTTGATGTGTTGACGTTTCATTTAATTAAGTAACAGTTCTTTTTCTTAGAAAATATACATCTTTTCCTCCTATTTGAAACATACATACAGTAATTATTTGAAAGTGATCATCTTTACAAAAAAAATCCAAATGGATCCGGTTCCAATTGATTCAACTATTTGGAGTTCTACTGCATTAACTAATACCTACCTCCTTTACTTGGAACAATATGATACCCATCAGTAAACCTCAATTTTATCGGTGGAACAACACGCTGTAAAGATTCTGTTGATAATTCAGCATCTAATTTTCTCTTTGCTTGACTACTTCTTTTTTTATCCTTTTTTCTGGTTGAAGTGCTGCTCCTGAAAATTACCAGGTGAACAGTTTAAGTTACTCATCATTAAAAAGCTATCATTATTTTCAATATCATACACATATCATTTTAATTATATATATATATATATATATATATATATATATATATATATATATATATTACACTATGTTGTAGTACTATATTTTTGATTTTGCCGATGTATATATGCATAGGGTGGGGTAGATGCACTCCCTGATTTGACGGGTTTATGATTAGGAGAAAAAAAATGTTTAATTAAGATATTTGAATGCCCCAAATTTGCAATAAAAAGCATTAATTTATATATTAATATTTACAAAGTGTTACTATTTGTGGTTGTTATTTCATATCTCTGTTACTTAATTGCAGCTTTAAAATTTATATAGGTTGGTCCTTAGAGACATCAATGTTGCTGTGTCACATTATGCTAATATTGTCTCTTGTATTACTTTAATGTTAAGTATATAAACTTACGAAGCAACAGCACTTGCAGGAATGTCAGACTTTCGAATCTGTTTGAATGTAGCCGGAGCAGTAGCAGTAGATTCACCAGTAAACAATTCTGAAGTTCTTTCGTTCAATCCTGATGGTACAGCATCCATTTGAGCATCATTTCTTGGAGACTGGGTTAATGGAGCAACTGCATCTGATTTACAAACTGATTCTATTAGGTTTTAACATCAATTATTATTTTTTAAAATAAATAAAGTAACTTAGAACTACTAAATAGATAAAAATGTAAAATATTGGATGTTTAAAAACAGTTTTTGTTAAAATTTATATGTCTTTGCCCCCTCAAGTGTTCGAAATAAGGGGGTGAGAGGGAGGAACATTCAGAGGAACGTGATTTTACCTTTGTATCTTTCAAACTACAAAATGTAGAATAACAAAAAAATGTTTCTAAACTTACAAAAATAAGAGCTTCAATATTGGCCGTTATGTAAAAATAGCTAATTCTAGGTTAAGTTTAACTTCCTCTATGGCTAAGTTTGCGAAGAGAAATTCGGAAACAAATTTACACATCGGGATCTAGAAGAAGGTGAACTATAATGGTATGTAATAAATTAAAATTTAAATGAATTTAGCCTAAACTTCTATTTTTCTCTTATACAGTATGCAATAATATTATTCCTATATTGCTACCAAATTATATTCAAGGTCGTACAAAACAAATGTTCACAGGCAGTAGTAGCTATAAACTAATTACACTAAAGCCTTTTCTTAGATTAATAAATAGTAAAGCAACTTAAAAACCATACCTTATTTAAAGAAGTAATGCTTTTAATCAATACTGAGATCTAATATAAAAGTATAATCTCGAATAATTTTTATTAGTTTTTATAGTATATATAAAAATCTTATATAATATTGGGTTCCTCCAGATTGAAATTTATTCTTTATAAGTGCATTTCACAAATACTTAACGTTTTTGATAGAAAATGGAAAATTCATATTCCGTATTAAAAAAGGTGGGCAAAAAGTCACATTCTGATTGATCGATTCTCCCTATTAAGACAAATATTCATACAAATAAAAAGTTACATCTGTTTACCAAATTTGATGGAAATCGTTTCGTTAGAAAGCCGTATGTAGTTAGAAAGATAGAGGTTCCAGTACAGCTTGGTCCTTAAGATGTTCCCCCCTATCCAGCCGTTATGTCTATCACGTGAGGGGGTGATGACATATATTTTTATAACCACTCAAGTGCCCAGAACAATAATATGAATTAAAATTGCGTTAGGCTTTCAGTGCATGCTCAACTTTCTTTAGATCCTGAACTACAAGATATTCAGCAGCCTTGACTTTCATTTACAGTATGTTACATATATACATGTAATGTTTTGATTTGTTGATGTTTCATTTAATTAAGTAACAGCTCTTTTTCCTAAAAAATGTACATCTTTTCCTCCTATTTGAAACATACTGTTACGTATTTAAAATTAATATAGACTCATTTCCTTTATTTAAAACCCGCCGCCAAAGTCAGACAAAGCTCACCCGTGATAAGGTTGGTTCTGCAGTTTGAACCGGCAGAGCACGTTAGACCTTTCCAGAGTGTATACCGATACCCTACGTTCTAATATATTATTATACTTTTCAATCTCCGTACCTTAGGTACTAGAATACGTGAATGTAACTATTTTATTAATGTTTATATCGAATGTGATCAGTGCGTGGAATACGAACAAGTTTTCTGGTCAGAAATCGCTTATTTAATACGCGAGTGTCATAAGTGTGTATTCCACGGTGCATGTAAGTACAAACTATTAATTTATATAATTATAATAATTATTGGTCCTCCGAAACTATTGTTATCAAACAAATTTGGTCCAGCCGGGCCGGATCTTGAGCCTTAAGACCTATTTAAAAAATAAAATAAAATACAATTCATTATATGTGTTCATTCAACAATTTCTACAAGTTTTTTCAAACTTTGTCTGTGCATGCAAACACTGGAAAACTAGTTTCATGTCGCAGTATATGAAACAGCTGATCCTCTCTTATCTTTGTTTGGCTTTGGCGTGCATTAATATGTTGGTTTAAATTAATTGTAAAAGTTTATGAAAAGTGATTTCAGTTGTTTATAGAAGGTTATCTCATTGAGCATACGTCGATTTGTTGTTTACTTAGGCTTATTTATCTCTCCGTTAAACATATACGCTCATAGGCCTAATCTCTTTAAAACATTTTGTAATTTAAAAATTAAAGCAGTTATCTCATCTTCTACTATAAAACCATCATTTAATCATGGCAAAATCTTTGGCAGTTATTAAATCAAAGAAAGACAATATATTTAGTCAAATTCAAGAGATTTTTGATCTAACAAAAAAAACATCTGATAAGTCAATTCTGCAAAAATTGTTGGTGCGCGCTAAATCTATAAATAGGCTTCGTGAAGAATTTTCTGATATTTTAGACATTTATCATGAACTAGAAATACAGGCTAACCCGAATTTTCAACCCAACTACGCTCCTCTTAACAGCATCAACGAGTTAGTCGATTATGTTAATTCTATTGTATATTCGATAGAAAGTAAGATGTCATCAACAAGGCCTAAATGTGAAATAGTTACTCCTCAGTTACATATACGACTGCCTAAGCTTGAACTCAAGCATTTCGATGGTGAATTTCTCGAATGGATGTCATTCATTAATATATTTAACGCTAGCATTCATGAAAATGCATCGTTACCAGCAGTTTCTAAACTTCAATATTTATTGAGCGTTATCTCAGGAGAACCGCTAAATTTAATTAAATCTCTCCCTATTTCTGACACTAACTATAAAGTGGCCTATGACTTATTAAAAGAAAGATATCACTCGCCGAGGCGATTAGTTACTTTACACCTCAATCAAATTTTAGATTTGCCCTCTGTAAACAACACGCCTAAACAAATGAGAAATTTTGTAAATTTATACTCAGAAAATATACAAGCTCTTAAAGGTCTTGACATCGATATCACTAGTAAAAATCCTTTGTTATCTGCTATGCTTTTACGAAAAATGGATAGTGAACTTAGGAACCGTTTTGAAAACTTCCGTTCATCAAGTGTTACTCAAGAGAGAGTTGACTCCACTACAATACCTGATGCAGCGGAAATTATTAAGTTTTTAAGTAAAGAATGTAATGAAGTTGAAGATGCCAATCTTCATTCTCCTATCACCTCGAAACCCTCCTCGTCTGGATCACGCACCCCCTCTGTTCCCAAAATAAATACTTTAAACAAAAAGTATCACTAATGTCCTACAATTATGGAGAAGGCTCCTCCATTAAAGTTAAACCTCATCCATGCTTTATATGCAATAAAATTGACCATAAGGTATATTCGTGTCAGGACTTCAAGAGTCAGGATGCCAAATCCCGTCTCAAAATTGTAAAGGAAAAGGGGCGTTGTACCTCATGCTTAGGTACTCACCATCTTAAGGCCTGTAGGTCAAAGTTTAGTTGCTACAAATGCCACAAAAATCATCATACATTATTACATTTTGAAAATTACTCTACGCTGCAACGGACCACACCTCAAACTTCGCGTCAAGACTCTCCGACACTTCAACAGGAAATAACCCCTTCTCCAATCACTATGACCTGTCAAGAAGAGCAGAATACGTCTCAAATCTCTAATACTGTTCTCTTAGGCACTCTACTTGTTAAGCTTACCTCGTCTAACGGTATTACTCATGTATTTCGTGCTCTTGTTGACTCTGGCAGTCAATCTTGTTTTCTCACCGAGCGCGCTGCTCAATTATTGTGTGCTCCTCGTACTAAGACCACTCATAGTGTGGTAGGATTGTCTCAGGTACCCTTACGCTCAAAAGGTCTCACCTCAGTTGCTGTTGAAACTCTTGGGGGCAAGGTTATTTCAATTAATGAAAGATTTTTAATATTGGAAAAAATTTGTGTTAACCTACCAAGCACACAAGTAGACTCTGAAGTTCTTTCCAAGGTTCGTCCTTATGTTTTGGCAGACCCTACGTTTCACTTGCCAGGAGGCATAGACGTTCTTCTTGGTGGTGCTTTATTTCCACTCATACTTACTCAAGAATCTTATAACCTCGGACCTGGTTTACCCAGGCTAATAGGCACACACTTTGGCTTTTTAGTAATGGGTAACGCACCATGTCTATCTGGCAGTGAACTTCATAGTAACTCCAGCTCTCAATTATCAACTACACTTCTAGTTGTCAACGACATTGACCTTCACTACTCACTACAAAGGTTTTGGCAACAGGAAGAACCCCCTGCTGTGTCTAAGCTTTCTCAAGAAAATACATTATGTGAAGATCACTTTCTCGCCACTCATACTAGGGACCAATCTGGCCGATATTGTGTCCGACTACCATTCAAGACTGAACATCCTCCTCTGGGTCAATCTCGTTTAAATGCAGAAAAAAGACTGCACTCTCTAGAGAAGAAATTTAGTGCTCAACCTCAATTTAAATCCCTATATACTGATTTTATGGCTGACTACTTAGCCTCTGGTCACATGATATACGCTCATAATACTGATCTAACTGTACCTCATTACTTCCTTCCTCACCATGGTGTTTTAAAGGAGTCTAGCAGCACAACTCGTTTACGTACTGTATTTGATGCTAGTTCTGAAACCTCTAATGGTATTTCTCTTAATAACATTTTATTAACAGGCAAAAGGATGCAAACGAATATTTGTGATTTATTACTAAATTTTCGGATTCATAACGTTGTTTTTTCTTGTGACATTCGTCAAATGTATAGACAGGTAAAAATGCACCCTGATGACCAGTGCTATCAGATGATCTTATGGCGTGAAAGTCCAGATCAGCCCTCTTTAATCTACAAGCTCACGACAGTGACTTACGGAGTGAATTGTTCACCGTATCTTGCCATTAGAACCTTACATCAGCTCGCTGCAGACGAAGGTGACTCCTATCCTGAAGCTGCAAATATTCTACGCACGCAGACGTTCGTAGATGACATCATCTCTGGAGCTGACTCTGAAGAAAAGGCTTTGAGCCTCCGTAAGCAACTCATCTCGCTCCTGGCTCGCGGAGGCTTTGAACTACGCAAATGGACATCTAACTCAAGTCAACTGCTGCAAGATCTTCCTGATGCTCATTTAGAGACCCCTGTATTCCTTCAAGGCAGTAAACAACCACATTTCACTATATTAGGTCTTCACTGGTCACCCTCTACCGATACGTTTACCTATAATTTGAATTTTCCTCACAATTCCAGGACTAAACATCAAATTCTCGGTATCATTGCCCAGATTTACGACCCTTGTGGCTTTCTCTCACCCATTGTTATGTGGGCCAAGCGTTTTATGCAACTACTCTGGATCAAAGGATTGAACTGGGATGAACTACTTCCTTCTGAACAATTGAAATTATGGCAAACCTTTACAGACTCGGCTAATACTCTACGAGAAATTGTAATTCCTCGTGCATTACGAATAACACACTCGAGAAACTTTGAGTTACACGGTTTCTCAGATGCTTCTGAGAACGGTTATGCCGCCGTCGTTTACTTGAGATGCCAACTTAGCGACGACTCTGTGTTAATTTGGCAAGTAATATCGAAGACTCGGGTAGCCCCTCTGAAAAGGCTCACGGTACCTCGATTAGAGCTAAGTGCAGCTCATTTACTCGCCCAACTAGTGGGATATGTTATCTCTCTTTTTGAAAAAAAGGGTGGAATTTTCTTCTGTATTTCTATGGTGTGATTCGACAGTAACACTGACATGGTTACAAACACCTCTTCATCGATTGAAGACGTTTGTTGCCAACCGGGTAGCCCAGATACAAGAATTAGTGCATTCTCATTACTGGAGACACGTAGCGAGTGAAGATAATCCTGCTGATTGCGCGTCGCGTGGGTTACTTCCTAAAGATTTACCACAGCATTCATTATGGTGGTACGGCCCCCTTTGGCTACAAAAATCTAATGATAACTGGCCGGTATCTCATTTTATGCCTGCAAAACTTACTGACACAGGAGAAGAGAAACCCATTTCACCTATATCTCTCATATCAACTGCTCCTCATGAATGGGAGCTCCTCACTCAGTTTTCTCACTTTAGCCGACTCCAGCGTGTGATGGCTTATATTTTGCGATTTACTCATAACGCTCGTCATTCAAGAAAGCTTGATGGTCCTCTCAACACTCTGGAAATGAGGGCATCAAGACTGGCAATTTTCAAGATGGTTCAAGAATCAGCGTTCAGAGACTACATCGTTGCCATGAAGAAGGATCCAACTACACCTGCCTCGTCACAACTTCGCCGACTCTCTCCTTTTCTCGACAAGGATGATATCCTACGAGTGGGAGGACGTCTCAACGCTTTAAAACTTCCTACGGATGTGCAACATCCTGTGATTTTGCCAAAACGACATCATGTCGTCAACCTTCTTATTGATTTTTATCATCGAAAATACTTACACTCAGGCGCTCAATTGACTCAATCACTTCTTGCACAGGATGTGTGGATACTCTCGGCCCGAAGTGTAATACGCTCTTGCATTTTTCAATGTGTTGTATGTTTTCGACACAAGCCTCACAATAAATCTCCGCTCATGGGTGATTTACCAAAAGCAAGATTAACTCCTTCTCGTCCGTTTCTCAACACCGGAATTGACTACGGAGGTCCTTTTAACATCAAAATGCACAATTTGCGCTCGATTCGCTTGACCAAAGCATATATTTGTATCTTTGTTTGCCTTGTGACAAAGGCTGTACACATTGAAGTAGTATCGGACCTGTTGACAGATGAGTTTATTGCCGCTCTCACCCGATTTGTGTCTAGACGCGGTCTTTGCACAAATATTTATTCTGACTGTGGAACAAATTTCGTTGGAGCGAATAATGCTTTACAAAATCTCATCATCTCTTCAGGCTGAACCCCTCTTGCTGAATTCTCATCACAACACAATATCAACTTTCATTTTTTAAATTATTATTCTTTAAAAAGCATTCAAATTCTTGAGTTGCATTTTCATTAAAAGGACAACTAATAACAAGGCTTTTCTTACATTATTATAATAAAATTATACGTAATATTTTTTCAAATAATAAATTGTTTTTTATAGATTTCTAAGCATTTCTATTTGTTCTGATCAATATGTAAAGAGTGTCTTACCAGTAGGTATTGAAAACTCACCATTAGTTTTTCTCTTTAAAAAAGGATGTTTTTTAGGAATAGCTTTAGTCACCTTCTTTGAAACTACTTCCTCCGATGAACCTCCATTAATGCTATCATTTCTACCTAAAGATGATCAAATAGAATATGTTAGTAAAATAGCATAGAGAGTGTGCTAAAAAAATTTTATAAATAAGCTTTCCAGGATCGACATGATTAATGTGGCAATTCCTTATTACAAATAGTAAAAAACAAAGTTTAGATTTGACTACAATTAAATTGTAATATGATTTCTACTAACTCTTTAGTGATATGTTCAAATTAGTATACTGTTGATTTTATGATTGATATCTGTGTTTCATTTTTTCACGTTTTTACTTGCTCTCTGGGGGGCTGTGAAGGGGTTTGGGGATAAATGAAGAAATATTAAATAATTTTATCCTTTTTTCCTTTTGGCTTAAGAAATTATTTTAAATAGGTCAAATTTAAATTCTATAATAAATTTCAATATGAAAATTAAATCACTAATTACTTGGTATAATTTACTGTGATTTATTAAAAATAAATAATCCACAGAACAAACCTGTAACTACAGATATTTTCACTCTAGTCTTATGAACATTCAGGTGACAAATTAAACACCCTCAGGGACATGACAATACATAGTGGTTAACTCTACACACTTGCTTTATTTATAATGAATCTAACTACATGCCCATCCCTGAACGCTGCGGCCTCAACTCTTAATAAAGCTAGGCCACATTCCCGTGCTTAAAGCAAGTAGTCACATAGTCTTAACTTATACATACCATTAAAACTAGTGCCTACACATAATCTTCTAAGAAAGAGAGAATAGTAACCAACCTATAACCATTTATGAAAATCATACAATTACTTTCAAAGTGAATACAAAATAGAATTTAGTTTAGGAATTTTGTCAGAATTTATTAAAATCTCAACATTATATTCACAAATATATTAGCTTTTAAAACTACTCAACAATTTATTGTTATCAACGCTCCTAATTATATTGACGTTGCTAACATCTAATTTCTACATTAATTTCTCAGAAAGGGAGAATCGTAACCGACCTAACACTGTTTATAAAAATCATACCATTACTTTCAAAGTGAATACAAAATAGAATGTAGTTTATTCCCTTTGTCAGAATTTAATAAAATCTTAGCATTATATTTACTAATACATAAACTTACAAAACTATTCAACAGTTTATTGTTATTAACATTTTTTATTTTTTTGACATTGTTAACATCTAAATAACGATTAGTCTATAATATATGAACAAAAAAGCTTGACATATTTAACCTTTCATATTTTATTTCTCTAATATTCTCTTTAAATCTTGTTAAAGCTTGTCTTCTAGTCTGTATAATATAACTTTGATCACAACCATTACAATTTCCCATGACCTCCCTGATTTATCTAGTGTTTCCATCTTGTCTTTTCTATAAACTTGTAAATTTTTAGGGAGTTGTGATTTCTATAAGCAATTTTTAAATTATTATTATTTTTTACAAAGCATTCAAATTCTTGAGTTGAATTTTCATTAAAAGGACAACTAATAACATGGCTTTTCTTACATTTTATTAATAAAAATATATGTAATATTTTTTCAAATAATAATTTTTTTTCTATAGATTTCTAAGCATTTCTATTTCTTCTGATCAATATGTATAGAGTGTATTACCAGTGGGTATTGAAGACTCACCATTAGTTTTTCTCTTTAAAAAAGGATGTTTTTTAGGAATAGCTTTAGTCACCTTCTTTGAAACTACTCCCTCCGATGAACCTCCATTAATGCTATCATTTCTACCTAAAGATGATCAAATAGAATATGTTAGTAAAATAGCATAGAGAGTGTGATAAAAAAATTTAATAAATAAGCTATCCAGGATCGACATGATTAATGTGGCAATTCCTTATTACAAATAGTAAAAAACAAAATTTAGATTTGACTACAATTAAATTGTACTATGATTTCCATTAACTCTTTAGTGATATGTTCAAAATAGTATACTGTTGATTTTATGATTGATATTTGTGTTTCATTTTGTGCACGTTTTTACTTGCTCTCTGGGGGGGGGGGGCTGTGAAGGGGTTTGGGGTTAAATGAAGAATTAATAAATAATTTTATCCTTTTTTCCTTTTGGCTTAGGAAATTATTTTAAATAGGTCAAATTTAAATTCTATATTAAGATTTAATATAAAAATCCAATCACTAATTACTTGGTATAATTTTATGTGATTTATTAATAATAAATAATCCACAGAACAAACCTGTAACCACAGATATTTTCATTCTAGTCTTATGAACATTCGGGTTACCAATTAACCATCCTCAGAGACATGACAATACATAGTTGTAACCCTACACTCTTCCTGTATTTTAATTGAATCAAACTACATGCCCATCCCTGAACGCTGCGGCCTCTACTCTTAACAAAGCTAGGCCACATTCCCGTTTTAAAAGCATGTAGTCACATAGTCTCAACTTATACATACCATTAAAACAAGTTCTTATACATAGTTTTCTAAGAAAGGGAGAATAGTACCCAACCCATAACCGTTTATAAAAATCATACCATTAATTTCAAAGTGAATACAAAATAGAATGTAGTTTATTCCCTTTGTCAGAATTTAATAAAATCTTAGCATTATATTTACTAATACATAAACTTACAAAACTATTCAACAGTTTATTGTTATTAACATTCTTTATTTTTTTGACGTTGTTAACATCTAAATAACGATTAGTCTATAATATATGAACAAAAAAGATTGACTTATTTAACCTTTCATATTTTATTTCTCTAATATTCTCTTTAAACCTTGTTAAAGCTTGTCTTCTAGTCTGTATAATATAGTGAACTCTTTAGTGATATGTTCAAAATAGTATACTGTTGATTTTATGATTGATATCTGTGTTTCATTTTTTGCACGTTTTTACTTGCTCTCTGGTTGGTTGTGAAGGGGTTTGGGGTTAGATGAAGAATTATTAAGTAATTTTATCCTTTATTTCCTTTTGGCTTAAGAAATTATTTTAAATAGGTCAAATTTAAATTCTATAATAAATTATAATATGAAAATTGAATCACTAATTACTTGGTATAATTTACTGTGATTTATTAATAATAAATAATCCACAGAACCATACCTGTAACTACAGATATTTTCACTCTAGTCTTATGAACATTCAGGTGACAAATTAAACACCCTCTGAGACATGACAATACATAGTGGTTAACTCTACACACTTCCTTTATTTATAATGAATCTAACTACATGCCCATCCCTGAACGCTGCGGCCTCAACTCTTAATAAACCTATGCTACATTCCCGTGCTTAAAGCAAGTAGTCACATAGTCTTAACTTATACATACCATTAAAACTAGTGCCTACACATAATCTTCTAAGAAAGGGAGGATAGTAACAAACCCATAGCCATTTATGAAAATCATACAATTACTTTCAAAGTGAATACAAAATAGAATTTAGTTTAGGAATTTTGTCAGAATTTATTAAAATATCAACATTATATTCACAAATATATTAGCTTTTAAAACTACTCAACAATATATTGTTATCAATGCTCCTAATTATATTGACGTTGCTAACATCTAATTTCTACATTAATTTCTCAGAAAGGGAGAATCGTAACCAACCTAAAACTGTCTATAAAAATCATACCATTACTTTTAAAGTTAATACAAAATAGAATGTAGTTTATTCCCTTTGTCAGAATTTAATAAAATCTCAGCATTATATTTACTAATACATAAACTTACAAAACTATTCAACAGTTTATTGTTATTAACGTTCTTTTTTATTTTGACTTTGTTCATATCTAAATAACGATTACTCTGTAATATATTAGCAGAAGTACTTTACTAACCTTTCATATTTTATGTATCTAATATGCTTTTTAAACTTGGTTAAATCTTTTTTCTAGTTTGTCAAATATAAATTTGATCACCACCATTAAAATTTACTTTCTAAATGCCTGATTTATTTAATGTTTCCATCTTATCTTTCATACAGCCTATGAAATTTTTAAGGGAATAATAATTGCTAATATAGGTTTTAAATTATTATTCTTAAAAAATAATTCCAACCCTAGAGTTGAAATTTCATTAAAAAGTATACTAATAAAATGGATTTTCTTACATTTTATTAATAGAAAAATAATATACATATTTTTGTAATAATAAATTGTTTCTTTTGATTTATAAGCATTTTCATTTGTTCTGATCAATATGTATATAGTATCTTACCTGTAGGTATTGAGTACTCAATAATAGTTATTTTCCTTGAAACTGGACATTTATTAGACATATATTTAAGTTTCTTTTTTGAAACTTTTTCCTCAGGTGAATCTCCAATCATGCTATCATTTCTACCTAAAGATGATCAAATAAAATATGTTAGTAGAATAGCATAGAGAGTGTGATAAAAACATTTTATAAATAACTTTTCTAGGTTCAGCATGATTAATGTGGCAATTTCTTATTACGAATACTAATAAAGAAACTTTAGGCATGACTACAATTAAATTGTAATATTAATACTACTAACTTTTTACTAATATGTTTTATTTATTTTTGGTGTCCCTGGACTTTTAGATAGCATTGTGGGTCTTCAAAACTGAGTCCGCCAGCCTCAATGCATCCACACTGTAGAGGACCTCTTTGAGTACCGAAGCCAATGGCACCAATCCAAGTCGCAAGATATGTGGAACAAGTTCTGGGCATTCGAGAATGTGGTCTGGCGTGAGATGGGCATCGGAACAGTTCTTGCAGGAGATATATGTTCTGGTCTTGTCTGGAAGAATCTTCATTCCTTTAAATGGTTTGTCCTAAGTCTTGCAATTGTTGACGTAAGGATTGGGACCATCAAAATCGACAATAAGGGGTTTTCTCAAGGAATGGGGCAGAAGTCCCCCAACTTTTGCGTCTGCAAGCGTTATAGTATGGCAATGTTGGTCAGAGTTTCTGCCTTCTTTGGTCAACGAATCCGCACACTCGTTTCCCTCAATATTCACATGTGCAGGTATCCATTGCAGCAAGCAGGATTTCTCATTGCAGTGCAAACTTTCCAGTAGGATGTTGATGGCAGAGGTGATGTTAGTTTCTCCATTTTTGATTCCTTCTAAGGCATCTTTTGAGCCAAAAAGATAACTAATCCTTCCGTCGACAGAAATTCCGGACTGGACAGATACAATGTAAGTGCCTCCTTAATTGCAAGAAGTTCAATGGTAAAGTTTGAAGTGATCAACGTTGATTTTATGAATATATATTTGTCTCCATTTGGAAGAAGGAAAAGAACAACAGCACCTCCCTTGTTGAGAGATATGTTAGATGAGCCATCTGTATAGGCAATTGCTAAGTTCCCCTGAGAGAGCCTCTCAATCGTATCAAGACCTCCTTGTCTAAGAATCTTTGGCCTTCCTTCTTCGAGGTTGGGTGTAGGAGATTCAAATTAATTTTCATTTCCTTTGGTGCCCCTGTGGGAAAAAGAGGCTCCTGCAGAAAGTCCAACGTGGAATGCTCCAACTTTATTTGTCTCCTAATAGCTCTATCAAGTTGGAGCGTTGATGATCTTTTAAGCCTTTCCGTGTCTTTCCATTCATTAAACACTCTGGTGGAGATATGATCTTCCTTGTGACAGCGTAGTTTGATGGTGAACTTTAAGGTGGCAAGATTGCGCCTGCTTTCTAGAGGAGGAAGACCACATTTCCTTTCAGCTTTTCTGTTGTTGGTTGAGGAGACTGCACCAATAATAATTTTTGATGCTCGATGTTGAATTGAATCCAATTTCAGTTTCGAAGTTTTGGATGCCGGGGTCCAGATTGGGGCAGCATATTCAAGTACTGGTCTAATGACAAAGCAATATACCCTTTTAAGGGTATTGGGTCTTGATCCCCATGTAGTTCTACAGAGTCTTCTAAGTATGTTCAATTTTCTGAGCATTTTATTGGATGTTTGTTCAATGTGCTTTGAAAAACGAAGCTCAGGATCAAGGGTCACGCCCAGATAGGTAGGGAAAAACACTCTTTTAATATTGGAGTCTTCGATTTTATTATTTGCATCAAAAGTGCCTCTTTGCCGTCTGTCTGTAGAGAAGATACAATAGTTTGTCTTATCAGTGTTAATGGTCAATTTGAGATCTTTTGCCCATGCTGCACTGCCCTTCAGTGATTTATTCACAGCTTCCTCTGATGCTGCAATGTCTCCATGTGTATGCCATATAGCGATATCATCTGCATAACATCCGACTTTCGTGTCCGGATGAATATGAGGGTGGATTGTGTTCATATAAGCAAGAAAAAGAAGAGCACTGAGCACCGAGCCCAGAGGTACTCCAGCCCAGAGCCTGTGCGACTTCGAGAGCACTCCATTGAACCTAACAGAAAACCTCCTGCCTCTAAGAAAATCATTGATCCAAAGCAACCCTCTGCCTTTTATTCCAGAACTGTGAATAATATCTACTAACTTTTGATGGCAAACTCGGTCAAAGGCCGATGATAGGTCTAAGAATACTGCAACAGGCTTTTTATGGGGCTTTTCCCGAAAACCTTTGATTATGGTTTGACTCAGGTATAACAGCTGGTCCACAGTACTATGATTTGCACGATAGGCTGTTTGATAGAAATGAATAATGTCGTGCTCCGTGAGATATTTCATAAGTCGGCTGTGTATTATACGCTCCATCAATTTACAAAGTATGCATGTCAAAGAAATAGGTCTGTAGCCTTTGCAGTTGGTGGCATCCTTTCCTGAGTTGAGAATAGGTACGATGATAGAGCTCTTCCAAATCTTGGGCAATTTGCCACTGCGACAGGAGGTATTAAAAATATTTAGTAAATATCTTTTGCAATTTCACCAAAGTGCACAATCATTTGACCAAACATAACATCAGGTCCTGGAGACTTCTTTGAATTTAGACGCTGAATAGCACATTCCAGTTCCTCAGGGGAAAAATCAGATGAGAAAATATCCTCGGTGCAAAACCTCTTGTTCTTCTCAATGATTGATCTATATCTCTTATACTGCAATCTGTCCTCCACCGAAAACATTAGTTTGCTTGTGACTTCATAATGTTTTGCAAGCATATTTGCTGCCTCTTTGTTTAAACTTGCATTTACTCCGTCGATTAAGATTACAGTTGACTGAGACTCTTTGGGCTTTGGGATGTAAGAATTATATAGGATATTTATCAAATTCCAGTATTGTGATGTTCCCTTTGATGGGTCCAATTTGCTACATAACTTAGCCCACTTGTATTTTTTGACAGCCTCCTCTCGGGGGAGCCTGTAACCCCTAGAGAGCTCATGCCCAGGTAGCGGATAGGGGAAGCCTTCAGTGGTCTCCAATGGTGGTTGAAGGGACATAATATACCTTCGCGGACAAACAGGTAGAAGTACAACCTCCTTGAAGGCTCTGGCAAATTTTAATTTTCATGGACAGTGAAATACTAATATGTTCAAAATAGTATACTGTTAATTATATGATTGATATCTGCGTTTTATTGTTTACAAGTTTTTACTTGCTCTCAGGGTGACCGTGCAGGGGTTTGGGGCTAAATGAGGGATTATTACATAATTTTAACCGTATCCTCCTTTTGGCTTAAGTAGTTGTTTTAAATAAGTAAAATTTAAATTCTATAATAAATATCAATATGAAAATTCAACCACTAATTACTTGATATTATTTACTGTGATTTATTAATAATAAATAATCCACAAAACAAACCTCTAACCACAAATATTTTTATTCTAGTCTTATTTATGTACGTTCAGGTTACAAATTCACAATCCTCAGAGGCTTGACAATACTTAGTGGTTAACTCTACATAGTTATTTAATTATAATGAATCAAACTACATGCCCATCCCTCAACGCTGCGGCCTCTACTCTTAACAAAGCTAGGCTACATTCCCATAATTTTCAAAATAGAATTTAGTTTATTCCCTTTGTCAAAATTTAATAAAATCTCAGCATTTTATTTACTGATACATAAACTTACAAAACTATTCAACAATTTATTGCTATTAACATTCTTTATTATTTTGACTTTGTTAACATCTAAATAACAATTATTCTATAATATATGAACAAAATAGCTTGACCTATTTAACCTTTCATATTTTATTTCTCTAATATGCTCTTTAAACCTTGTAAAAGCTTGTCTTCTAGTCTGTATAATATAACTTTGATTACAATCATTACAATTTCCCTTGTACCTCCCTGATTTATCTAATGTTTCTATCTTATCTTTCCTATAAACTTGTAAATATTTAGTGAGTTGTGATTTCTATAAGCAATTTTTAAATTAATATTCTTAAAAAGCATTCTAATTCTTGAGTTGAATTTTCATTAAAAGGACAACTATTAACAAGGATTTTCTTACATTTTATTAATAAAAATATATGTAATATTTTTTCAAATAATAAATTGTTTTCTATAGATTTCTAAGCATTTCTTGTTGTTCTGATCAATATGTATAGAGTGTCTTACCAGTAGGTATTGAAGACTCATCACTAGTTCTTTTCTTTAAAAAAAGATGTTTTTTAGTGTTAGATTTAGTCAACTTCTTTGAAACTTCTTCCTCCGATGAATCTCCATTAATGCTATCATTTCTACCTGAAGATGATCAAATAGAATATGTTAGTAAAATAGCATAGAGAGAGATACACAAATTTTATAAATAAGCTTTCTAAGATTGACATGATTAATGTGGCAATTCCTTATTACAAATAGTAAAAAAAAATTAGATTTGACTACAGTTAAATTGTAATACGATTTCTACTAGAAAAGTAGTGATATGTTAAATATAGTATACTGTTGATTATATGATTGATATCTGTGTTTCAATTTTTGCACTTTTTTACTTGCTCTCTGGTTGACAGCGAAGGGGTTTGGGTTTAAATGAGGGATTATTAAATAATTTTACCCTTAATCTCCTTTTGTCTTAAGAAGTTATTTTAAATAAGTCAAATTTCAAATCTATAATAAATTTAAATACGAAAATTCATCCACTAATTACTTGATATAATTTAGTGTGAATTGTTAATAATAAATAATCCACAGAACAAACCTCTAACCACAAATATTTCTATTCTAGTGTTATGTACATTCAGGTTACAAATTAATCATCCTCAGAGACAAGACAATATATAGTTGTAACCCTGCACACTTCCTTTATTTTAAATGAATCAAAATACATGCCCATCCTTGAACGCTACAGCCTCTACTCTTAACAAAGCTAGGCAACATTCCCATGGTAAAAGCAAGTACAGTAGTAGTCTTAACTAATACATAACAATAAAACTAGTTCTTATACATTAATTTCCAAGAAAGGGAAAATAGTAACTAACCCAAAATCATTTATGAAAATCATAACATTATTTTCAAAGTGAATACAAAATAGAGAGTGGAATAAGTCCTTTGTCAGAATTTATTAAAATCACAGCATTATATTTAGTAAAGTATAAACTCTCAAAACTATTCATCAGCTTATTGTTATTAATGATCTTCATTATTTTGATGGTGTTAACATCTAAATAATGATTAGTCTAAAATATATGAACAGAAAAGCTTGTCTTATTTAACCTTTCATATATTATATCTCTAATATGCTTTTAAAACCTTGTTAACAACTTTCTTCTAGTCTGTCCAATATAAATTTGATCACAATCATTAAAATTTACTTTGTAAATACCTGATTTACTTAATGTTTCTTTTATTTTAAGGATAGCCTGATAAATGTTTAACGGTGTTGTGATTTTTAAACGTAATTTTTAAATTATTATTCTTAAAATTTCATTCTAACCCTTCAGTTCAAATTTCATTAAAAGGATAACCAATAAAATGGACTATTTTACATTTTAATAATAAAAACCATACATCTTTTTTTTAATAATAAAAAGTTTCCTATAGATTTATAGGCATTTTATTTGTTCTGATCAATATGTAGTGTCTTATTAGTATGCATTGGACTCATCAATAGTTATTTTTTTAAAAAATCGACATCTATTAGAAATAGTTTTAGGTAACTCTTTTAGAACTTCCTCCTCCGATAAATTTCCATTCTCGCTATCATTTCTACCTAAAGATAATCAAATAAAATATGTTAGTAGAATAGCATAGAGAGTGTGATAAAAACAATTCATTTAAAAGCTTTCTAGGTTTAGCATGACTAATAAGGCAATTCCTCATTACTGATACTAATAAAGAAAATTCAGATTTGACTACAATTAAATTGTAATATGATTTCTACTAACTCTTTACTGATATGCACAATACAGTATATTGTTGATTTTATGATTGATATCTGTGTTTCATTTCATGCATGTTTTACTTGCTCTCTGGAGGGCCATGAAGGGATTTTGGGTTAAATGAGAAATTATTAAATAATTCGCCCCTTTACACGTTCATTGCCAAACTGGAAATTGGAACTTTGTGTGGTGGCCAATTTAAAAAAATTTTTTTATTTTGTTATATTATGCTCCAAATAAGAAAATATAATATTTACAAACTTTTATTATTATGTACTTAGGAATTATGGTCTATAATATCCATCATGCGATATAGCGTGATTGGCCATACATAATGCAAGTTTTGCCCATATGGCCAAAAAACGCGATATCTCGTTATATATGATTCAGCCAAAAAAGGCACATAGTTTACAAATAAGAGTTATTTAAATATAATAATTATAATGACTATTATTAGCTGACATTTATATTCAGGCAAAATATGAAAAACTCACTCTAGATTGTAATTCACTTATACATTAAAAATTTAAAAAATGGTTTAAAAATGTAAATAAATTTAGCATGGAAATCTTGCAAAAAAAACAGTCAAAACATAATGGAGGAGCACCTGGGCAGTTTTCACACTCAGTTGTGGTGTTTATCCTATTTTTATTTTTATATCAATTTTTGCAATCTTTTCTAGAAGTTGCATTTACTATTTCACAGTTGTTGAGACATCGCGGTTTGGCTTTTTCAATTTTAGTTAGCTTGTGTTGGACTCGGTCTCCTAGTGTCTTCTGTGTTGTTTGTGGGTCAGAATCTAGTAATAACTCTTCCACCCCTGATTTTTAAACAAATGTTTTTTTGGACGATCCGGAATTTAACTGAGCCTTTTCAAGGGTCCTGGTTGAACACCCATAATTAAAAAACCAAAATCAAAACAAATAAATAAATCCGAACTTAAAAGCACTAAATCAATGAATAACTAAACGAAATTATTTGGATGTTACCTTATCCGAATGCTACCATTGTGTGGACTGGCTGATAAGAACTAAACGAAATGGCTGGTGACCATCCCCACTACAAAAAGATCAATCCTTAACCTAGTGGCCAATATAAGTATTACACACATTTTCGCTGTGGCCGCTATAATAATTCACGTAGAATATGATGTCAACAACTGCGCGATATCTCGTAATCGGTCGTCCAGTAAGATCTGACATCACATGATATCGTGTAATTGCCAATGAAGAAGTTAATCTTCTTTCGGCTGAAGAAGCAATTTTAAAAAGGTAAAATTAAAACTCTATAATAATTATCAATGTGAAAATTCAAACACTAATTACTTGGAATTAATTACTGTGATTTATTAATAATAAATAATGCACAAAACAAACCTCAAACCACAAATATTTTTATTCTAGTCTTATGTACATTCAGGTTACAGATTAACCATCCTCAGAGACATAACAATACTTAGTGGTTAACTCTACACAGTTCCTTTATGTATAATGAATTAAACTACATGCCCATCCCTGAACGCTGTGGCCTCTACTCTTAACAAAGCTAGGCCACATACTTGCTAAAAGCAAGTAGTCACATAGGCTTAACTTATACATACCATTAAAACCAGTTCTTACACATAATTTTCTAAGACAGGGAGAATAGTAACCAACCCATAACCGTTAATGAAAATCATACAATTACTTTCAAAGTGAATACAAAATAGAATTTAGTTTAGGCCCTTTGTCAGAATTAATTAAAATCTCAAAATTATATTCGCAAATATATTAGCTTTTTAACTACTCAACAATTTATTGATATTAACCGGTCTTAATTATTTTGACGTTGCTAACATCTAATTTCTACATTAATTTTTTAGAAAGGGAGAATCGTAACCAACCTGAAACTGTTTATAAAAATCATACCATTACTTTCAAAGTTTATACAAAATAGAATGAAGTTTATTCCCTTTGTCAAAATTTAATAAAATCTCAAAATTATATTTACTAATACATAAACTTAGAAAACTATTCAACAGTTTATTGTTATTAACATTCTTTATTATTTTGACATTGTTAACATCTAAATAACGATTATTCTATAATATATGAACAAGAAAGCTTGACTTATTTAACCTTTCATATTTTATTTCTATAATATGCTCTTTAAACCTTGTGAAAGCCTGTCTTCTAGACTGTACAATATAACTTTGATCACAATCATTACAACTTCCCATGACCTCCCTGATTTATCTAATGATTCCTTCTTATCTTTCCTATAATCTTGTAAATTGTTAGGGAGTGATGATTTCTATAAGAAATTTTTAAATTAATATTCTTAAAATGCATTCAAATTCTTGAGTTGAATTTTCATTAAAAGGACAACTAATAACATGGCTTTTCTTACATTTTAATAATAAAAATATTAGTAATATTTTTTCAAATAATAAATTGTTTTCTATAGATTTCTAAGCATTTCTATTTGTTCTGATTAATATGTATAGAGTGTCTTACCAGTAGGTATTGAAGACTCATCAGTAGTTCTACTCTTTAAAAAAGGACGTTTGTCAGGAATAGATTTAGTCACCTTCTTTGAAACTTCTTCCTCCGATGATTCTCCATTAATGCTCTCATTTCTTCCTAAAGATGATCAAATAGAATATGTTAGTAAAATAGCATAGAGAATGTGATAAAAAAATTTTATAAATAGGCTTTCTAGGATCAACATGATTATTGTGGCAATTCCTTATTACAAATAGTAAAAAACAAAACTTAGATTTGACTACAATTAAACTGTAATATGTTTTCTACTAACTCTTTAGTGATATGTTCGAAATAGTATACTGTTGATTTTATGATTGATATCTGTGTTTCATTTTTTACACGTTTTTACTTGCTTTCTGGGGGACCGTATAGGGGTTTGGGGTTAAATGAGGAGTTATTAACCCTTTGGACGCCAGCCGCTCGTTTCGCAGCCCAACTCCTGACCGCCAGCCGCTCTGTCAGCGATACTAGTGACAACCGCCAAGGGCTGTATGAACGTTTTAGCACCGGTTTACATTTCGCTCTGCAATTTCGTTAGTTTTTATGCATATGTAATGATTTTTGTTTTGTTTTATAGATAATTACATGGGTTATCAACATTTAGTAATTAAAAAAGTGTTACTTTTACAACAACATTATTGATAATTCAATAATGCCTGACAGAAAAAAAAATTATACAAAAAATCTACTTTAGATAAAAAATTAGGTAGTAAAAAAAATATTTTTATACATTGCAAAGGTTTTTATTCAATTTAGTAACTAAATATCATACTGTGTGCAAATTTTCACAACTCTACTACAAAAAACAGTTTGTCAAAAACGCATTTGTTGACAAGAGAAGTACTTGATTTTTTTGGGATTTTTTCATTCGGCTGGCAACCAAAAGCAAATATGTTTTGCGACAGTATTTTGTTTGTCCAACAGGAATTTTTTGCTTCTGGATAGGAGGTATTACTTTATTCGTAACGTTCCTGTCAAATGAGTCATCTTCGGATAGAAATCCTTGGCCAGTGGAAATGAGGTAAAAAAACTATCTACGAATATGTGAAATCCTTTATTCAAGTAGTTTTCCATGTCTAATAATTTCATAACGACAGTATACCTAAGTCCCTTGTTGACACTTCCATTATTTTTATCTGTATCTCTTTTGCCTTTGTAAAAAAAAAGGACAAACAGTAATGAGAAAACACACATGAGTAACGACATCGCGCTATATAAGAGCATGTGACTTATCAGCTCTGCCCCCGATGATGACAAAAACAAATAGCTGAGCCAAGGTGACTGGTACTACCATGGTGAAAATTATTTTCCTGTAGTGTTAGTGACTTCAACGAAAGTCCAAAACAATAGAAACAAACTTTAAAAGTGTCTAAATACATCTTAAAAATAATGTTTTCCTGGCGGTTCGATTGATCGGACCTTGGCGGTTTTAGCCTACACTTCGTCGGTCCGATGAATCGGTCTGTGGCGGTTTTCGCCTACACATCGTTGGTTCAATAGATCGGACCGTGGCGTCCAAAGGGTTAAATAATTTTCTCCCTAATCTCATTATGGCTTAAGAAGTTATTTTGAATAGGTCAAATTAAAATTCTATAAAAAATTTCAATATGAAAATTCAATCACTAATTACTTGGTATAATTTACTGTGATTTATTAATAAAAAATAATCCACAGAACAAACCTGTAACTACAAATATTTTAATTCTAGTCTTATGAACATTCAGGATACAAATTAACCATCCTCAGAGACATGACAATACATAGTGGTTAACTCTACACAGTTCCTTTATTTATAATGAATCAAACTACATGCCCATCCCTGAACGCTGCGGCCTCTACTCTTAACAAAGCTAGGCCACATTCCCGTGCTAAAAGCAAGTAGTCACATAGGCTTATAGTTCTTACACATAATTTTCTAAGAAAGAGAGAATAGTAACCAACCCATAACCGTTTATGAAAATCATACAATTACTTTCAAAGTGAATACAGAATAGAATTTAGTTTAGGCCCATTGTCAGAACTAATTAAAATCTCAATAATATATTCACAAATATATTACCTTTTAAAACTACTCAACAATTTATTGATATTACCGGTCTTAATTATTTTGACGTTGCTAACATCTAATTTCTACATTAATTTCTCAGAAAGGGAGAATCGTAACCAACCTAAAACTGTTTATAAAAATCATAACATTACTTTCAAAGTGAATACAAAATAGAATGTAGTTTATTCCCTTTGTCAGAATTTAATAAAATCTCAACATTATATTTACTAATACATAAACAAACAAAACCATTCAACAGTTTATTGTTATTAACATTCTTTATTATTTTCACGTTGTTAACATCTAAATAATGATTAGTATGAACAAAAAAGCTTGACTTATTTAACCTTTCATATTTTATTTCTCTAATATGCTCTTTAAACCTTGTGAAAGCTTGTTTTCTAGTCTATATAATATAACTTTGATCACAATCATTAGAATTTCCCTTGTAACTCTCTGATTTATCTAGTGTTTCAATCTTATCTTTCCTATAACCTTGTAAATTTTTAGGGAGTTATGATTTCTAATGGCAATTTTTACATTAATATTCTTAAAAAATATTCAAATTCTTGAGTTGAATTTTCATTAAAAGGACAACTAATAACATGGCTTTTCTTACATTTTATTAATGAAAATATATCCACATTTGTTGATTCCATCTTCGCGTGAGTTACGGTCTGAGTTGACAAAGGGACAGATATCCCGAAATGGCCGTCCTCAACAAGCAAAGTAAGTGCTACCATAGGCAAGTTTAAAACATTTAAAAGTGTATAGTGAAAATATATGTAATATCTTTTTAAATAATAAATTGTTTTCTATAGATATTTAAGCATTTCTATTTGTTCTGATCAATATGTATAGAGTGTCTTACCTGTAGGTATTGAAGACTCATCATTAGTTCTTCTCTTTAAAAAAGGACGTTTTTTAGTAATATATTTAGTCACCTTCTTTGAAACTTTTTCCTCCGATGAAGCTCCATTAATGTTATCATTTCTACCTAAAGATGATCAAATAGAATATGTTAGTAAAATAGCATAGAGAGTGTGATACACAAATTTTATAAATAAGCTTTCTAGGACCGACATGATTAATGTGGCAATTCCTTATTACAAATAGTAAAAAACAAAATTTAGATTTGACTACAATTAAATTGTAATATGATTTCTACTAACTCTTTAGTGATATGTTCAATATAGTATACTGTTGATTATATGATTGAGATCTGTGTTTCGATTTTTGCACTTTTTTACTTGCTCTCTGGTTGACCGTGAAGGGGTTTCAGGTTAAATGAGGGATTATTAAATAATTTTACCCTTAATCTCCTTTTGGCTTAAGAAGTTATTTTAAATAAGTCAAATTTAAAATCTATTATAAATTTCAATATGAAAATTCAACTACTTATTACTCGGTATAATTTACTGTGTTTTGTTAATAATAAACAATCCACAGAACAAACCTCTAACCACAAATATTTTTATTCTAGTCTTATGTACATTTAGAGTACAAAATAACCATCATCAGAGAGATGACAATACATATTGGTTAACTCTACACAGTTCTTTTATTTATAACAAATCAAAATACATGCCTATCCTTGAACACTGCGGCCTCCACTCTTAACAATGCTAGACCACATTCCCATGGTAAAAGCAAATAGTCACATCGTCTATCTCACACTGGTACATAACAATAAAACTAGTCCTTGTACATTAACTTCTAAGAAAGGGAAAAAAGTAACTAACCCAAAATCATTTATGCAAATCATAACATTTTTTCAAAGTGAATATGAAATAAAAAGAGGAATAAGCCCTTTGTCAGAATTTATTAAAATCACAGCTTTATATTTAATAAAGTATAAACTCTCAAAACTATTCATCAGCTCTTTGTTATTAACGATCTTCATTATTTTGACGTCTAAAATATATGAACAGAAAAGCTTGTCTTATTTAACCTCTCATATATTATATCTCTAATATGCTCTTAAAACCTTGTTAACAACTTTCTTCTAGTCTGTCCAATATAAATTTGATCACAACCATTACATTTTACTTTGTAAATACATGATTTACTTAATGTTTCTATCTTATATTAAGGATAGCCTGATAAATGTTTAACGGTGTTGTGATTTTTATACGTAATTTTTAAATTAATATTCTTAGAATTTCATTCTAACCCTTGAGTTCAAATTTCATTAAAAGGATAACTAATAAAATGGATTATTTTACATTTTAATAATAAAAACCATACATCTTTTTTTTAATAATAAAAAGTTTCCTATAGATTTATAGGCATTTTATTTGTTCTGATCAATATGTAGTGTCTTATTAGTATGCAATGGACTCATCAATAGTTATTTTTTTAAAAAATCGACGTTTATTAGAAATAGTTTTAGGTAACTCTTTTAGAACTTCCTCCTCTGACGAATTTCCATTCACGCTATCATTTCTACCTAAAGATAATCAAATAAAATATGTTAGTAGAATAGCATAGAGAGTGTGATAAAAACAATTCATTTAAAAGCTTTCTAGGTTTAGCATGATTAATAAGGCAATTCCTCATTACTGACACTAATAAAGAAAATTCAGATTTGACTACAATTAAATTTAATATGATTTCTACTAACTCTTTACTGATATGCACAATACAGTATATTGTTGATTTTATGATTGATATCTGTGTTTCATTTCATGCATGTTTTACTTGCTCTCTGGAGGGCCATGAAGGGATTTTGGGTTAAATGAGAAATTATTAAATAATTCGCCCCTTTACACGTTCATTGCCAAACTAGAAATTGGAACTTTGTGTGGTGGCCAATTTTTTAAAATTTTTTTATTTTGTTTTATTGTGCTCCAAATAAGAAAATATAATATTAACAAACTTTTATTATAATGTACTTAGGAATTATGGTCTCTAATATCCATCATGCGATATAGCGTGATTGGCCATACATAATGCAAGTTTTGCCCATATGGCCAAAAAACGCGATATCTCGTTATATATGATTCAGCCAAAAAAAGGCACATAGTTTACAAATAAGAGTTATTTAAATGTAATAATTTTAATGACTATTATTAGCTGACATTTATATTCAGGCAAAATATGAAAAACTCACTCTAGATTGTAATTCACTTATACATTAAACATTTAAAAAATGGTTTAAAAATGTAAACATATTTAGCATGGAAATCTTGCAAAAAAACAGTCAAAACATAATGGAGGAGTACCTAGGCAGTTTTCACACTCAGTTGTGGTGTTTATCCTATTTTAATTTTTATATCAATTTTTGCAATCTTCTCTAGAAGTTGCAATTACTATTTTGCGGTTGCTGAGACATCGCGGTTTGGCTTTTTCAATTTTAGTTAGCTTGTGTTGGACTCGGTCTCCTAGTGTCTTCTGTGTTGTTTGTGGGTCAGAATCTAGTAATAACTCTTCCACCCCTGATTTTTAAACAAATGTTTTTTTGGACAATCCGGAATGTAACTGAGCCTTTTCGAGGGTCCAGGTTGAACACCCATAATTAAAAAACCAAAATCAATACAAATAAACAATTCCAAACCTAAAAACACTAAATCAACGAATAACTAAACGAAATTATTTGGATGTTACCTTATCCGAATACTACCATTGTGTGGACTGGCTGATAAGAACTAAACGAAATGGCTGGTGGCCATCCCCACTACAAAAAGATCAATCCTTTCCTTAGTGGCCAATATAAGTATTACACACATTTTCGCTGTGGCCGCTATAATAATTCATGTAGAATATGATAGCAACAACTGCGCGATATCTCGTAATTGGTCGTCCAGTAAGATCTGACATCACATGATATCTTGTAATTGCCAATGAAGAAGTTAATCTTCTTTCGGCTGAAGAAGCAATTTTAAAAAGGTAAAATTAAAACTCTATAATAATTATCAATGTGAAAATTCAAACACTAATTACTTGGAATTAATTACTGTGATTTATTAATAATAAATAATGCACAAAACAAACCTCAAACCACAAATATTTGTATTCTAGTCTTATGTACATTCAGGTTACAGATTAACCATCCTCAAAGACATAACAATACTTAGTGGTTAACTCTACACAGTTCCTTTATGTATAATGAATCAAACTACATGCCCATCCCTGAAGGCTGTGGCCTCTACTCTTAACAAAGCTAGGCCACATACTTGCTAAAAGCAAGTAGTCACATAGGCTTAACTTATACATACCATTAACCTTTTCACGAGCACTCCCGAACATACTCGTTCGCGGACGGTGCGCAGTGTAGGAGCACTCCCGAGAATACTTTATTTGAAATTTCTTCTGTCAGAGCATATGCAATTATATTCTTCCTTGTCAAATGTCATTACTACACCATCTATTAATCCGTTAATATTTGAATTTCTTTGGTATTTGTTAGGCCATCTATTGGACATTATTTGAACTTCTTTGGTGTCATCTGCTAGGCCATCTATTGGTAAATAATCGAAGTAACTTTTCTGTAATGTTTTTTGATCAACCATCTGGAAATCAGCTGACATTTCATGTTTGTCAGACAGGAAGTGTTTTTGTATGTATTTAAGCTAAAAACAGTTGTAGATCACATTTTCCGTTTACTCAGTTTTGTTAGGTTATAAGTAAATTATTGTTCTATAGTGTAGTGTGAATATTTAGTAAACAAACAAATTTTTTTGAAGAATAAATACGGGTTTTTTATTTTATTTATTTTTTATTTATTATTTGGAACATTAAAAGTTAAAATATCTCAAAATCAGGAAAATATTTAAAAAAAACCTCTCTCCTATAGGTGACACTAGTATTGAGAAACCCCGCTCCTGAAAAGGTTAAAACCAGTTCTTACACATAATTTTCTAAGACAGGGAGAATAGTAACCAACCCATAACCGTTAATGAAAATCATACAATTACTTTCAAAGTGAATACAAAATAGAATTTAGTTTAGGCCCTTTGTCAGAATTAATTAAAATCTCAAAATTATATTCACAAATATATTAGCTTTTTAACTACTCAACAATTTATTGATATTAACGGTCTTAATTATTTTGACGTTGCTAACGTCTAATTTCTACATTAATTTTTTAGAAAGGGAGAATCGTAACCAACCTGAAACTGTTTATAAAAATCATACCATTACTTTCAAAGTTTATACAAAATAGAATGAAGTTTATTCCCTTTGTCAAAATTTAATAAAATCTCAAAATTATATTTACTAATACATAAACTTAGAAAACTATTCAACAGTTTATTGTTATTAACATTCTTTATTATTTTGACATTGTTAACATCTAAATAACGATTATTCTATAATATATGAACAAGAAAGCTTGACTTATTTAGCCTTTCATATTATATTTTTCTAATATGCTCTTTAAACCTTGTGAAAGCCTGTCTTCTAGTCTGTATAATATAACTTTGATCACAATCATTACAATTTCCCTTGTAGCTCCCTGATTTATATAATGTTTCCATCTTGTCTTTCCTATAAACTTGTAAGTTTTTAGGGAGTGATGATTTCTATAAGAAATTTTTAAATTATTATTCTTAAAATGCATTCAAATTCTTGAGTTGAATTTTCATTAAAAGGACAACTAATAACATGGCTTTTCTTACATTTTATTAATAAAAATATATGTAATATTTTTTTCAAATAATAAATTGTTTTCTATAGATTTCTAAGCATTTCTATTTGTTCTGATCAATATGTATAGAGTGTAGGTATTGAAGACTTAACATTAGTTCTTCTCTTTAAAAAAGGACGTTTTTTAGGAATAGACTTAGTCACCTTCTTTGAAAATTCATCCTCCGATGAAGCTCCATTAATGTTATCATTTCTACCTAAAGATGATCAAATAGAATATGTTAGTAAAATAGCATAGAGAGTGTGATACACAAATTTTATAAATAAGCTTTCTAGGATCGACATGATTAATGTGACAATTCCTTATTATAAATAGTAAAAACAAAATTAGATTTGACTACAGTTAAATTGTAATACGATTTCTACTAGAAAAGTAGTGATATGTTCAATATAGTATACTGTTGATTATATGATTGATATCTGTGTTTCATTTTTTGCACTTTTGTACTTGCTCTCTGGGGGACCATGAAGGGATTTGGGGTTAAATGAAGAATTATGAAATAATGTTATCGTTTTTTCCTTTTGGCTTAAGAAATTATTTTAAATAGGTCAAATTTAAATTCTATAATTAATTTCAATATAAAAATTCAATCACTAATTACTTGGTATAATTTACTTTGATTTATTAATAAAAAATAATCCACAGAAGAAACCTATAACTACCAATATTTTCATTCTATTCTTATGAACATTCAGGTTACAAATTAACCATCCTCAGAGACATGACAATACATAGTGGTTAACTCTACACAGTTCCTTTATTTATAATGAATCAAACTACATGCCCATTACTGAACACTATGGCCTCTAATGTTAAAAAAGCTAGGCCACATTCCCATGGTAAAAGCATGTAGTCACATAGTCTTAACTTATATATACCATTAAAACTAGTGCTTACACATAATCTTCTAAGAAAGAGAGAATAGTAACCAACCTATAACTGTTTATGAAAATCATACAATTACTTTGAAAGTGAATACAAAATAGAATTTAGTTCTGGCCCTTTTTCAGACTCTATTAAAATCTTAACATTATATTCACAAATATATTAGCTTTTAAAACTACTCAAAAATTTATTGTTATTAACTGTGTTAATTATTTTGACGTTGCTAAAATCTAATTTCTACATTAATTTCTCAGAAAGGGAGAATCGTAACCAACCTGAAACTGTTTATAAAATTCATACCATTACTTTCAAAGTTAATACAAAATAGAATTTAGTTTTGGCCTTTTGTCAGACTCTATTAAAATCTTAACATTATATTCACAAATATATTAGCTTTTAAAACTACTCAACAATTTATTGTTATTAACTGTCTTAATTATTTTGACATGGCTAGCATCTAATTTCTACATTAATTTCTCAGAAACGGAGAATCGTAACCAACCTGAAACTGTTTATAAAAATCATACCATTACTTTCGAAGTTAATACAAAATAGAATGAAGTTTATTCCCTTTGTCAAAATTTAATAAAATCTCAGCATTATATTTACTAATACATAAACTTACAAAACTATTCAACAGTTTATTGTTATTAACATTCTTTATTATTTTGTCGTTGTTAACAACTAAATAACGGTTAGTCTATAATATATGAAACGAAAAGCTTGACTTATTTAATCTCTCATATTTTATTTCTCTAATATGCTCTTTAAACCTTGTGAAAGCTTGTCTGTATAATATAACTTTGATCACAATCATTACAACTTCCCTTGTACCTCCCTGATTTATCTAGTGTTTCCTTCTTATCGTTCATATAATCTTGTAAATTGTTAGGGAGTGATGATTTCTATAAAAAATTTTTAAATTAATATTCTTAAAATGCATTCAAATTCTTGAGTTGAATTTTCATTAAAAAGACAACTAATAACATGGCTTTTCTTACATTTTATTAATAAAAATATATGTAATATTTTTTCAAATAATAAATTGTTTCCTATAGATTTCTAAGCATTTCTATTTGTTCTGATCAATATGTATAGAGTGTCTTACCAGTAGGTAATGAAGACTCATCATTAGTTCTTCTCTTTAAAAAAGGACGTTTTTCAGGAATAGATTTAGTCACTTTCTTTGAAACTTCTTCCTCCGATGAATCTCCATTAATGCTCTCATTTCTACCTAAAGATGATCAAATATAATATGTTAGTAAAATAGCATAGAGAGTGTGATACACAAATTTTATAAATAAGCTTTATAGGATCGACACGATTAATGTGGCAATTCCTTAATACAAATAGTAAAGAAAAAAATTAGATTTGACTACAGTTAAATTGTAATACGATTCCTACTAGAAAAGTAGTGATATGTTCAATATAGTAAACTGTTGATTATATGATTGATGTCTGTGTTTCATTTTTTGCACGTTTTTACTTGCCTCTGGTGGGCCGTGAAGGGGTTTGGGGTAAAATGAGGAATTATGAAATTATTTTATCCTTTTTTTCCTTTTGGCTTAAGAAATTATTTTAAATATGTCAAATTTAAATTCTATAATAAATTTCAATATAAAAATTCAATCACTAATTACCTGGTATAATTTACTTTGATTTATTAAAAAAAAAAAATAATCCACAGAACAAACCTGTAACTACAAATATTTTCATTCTAGTCTTATGAACATTCAGGTTACAAATCAACCCTCCTCAGAGGCATGACAATACATAGTGGTTAACTCTACACAGTTCCTTTATTTATAATGAATCAAACTACATGCCCATCCCTGAACGCTGCGGCCTCTACTCTTAATAAAGCTAGGCCACATTGCCGTGGTAAAAGCATGTAGTCACATAGTCTTACTTATACATACCATTAAAACTAGTTCTTACTCATAATTTTCTAAGAAAGGGAGAATAGTAACCATCCCATAACCATTTATTAAAACCATACAATTACTTTCAAAGTGAATACAAAATAGAATTTAGTTTAGGCCCTTTATCAGAATTAATTAAAATCTCAACATTATATTCACAAATATATTAGCTTTTAAAACTAATCAACAATTTATTGGTATTAACAGTCTTAATAATTTTGATGTTGCTAACATCAATTTTCTACATTAATTTCTCAGAAAGGGAGGATAGTAACCAACCTGAAACTGTTTATAAAAATCATACCATTACTTTCAAAGTGAATACAAAATAAAATGTAGTTTATTCAATTTGTCAGAATTTAATAAAATCTTAGCATTTTATTTACTAATACATAAACTTACAAAACTATTCAGCAGTTTATTGTTATTAACATTCTTTATTATTTTGATGTTGTTAACATCTAAAAAACAATTATTCTATAATATATGAACAAAAAAGCTTGACTTGTTTAACCTATCATATTTTATTTCTCTAATATGCTCTTTAAACCTTGTGAAAGCTTGTCTTCTAGTCTGTATAATATAACTTTGATCACAATCATTACAATTTCCCTTGTACCTCCCTGATTTATCTAATGATTCCTTCTTATCTTTCCTATAATCTTGTAAATTGTTAGGGAGTGATGATTTCTATAAGAAATTTTTAAATTAATATTCTTAAAATGCATTCAAATTCTTGAGTTGAATTTTCATTAAAAGGACAACTAATAACATGGCTTTTCTTACATTTTATTAATAAAAATATATGTAATATTTTTTCAAATAATAAATTGTTTTCTATAGATTTCTAAGCATTTCTATTTGTTCTGATCAATATGTATAGAGTGTCTTACCAGTAGGTATTGAAGACTCATCAGTAGTTCTTCTCTTTAAAAAAGGACGTTTTTCAGGAATAGATTTAGTCACCTTCTTTGAAACTTCTTCCTCCGATGAATCTCCATTAATGCTCTCATTTCTTCCTAAAGATGATCAAATAGAATATGTTAGTAAAATAGCATAGAGAGTGTGATACACTAATTTTATAAATAGGCTTTCTAGGAACAACATGATTAATGTGGCAATTCCTTATTACATATAGTAAAAAACAAAACTTAGATTTGACTACAATTAAACTGTAATACGATTTGTACTAACTCTATAGTGATATGTTCAAAATAGTATACTGTTGATTTTATGATTGATATCTGTGTTTCATTTTTTGCACGTTTTTACGTGCTTTCTGGGGGACTGTGTAGTGGTTTGGGGTTAAATGAGGAGTTATTAAATAATTTTCTCCCTAATCTCATTTTGTCTTAAGAAGTTATTTTGAATAAGTCAAATTTAAATTCTATAATAAATTTCAATATGAAAATTCAACCACTAATTACTTGGTATAATTTACTGTGATTTGTTAATAATAAATAAGCCACAGAACAAACTTCTAACCACAAATATATTTATTCTAGTCTTATGTACATTCAGGTTACAAATTAACCATCCTCAGAGACATCACAATACTTAGTGGTTAACTCAACACAGTTTCTTTATGTATAATGAATCAAACTACATTCCCATCCTTGAACGCTGTGGCCTCTACTCTCAACAAAGCTAGGCCACATTCCCGTGGTAAAAGCAAGTAGCCACATCGTCTTAACTTATACATAACAATAAAACTATTCCTTGTACATATTTTTCTAAGAAAGGGAAAATAGTATTTAACCCAAAATCATTTATGAAAATCACACAATTAATTTCAAAGTGAAATAGAAAGTGGAATGAGCCCTTTGTCAGAATTTAATAAATACTCAACAAATTTCTTCTAGTTTTTCCAAAACAAACTTCATCACAATCATTATAATTTACTTATTACACTTTTAATATTGCTTGCGATCAGACTTTTGCTAACAAAAGGTTGTTACATTGTTAATTTACACTCGGAGGGACGTTTTCGTCTTACGACTTCTTCAGCCTTGTACTTTTGCCGCTAGTTTTTCTGCAGCTGTGCTTCTTTGGTACGATTTTATAAAGGTTAGAAGTCATATGATCGAAGAGTATCTGTGGTCTGTGCCGTGTTTGTTCATTAAGATATCATTTTTATGTGTGTTGCTATGTCTATATATTTCATTTAGTTCTAGTGTGTTTAATATATGGTCTTTGTTGCATTGCATGTGTAGAGGATGCTCATGTTATTTTCCATACTATTGCTGGAGTGTTTTTAGTGTCCATGAGGTGATTTGCCAAAGTGGATTCAATAGTAGTGTGCAGTGCGCTTTTGTGTTCTTTATATCTTTTGGCGAAAGATCTGCCTTTTTGACCAATATAGAACTCATTGCAGTTGTTGCATTGTAGTTTGTATACTCCTTGGTTATTGTATCTGTTGGTATTGTTATTAATGCTGTATCTGATAGTCATTTGGCTTTTATTTGTTGTTCTGTAAGCTGAATCCTGCTTTTATGAATAGGTATGCTACTTTATTTGTGAGTTTGTTTATGTATGTGAGGGTGAGTTCGTGTTTTTTTTTTGTTTATGTTGTTGTTACTGTTCTTTTTGAGTGTTTTTCTGTGTAGTTTGTCTATCAAATAATGGTCATATCCGTTTTTGTGAGTTAAATATTTGATTGTGTTTAGTTTCTTGGTGTAGTTAGTTGTGGACATAGGTATTTTGTTTAGTCTATGTAGTAAATGTTTAATGCTGCGTGTTTATGTTGTATTGGGTGGTTCGATGTGTTTTTATCATGTGTCTATCATGGTTGGCTTGTGGTATATGTTGAATTCATGTTTGTCTTGATTTTTTGTTATGGTGATGTCTAAGAAATTCAATGTTTTGTTATCAAATTCTGCAGTGAACTGGATATTTTTGTATACTTTGTTTATATGTGTTTGTTATGAGTTTTTGGCATTCTCTTATGTTTCCTCGGTATAGTATTATAACGTCGTCTACATATCTGTGCTAATATAATATCATATCAGGGTCTTTGTTGTTATTTATAATTTTATACTGTTCTGTGTTGTAGGAATATTGCTGTGAGAATGCTTGAAATTGGTGAACCCATTGGTATGACTTGTTTCTGTGTGTAATATTTGTTGTTGTTGGATAGAACTATTAGAAAATTCATGAAACTAGACACTCACCCAAATATAAAAAAACAGAATAGATCTAGTAAACAAAATAAAGAACATTGAAATCCCACACAACTCAACCCTTACATCGTTTGACATCACAAACCAATATACCAATATCCCAGTCACAGAAACACTAAATATATTATGAGACAATCTAAGACATAACAACACTCCAAAAAAAATCACAAAAGAAATCATACACATTTTGAACACCATTACACAACAGAACTACTTCACTCACAACAACAAATATTACACACAGAACCAAGGCCTACCAATTGGTTCACCGATTTCAAGCATTCTCGCAGAAGTATTCCTACAACACATAGAACAGAATAAATCATAAATAACAACAAACACGCAGATAAGATAATATGAAGGCTATTCAGAAAGTAAAGAACGTTTTTGAATTAAAAAAAAGAATAAGTACAATAAAAATTTTTTATTATATACATCTGAAAGAGCAACTAAAATACTACTTTTCTACGTAGTCAAAAGACAAATTGAGACATTTAGCGGTGGACAAGCTTTGAAATTCCTTGTTGCTAGCCAGGTCTTCATTCTTGGAAACAAGTGAAAATCGCTTGGTACAAGGTCAGGACTATAGGCCGGATGTCGAAAAACCTCTCATTTGAATGACTCAAGGAGTTCTTTGGTGCTGTTTGCTTTGTGAGGTCAGGTGTTGTCATGCACAAACAAAATTTTTGACGTCAATTTCCCTCGGCGCTTGTATTGAACTGCTCTCCTAAGGTTGCGCAAAGTTTCACAGTACCGCTAAGAGTTTATTATTACACCACGTTCAAGAAAATCAATAAGAAGCACACCTTGCCTATCCCAAAAAACTGTTGCCATAATCTTCCTTGCTGAAAATGTTTGCAAACATTTTCTTGGTTTTTTGGGTAGCTTGTGTGCCCCCACTCCATGGACTGTAATTTCGTTTCGCAATTAACGTGTTTTACCCATGCCTCATCACCAGTTACGATGCGATCCAGTAGTGAATCACCATGTCTGTCGTAGGCATTTAGAAATGTCAACTTGCCTTCATTCGCTTATCTTTATGGTGGTCAGTGGCCATTTTCGGCACCCATCTTGCACAAAATGTGTAGTAGACTAACCTTTCTGTGACAATTTCAAACAAAAAAGTCCGTGAAACTTGTGGGAAACACCGTTATCGTGAATCGGTAGTTTTTGCGAACCTTTTTAATCAACTTTAGTGACCAGTTCATCAGTCACAATGCTCGGGTGTCCACTCTTAGCTTCGTCATGAACGTCAGTTCCGCCATTTTTAAACTGAATACACCATTTTCGCACAGAACTTTCATTCATTACGTTGTTTCCGTAAACTTCACACACTTGGCGATAAATGTCTATCGGTATAACGTTTTTTTGCCAACAAAAACCGTGTCACTGATCGTACCTCACAACTGGAGGGATTTTCAATCGCAGCGCACATCTTCAGGTGAAATTGCGAAAAAACGGACACCGCAGAAATGTTCTCGTTGTCACTGCTGGACGCCGACAGGGTTACCGAGTGCTCACACACCAAAATGTACGAGATCTGCGAGCGCCTGGCGGCGTCAGACAGAAACGTTCCTTACTTTCTGAATAGCCCTCGTATATTGGCACAGATATGTAGACGAAGTTATAATACTATACCGAGGAAACATAAGACAATGCCAACAACACCAAACCCAGATAAACAACAAAATACACAAAAATACCCAGCTCACTGCAGAATTTGAAAACAACAAAACATTGAATTCCTTAGACATCACCATAACAAAAAATCAAAGCAAATATGAATTTAACATATACCACAAGCCAACCATTACAGACACACTGATAATAACACATCGAACCACCCAATACAACATAAACACGCAGCATTCATACATTTACTACACAGATTAAACAAAATACCTATGTTCATAACTAACTAAACTGAGGAACTAAACACAATCAAATATTTAATTCTTGAATTTTATAGTCCATTACGTTCAGTGAATCTAATTAGTCACTTAAACAATAGTTTATGACTATCCAAACTTTCAAAGTTCGAATAGTCATAAACTATTGTTTAAGTGATTAAAAATATTTTATCTCACAAAAACGGGTATGACAATTATTTAATAGACAAACTACACAGAAACATCCTCAACAAGAACAATAACAACAACACAAACAACAAAAACAAGAATACAAACAAATTCATCACCCTCCTTTACATAAACAAACTCACAAATAAAATAGCACACCAATCAAAAAAAGCAGGATACAATGTAGCTTACAGAACAACAAATAAAACCCAAACAGCTATCAGACACAGCATTAATAACAATACCAACACATACAATAACCAAGGAGTACACAAGCTAGAATGCAACAACTACAATAGGTACTATATTAGAAAAAAGGCAGATCATTCGCGGAAAGATATAAAGAACACAAAAGCGCACTGCACACTACTATTGAATCCACCTTTGCAAATCACCTCATGAACACTAAACACTCATGCAAGAGTATGGAAAGTACCATGAGCATCCTGTATACATGCAACAAAGGCCATAAATTAAACACACTAGAACAATATAAAGTATACAGACATAGCAACACACATAAAAATGAAATCCTAAATGAACAAACACGGCACAGATCACACTTACTCTTCGATCACATCATTTCTAACTTTCAAAAAATTGTACCAAAGAAGCACAACTGCAGCAATCCTAACAGCAAAAAAGCGAGGCTGAAGAAGTTATAAGACGAAAACATTTCCTCCAAGTGTAAGTTAACAATTTTACAACCTATAGTTAACAAAAACTCTGGTGGCAAGTAATATCAAAAGTGCAATACGCAATTACAACCAGCTCGTCATTAACAGCAACAAGATTTCGATATTACAATTTACTTTGTAAATTGCTTTGTACCACTGTAACTGTAATTGTCTGTAGGTATAGTGTTTAACACACCTCGTCCTTATTATCCGCGGATATGGAAGCGCAACTGCAATCATATTTGCCCACATTATTATGCCTACCTTTTTATTCTTCTCTATTTACAGTTTGAATAACTGTAATAGTTGTTATTTAAAGGACAAAACATGTTAGATTGTTTAATACAGTATAAGGTTACAAACATTGCCCCTTCTATTTGCCCATACGCATTCATTGACAATATGGAAGATGTAGTTCAATGTACTAGAATCGAAGGCGCTAATTCTAAGATGCAGTGTAAAGTTTAAAACCATGTAACATTAGATTTGTTTTACAAATTACATTGTTCAAAACGTGGCAACTAATTGTTTACAACGTTGGTATCTAATAAGAGAACTCATTTAGTTTAATGAAGCAGGTTTTCTGGAATTAGTTACAATTTTACCTAATAATGCTTACTTTCGGTTAAAAATGTACTTTACAAACGAATTGTAGGCTCTCCTGTGGGAACTAACACCTCACCTATATTACCCAATAAGGATTGGTGGATTTAGAATATCTGGGAAGAGTAAAACAAATTTAAGTCTATATCAACAGCTTGAGGATGATATTTTCACCGCCGTTCCTACGTATAGAATGCGTGATGTCGGTTTATGTAAAATATATATACAAGAGTTAATATAGAAATATATAATTTAGGGTTCACCTAAAGAGTCTAATAGCCAACCTTCGTAGCCTTTACCTGGTTTTTGTTACAACCAAATCTATCCTTACAAAATACATTGTAGCTATATACATTTCTATTATATAACAGGGGTATGTTTTATAAACACCTCCAGTGCATAGGGTTTGTGTGTGTAACAAAGTTATTTTAAAATTGTTGCAAATTTGTGGAGCCTTGGAATTAGGTTTCGTGTTTCCGTTGACTTTGTGCATCATCAGGTATAGAGTTTTAGCAATTTTGGTGGCGTTACATCGATATAACGTTGCCTCTACTATTTAAAACTAATTCTATAACGACTCAAAGTAACACATTGTCAGAAGATATAAAATTAGTTAAGCGTCTCTGAGGATTGCTTGGAAACTTGTTAGATTGTTTAATACAGTATTAAGCTACAAACATTGCCCCTTCTAGTTGCCTATTCGAGTTCATTGACAACATACAATATGTAGGGGCATGTAGTAGAATTGAAGGGGCTAATTCTAAAAGGCAATGTAAAGTTTAAAACCATGTAACATTAGATTTGTTTTACAAATTACATTGTTCAAAACGTGGCAACGAATTGTTTACAACGTTGGTATTTAATAAGAGAACTCACTAAGTTTATTGAAGCAGGTTTTCTAGAATTAGTTACAATTTTACCTAATAATGCTTATTTTAGGTTAACAATGTAATTTAAGTCTATATTAACAGCTTGAGGATGATATTTTGACTGCTGTTCCTCCGAATAAAATGTCATGATGTAGTCGGTTTATGTAATATATATATACAAGAGTTATGATAGAAATATATAATATAGGGTTCTCCTAAAGAGTGTAATAGCCTATTTTCGTAGACTTTATCTGGTTTTTGTTACAACTAAATCCATTCTTAAAACATACTTTGTAGCTATATATATTTGTATTATATAAAAGGGGTATGTTTTTTATAAACCTCCGGTGGGTGTAACAAAGTTATTTTAAAATTTTTGCAAATTTGTGGAGCCTTGTAAATAGGTTTCGTATTTCCGTTGACTTTGTACATCATTAGGTATAAGGTTTTAGTAATTTTGGTGACGTAACATATATATAATGCTGCCTATACTATATAAAACTAAGTCTATAACGACTCAAAGTAACACATTGTCAGGAGTTATGAAATTAGTTTAATTTAAGCGTCTCTGAGGATTGCTTGAATCTACTTTCTGCTTAGCTGTACCAAGTTAGAATAAAATGTTCACGTAGATAGTGACTGCCCTAGCCGTTACATCTTGGTCGAATGTTGTCAGGATACAACTCTGACTGCAACTGTAAATACTACGTAAGCTTTAGAAAATATTAAACAACAGGAACAACTCTACGGTATATGTGTCAACCCGCTCTGGGTGAAGCTGAAACAAAGCTCCCAGGGCAAGACATGGTAAAACAGAGCTTTTCCTCTTATTCGTGAGTTTGTAGTTCCTGTAAAACGTTGGAACAAAGCAGTTTTCCGTATCACATAGATTAATAGTTTAAAATTAACGTAGAACGACGATAAAGGATTTTCAAAATTTTGGACTAAAGTTAGTTGCATTATTTTCGATGAAAATAGTTTCTAAATTTCGATAAAAAATCGGATTTTCTGTTACATACGTAGATTGTAGCAGTATTTAACGTAGAATGACGTGGTGCCAAAAGTTTTTTTAAATTGTGATTTTTCTACGTAACATATTGTTTTTTTTATATTTTTCTAAGCTCTGGGTGAAAACCCCTGAGTTCACCCAGCCCTCGTGGCAGCCAACATCTAGCGAGCTACCACCGTTTCACATGTGCATGCTGTTAGTATCCCTATGTACCAAGCTTATAAGCTCTTTCCATGGAGAATCAGAAGATAGTGAAAAGAAACAGTACGGCTAGTGACAGGCTAAGAGCGTGATGAATAAACCTAATAAAAAAGAAAACCTGCTGGAAAAATCCCGTGACAGATCATGCAGAAACTCTGGAGGGTTGGATCACCTTATGCTAAGAGATAAGGAGGGGTATTACCTTACAAATACCTTGTTAGTTAGGCTATGGCAGGGAATAACATGTAGCTCTTCTTCTGCTGCCTACTCGAAACTGAAAAGGCATGCAAGCAAATTATTACTTCCATGGGGGCACTATATATATATATATATATATATATATATATATATATATATATATATATATATATATATATATATATATATTTTCTTTGCAATATGTTTGAAGGTGTATACTTAGGTTAGTTTAGGTTAGGTTAGGTTAGATTAGGTTAGGATAGGTTAGGTCTGTAGGGACAGCAGCCGTCTGTGGGTGTCGTGGGTGTGGTCATATCTACCCAGTGAGGAAATGAGTGTGGATGTTGTATGTGCGTTTGCCTGTTTGTAGAACTTTGTTGCTAAGTGTCGGAGATGTTGTTTGATGAAAGGCACTTCCAACTCAGCGTGAAGCAGTGTTATTCTTGTACATCTAGGTTCCTTCGTGATTATTCGCCAAACCTTGTTTTGGAATAGCTAGAACCTGCGCATGCGTGAGTTGCCTGCATGGCCCCAGACGAGTGATGCATAAGTGAGTATGCTGCGCAACATAGATACGTATATAGTAGTGGCCGCCCGTAATGAAAGTGGGCTTGTTCTGTTAAGCATAGGATATATTTGTGTTAAAGTAATTGTTGCTTTCTTTAACGTGTTGGTAATGTGAGGATCCCAAACAGACAAACTGTGATGTTTATAAATCTACTTTAGCTGTAACGGTTGCATCACCTGTTTAATCGTTTGGTTGGAACGTGCTCTCAAGCAGTCTATGTCTATGTCTAGTGGTGTGTCGACACAGTGGAGTGCTGTCTAGCTGGGGCCGGAATAACTCCCAGTCAGTCAGTCTGTAGTCCAGCACCTTCCTTAGCTCTCTGCGAACGGGGCTTCCAGAAACCGCCATTATCACGGGATATGATCTGAATTCAGATCTCTATCGACGTGAAGTTGGGGTGACAATAGCAAACCTTTCGCAATAACTGTATGCAAAATGTCTTCGTGTGGTAAGTGCTGTGGTTTGTTGGTTCAGGAGGGGCCAGCAGTATAGCTGTTGTGTTTTGTAAGAAGGTTCGGAGTTTCCGGCCTCCTGTGTTTGTAGACTTACAGCCCCAGCATGTGTGTTTAGAATTCAGGTCCTTTAGAATTTAGGTTATTATTACCCTACAGGAGGCTTGTAGAAGGTCTTCTAAATCGCGAGTGTAATCATCAGAACCTGGGGGTTTGTAAGTTGAAACAAGTATTGTTGTGCTGCCGTTGAGCTCAAGCCTAACAGCTGTTGCTTCAATGCATGCGATTGTGGGCAGTAACAATTTAAAATGTCTAACAAGTATATCTATTATTATAGCTGTACCGACGCGGCTGTAATGCCGTAAACTTTAAAGATTTATCTTGGGGGCTTAGGTGATTCTGTAATAAGCGCTAGTTTATAGTCGGTTCTCTGCATATAGCGAAGAATCTCTAGTTCTTTATATTTTACGCCGTTACCTACATGGTAACCTATCTACGGTTGACAGAAGAGACTTACTGGATGAAGTAAGTCATGCATTCTGAGTGGTTGTAGGGGGTGAAGACAAGGTCTTAATAATGAAAAGACCCAGTCCGCCCGTGAAGGCTTCCCAGGTCAGAGCAGAGTTGACAACTCTTAGGAGCGGTTCAAATGTTTCTTTCGCCCAGTCTATAGAAGCGGGTGAGGTAGATGTGGTTAGGGATGGGTTAGCGGGGGCTGCAGGAGCCACATGAGGCCCCGGTTGGGTTTAGGGGGGCGTCCTGGCCTTTGAAGGTTTGGAGTTGCCGGCCTCCTGTGTTTGTAGACTTACAGCCCCAGCATGTGTGTTTAGAATTCAAGTCCCCGGCAATTATTACCCTACTGGAGGTAGGGTAATATTTATTATAGCGTATCGTTGGTTTTATGCTGAGCTATTACAGACATGAATGCATTATGTAGCCCAAATACGAAATTAGTCGTTTTTATATAACACTAATATTACTCGTTTCTCCTTCATATGGTATAAGAAAAAGATTGTAGTGTTGAATATTTGGAGACATTTGACTAAAAAAATCTATATCAGGAGCGGTTTAGGAATTATACTCGTTTAAAGTGATTAAAACACAGCCTGATTTTACATTTCCAGGTTTCCACGATACAAGGATTTCCTAAATACACTGTTGTGGTACGAGGACAAATATTCCAACGGCAAGTCAATGCTGTCAACTCATAAACATAGAATTTGTCGCCACTGCGCCAACTTACCGTGCGACAACTAGCCCAGGTCTCCCCTACCTTTAGGCTCTGCAGCAATAATAAGGGCGTTATGGTTACAAAATCAGACAAGGGTGAGTTCCCATCGTTATTTATAAAGTCAGGTATATTGCGGACATGGAGGGAGGTTTATGTGATACTTTGCACCTTGCCTTGTTCTATAAAATACTTTTTATAATGAAAAAAACTATATAATTGGGCTAATTGCAAAAACTAGCGGTTCAATTTGAGTGTAAGTATTGTTTATATGGGCGCCGTACAACTTGCATGTGGACGATTCGCTTTAAGGATTATACTATATTATATAAATATACCTTCGTCCCTCATAGAAAGTTATGTAAGGTTTGTCTAATGCCGTAAACTTATATTAGGAATGGTTGGCGGCTTAGATCTAACGCTGATGGCATTTTGGACCCCAGTGAGTATTATTTCTCATCCCTTGATGTGACATCTTTATCCGGACCAGGAGCAGAGGGATTACCAGGATATTATTCAGTTCTCACAATTATTTGAAAAATTCCGAGTCTCTAGCTCATCTCCCAAATTCGATTTGTTTAAATAACCATGGTTTAAACCAATTTAGAGACAAGAGTGATTTATGTAGTACAAATCCGTTCGAAAATTAATCGTTTTCTATAAACAATTACTCTATTAATTATATTGCTAACACTGTTAATTATATTTATTTATTTAAAAATTGAAGATAATAAATAAATATTGATTTTCTTTTTTCATTTGGTATAATGAAAATCTAGTGTTAAATATTTGCAGAGATATGACTTTTTTTAAACGCCTTGCAAGTGCAACCAGAAAATGTAGTCTGGCTGTTTTTATCACTTTAAACACGTTCAACTCTTATCTGCCTTAAAACTTTCACAACTATTTTCATTACTGATTTTCATCTTTTTAGCTGCATAAAAGTAAAAATAAAATAATATTATTTTTTCTTGGACTTATTATTTGTTTATAAATAAGTTTACCATCAAATATGTTCATCAGAAGATGAGAAAGGAATAAAGAAACGATTTATCAAATTTAGAGCTCGACGTCATGAACAGTTAGGAATTACATGCGTTTATAGTGATAAAAAATATGATTTTCCTCTGATTTTACATTTCCAGGTTTGCACGATGCAAACCTGTTTTTTAAACCGTCATATATGTGTTACCATTCAGCCCTACAAGATGTTTCCTATACGAAATGAAAGAAAAGGGTCTGTATTTTTATCCACTGTTTTTTAGATTTAAATGACACGCATTGCTCTTAACCGGTAAACACCTCCCTTCCCCCTGGGGTAAACAACCCTGTCTACTTGGTGCTATATTGCCCACCTATTCCTTCTAGCGGGGGACAATTAGGCCATTTCCCTAATTCCACCCACCCTCCCTTATCCTTCCTTCTACAAGGGATATCAGGGTAAACACCCTTTAATACTTCAATAAAGTATTTTTTTGTCAAGTGATACCAATAGTAGTAAATTAATAAACCTCAAGATGTAACCTGCAAGCCTCAATAAGTTCATCTATCTCTGATACGCACCTCGGCCACATGATATAAGGATCATCCATATGACCTGCACCAAGGCCAGTCTAGTCAAACTTTTGTGAAAGCACTTATCTTGAAAGAGTTAGTTAGTATTAAAACCCGCAACAGTAATACTTGACAAGTAATATAAACAAAAATAGTTTAAAGTTAATTCCTACTTAGGTCGACCAAGAACAATTTTATTTTAGTTACATTTTATTAAATAACTAGCTGATCCGGTGAACTTCGTATCGCCTAAAACTCAATGAATATTAGTTAAACTTCATTTAGAATATTATTAACATATTAATTGATGAACTTATAGTAGTCGATGGAGAAAAGTGTGACAATAAAAGTTCTTGATTGAAATTATTTATTGCAGTGCGCTTGGATATACAATATTTTTTGTTGTTGTAAATTGTTCGAAATGTGTTGGAAAATAATTTTAGATTTTTGGGTGTTACTTAGCTATTAAAATTTGGAATGAATTCAATGAAAAGTCCTAAGATAAGATATAAAGTCATATTTTATGCTATTTTGGTACTTGAATACATGTTTGATGTTTGTTGTGTCGCCAGAAAACTACCCAGGAATGTACTCAACAATTCTCCAAAGTTCATAGCGATCGGATCAGTGGTTTAGTAATGCATAAGGCTCATACATACATACGTGCAAGTTTCGTGTTTTATTAAGCTTGAAATGTTTTTAAAATAATTTTATTTTTATAAACCTTTATTAATTAAGATACATTTAATTTTGAAAACTATTACATTTGTTTAGCTTACAAAAATTTAATTGATATACATTCAGTTGTGGGCTGCCTACAACTGTACTCTTCAAGTTTGCTACTAAAACTAAAGCTGTTTTACCAGCTGCACAATAGAAAAGTCTGCGTAAGCAAGAATCTATTCTAGTAAGCATTTTATTTAGTCAAGCTCACATAACTCCTTCATCCCTAAATTACACTTCGGGGTTGGCGAAGTTTCGTCCTCTGTTGGAGCCTCCTTTATTGGGGAAGGTCGCCAGGTAATGGTTGATTTCTGGGATCCAGTTGATTATGTTGTCCGTGACTTCCAATGCAGTATACTCGCAATTGGCGTTATTGTTTCTGATTATGGACATTTCACAGTCTAATTTGGGGTGCGTTAAAAGGTCAAATGATTCCCTGTTTAAGCATGTCTTCAGTTTGTTTATTAATTTCATGTTTGTAAATTTCTGGATATCTATAATTTCTAGAATATACGGGAATTTCGTCCGTAGTTCTAATAACATGTTTTATTTGATTGGTGAAAGTCAAATCAATTCCATCAATATGAAATATATCTGCATATTCTTCTATTAAATTTGTTATGGCAGTTTTTTCTTCTGTGTTCTACTCTGAATTTTGATGAGTCTAAATTTTTTCCTCTTGTTTTTGTTTGTTTGTAACTTAACATATTAAAATTAGTGTTTGTTTGAATTGCATTAGGTTCAAGAACATTGTAATCTTTTAAAGGTTTTCAATTCTACTGGTGCATTTATTGTTATTTTATATTTTCTTCTGTGATGTTTACAATAGGGCGATAGGCCTCACCTCATGCACTGAAACTATACACTGTGGAATTTCTATCCAGTTTAAGTGCTTGTATGATAGAAGTCCTTCTTCATTATTAATATTTTGTCCTTTAACCTCAATTATTTGGCTATTGCGAGCTTGTATAACATAACTCATTTGTTCTTGTTTTACTGACGTGCTGTATGTGTAAATCGTATTTTCTTTTTTCTGCATTAAAATACTGAATAGGGATTTCTACGCCACAAAATAGTATTTTATTGTTTACAAAGTCTAATTTTATTCCTAAATCTTTTACATTATCCAGACCCAGTAATAGGTCGAAACTCTGATGGAAATCAAATAAGTAAAATTTAATTGCCTTTTTTAAAAACAGTGGTAATTTGCAGCAAAAATCTTCCTTTGAAGTGCCATGTGCAGTGGTTACTTCAAACAGCTCCTTTCTTACACACGTTTTAAAATTTTTCGAACATAGTGATTTTCGTATAATCGATCGAGTACTATTAATTAATATCAATTATTGTCTTTAATTTAGTATTTGCGTCCTGTTCGGAATTTTCGTCAGAAGCATGTTTCTTGTTCGTTAATTTGGTACATTGAATATTCGCCGTCTTCAGTTTCTTGTTCGGTCATTTGATGAAGATTAGTACTTTGCCTAGAATGCCGGTCTGTCTGTCTAGGGGCTTATTCTGAGGGTAATGAGGTTTACTAATGAGGTTGATTTGGTTGTACGTAGGAGTTTGGTTTAATGAACTAGTTAGGGTCCCCCTACCTTTAGGCTCTGCAGCAATAATAAGGGCGTTATGGTTACAAAATCAGACAAGGGTGAGTTCCCATCGTTATTTATAAAGTCAGGTATATTGCGGACATGGAGGGAGGTTTATGTGATACTTTGCACCTTGCCTTGTTCTATAAAATACTTTTTATAATGAAAAAAACTATATAATTGGGCTAATTGCAAAAACTAGCGGTTCAATTTGAGTGTAAGTATTGTTTATATGGGCGCCGTACAACTTGCATGTGGACGATTCGCTTTAAGGATTATACTATATTATATAAATATACCTTCGTCCCTCATAGAAAGTTATGTAAGGTTTGTCTAATGCCGTAAACTTATATTAGGAATGGTTGGCGGCTTAGATCTAACGCTGATGGCATTTTGGACCCCAGTGAGTATTATTTCTCATCCCTTGATGTGACATCTTTATCCGGACCAGGAGCAGAGGGATTACCAGGATATTATTCAGTTCTCACAATTATTTGAAAAATTCCGAGTCTCTAGCTCATCTCCCAAATTCGATTTGTTTAAATAACCATGGTTTAAACCAATTTAGAGACAAGAGTGATTTATGTAGTACAAATCCGTTCGAAAATTAATCGTTTTCTATAAACAATTACTCTATTAATTATATTGCTAACACTGTTAATTATATTTATTTATTTAAAAATTGAAGATAATAAATAAATATTGATTTTCTTTTTTCATTTGGTATAATGAAAATCTAGTGTTAAATATTTGCAGAGATATGACTTTTTTTAAACGCCTTGCAAGTGCAACCAGAAAATGTAGTCTGGCTGTTTTTATCACTTTAAACACGTTCAACTCTTATCTGCCTTAAAACTTTCACAACTATTTTCATTACTGATTTTCATCTTTTTAGCTGCATAAAAGTAAAAATAAAATAATATTATTTTTTCTTGGACTTATTATTTGTTTATAAATAAGTTTACCATCAAATATGTTCATCAGAAGATGAGAAAGGAATAAAGAAACGATTTATCAAATTTAGAGCTCGACGTCATGAACAGTTAGGAATTACATGCGTTTATAGTGATAAAAAATATGATTTTCCTCTGATTTTACATTTCCAGGTTTGCACGATGCAAACCTGTTTTTTAAACCGTCATATATGTGTTACCATTCAGCCCTACAAGATGTTTCCTATACGAAATGAAAGAAAAGGGTCTGTATTTTTATCCACTGTTTTTTAGATTTAAATGACACGCATTGCTCTTAACCGGTAAACACCTCCCTTCCCCCTGGGGTAAACAACCCTGTCTACTTGGTGCTATATTGCCCACCTATTCCTTCTAGCGGGGGACAATTAGGCCATTTCCCTAATTCCACCCACCCTCCCTTATCCTTCCTTCTACAAGGGATATCAGGGTAAACACCCTTTAATACTTCAATAAAGTATTTTTTTGTCAAGTGATACCAATAGTAGTAAATTAATAAACCTCAAGATGTAACCTGCAAGCCTCAATAAGTTCATCTATCTCTGATACGCACCTCGGCCACATGATATAAGGATCATCCATATGACCTGCACCAAGGCCAGTCTAGTCAAACTTTTGTGAAAGCACTTATCTTGAAAGAGTTAGTTAGTATTAAAACCCGCAACAGTAATACTTGACAAGTAATATAAACAAAAATAGTTTAAAGTTAATTCCTACTTAGGTCGACCAAGAACAATTTTATTTTAGTTACATTTTATTAAATAACTAGCTGATCCGGTGAACTTCGTATCGCCTAAAACTCAATGAATATTAGTTAAACTTCATTTAGAATATTATTAACATATTAATTGATGAACTTATAGTAGTCGATGGAGAAAAGTGTGACAATAAAAGTTCTTGATTGAAATTATTTATTGCAGTGCGCTTGGATATACAATATTTTTTGTTGTTGTAAATTGTTCGAAATGTGTTGGAAAATAATTTTAGATTTTTGGGTGTTACTTAGCTATTAAAATTTGGAATGAATTCAATGAAAAGTCCTAAGATAAGATATAAAGTCATATTTTATGCTATTTTGGTACTTGAATACATGTTTGATGTTTGTTGTGTCGCCAGAAAACTACCCAGGAATGTACTCAACAATTCTCCAAAGTTCATAGCGATCGGATCAGTGGTTTAGTAATGCATAAGGCTCATACATACATACGTGCAAGTTTCGTGTTTTATTAAGCTTGAAATGTTTTTAAAATAATTTTATTTTTATAAACCTTTATTAATTAAGATACATTTAATTTTGAAAACTATTACATTTGTTTAGCTTACAAAAATTTAATTGATATACATTCAGTTGTGGGCTGCCTACAACTGTACTCTTCAAGTTTGCTACTAAAACTAAAGCTGTTTTACCAGCTGCACAATAGAAAAGTCTGCGTAAGCAAGAATCTATTCTAGTAAGCATTTTATTTAGTCAAGCTCACATAACTCCTTCATCCCTAAATTACACTTCGGGGTTGGCGAAGTTTCGTCCTCTGTTGGAGCCTCCTTTATTGGGGAAGGTCGCCAGGTAATGGTTGATTTCTGGGATCCAGTTGATTATGTTGTCCGTGACTTCCAATGCAGTATACTCGCAATTGGCGTTATTGTTTCTGATTATGGACATTTCACAGTCTAATTTGGGGTGCGTTAAAAGGTCAAATGATTCCCTGTTTAAGCATGTCTTCAGTTTGTTTATTAATTTCATGTTTGTAAATTTCTGGATATCTATAATTTCTAGAATATACGGGAATTTCGTCCGTAGTTCTAATAACATGTTTTATTTGATTGGTGAAAGTCAAATCAATTCCATCAATATGAAATATATCTGCATATTCTTCTATTAAATTTGTTATGGCAGTTTTTTCTTCTGTGTTCTACTCTGAATTTTGATGAGTCTAAATTTTTTCCTCTTGTTTTTGTTTGTTTGTAACTTAACATATTAAAATTAGTGTTTGTTTGAATTGCATTAGGTTCAAGAACATTGTAATCTTTTAAAGGTTTTCAATTCTACTGGTGCATTTATTGTTATTTTATATTTTCTTCTGTGATGTTTACAATAGGGCGATAGGCCTCACCTCATGCACTGAAACTATACACTGTGGAATTTCTATCCAGTTTAAGTGCTTGTATGATAGAAGTCCTTCTTCATTATTAATATTTTGTCCTTTAACCTCAATTATTTGGCTATTGCGAGCTTGTATAACATAACTCATTTGTTCTTGTTTTACTGACGTGCTGTATGTGTAAATCGTATTTTCTTTTTTCTGCATTAAAATACTGAATAGGGATTTCTACGCCACAAAATAGTATTTTATTGTTTACAAAGTCTAATTTTATTCCTAAATCTTTTACATTATCCAGACCCAGTAATAGGTCGAAACTCTGATGGAAATCAAATAAGTAAAATTTAATTGCCTTTTTTAAAAACAGTGGTAATTTGCAGCAAAAATCTTCCTTTGAAGTGCCATGTGCAGTGGTTACTTCAAACAGCTCCTTTCTTACACACGTTTTAAAATTTTTCGAACATAGTGATTTTCGTATAATCGATCGAGTACTATTAATTAATATCAATTATTGTCTTTAATTTAGTATTTGCGTCCTGTTCGGAATTTTCGTCAGAAGCATGTTTCTTGTTCGTTAATTTGGTACATTGAATATTCGCCGTCTTCAGTTTCTTGTTCGGTCATTTGATGAAGATTAGTACTTTGCCTAGAATGCCGGTCTGTCTGTCTAGGGGCTTATTCTGAGGGTAATGAGGTTTACTAATGAGGTTGATTTGGTTGTACGTAGGAGTTTGGTTTAATGAACTAGTTAGGGTTGTATTGGTAATTCGGTCTTTAATTTTGGAAGGTTTGTTTGTTAGGAGTAGGTCTACGAATAGGCTGGTATTGTTGGGTTCTAGGTGGGGTATTTTGTTTAACACTTTGAAATAATTTATTATTTTTAAATTGAAAGTCATTTGTAAGCATGTTAAGTGCTTCGTTAAGTGAGTAGGGATTTTTTGTGCGCATTATTGATTCTCCGGGTTCATGCAGACCTATAACGAGAACTCATCAAGCGAATATTTGTAGCAAAATCAATTGACATCCGGTACAAGTTTTAAAACATGAATTTCAATTTTAGTGGATGAATAAAAAGTATTTTATGAATGTTTGAAATTTGTGAAATATTCGTATATGGGGAGAGGAAACTAATAGAAGGAATTAAAAAAGGTAGTTCATTTCCTATCGCCATTGACTGAATATCTCAATTATTTAACTTACAATATTTAACATTTTTAAATTAAAATGGTATTTTTATTGGGGTGGTTAAATAAGTTGTTCACACAAGTCTTTAAAAATTTGCGGTGTACATCTTCTTTTTTATTTTTTAAAAGTATAAAATGTTAAGATTGGTTATACGAGATCTAGGCAAATCCAGTGGGGGGGGGGGGGCGGATCCATGATCCTTCTCAAAGCCAGCATAAATATACAACGAAATAACTTTAACTGTCTATATATAAAACAAACCGTTCATGATATCACACTCATTGCCAATGTAATAACTTATGTTAGTAATCAAAAGGAAGAATGTCAAGACGGGCACAGCCAACTGGAGTGAGGAATTTTATTACTGCTATCTAGACTTTATACAAAAATTGAATCAGCTGTTTATTTGATCAGTACATTTATTAGCTTGTAGGTTATATTTTCTTATTAGTTTGAAACTTTGGTGAATGCGTTTATTGTTTTGTAAAATTGTTTTTATCAAGCGAAAGATTTTACATTAGTTATAAAGAAGAAGATTTAAATTACACAAATAACTTTACCACGTCTGAATCGCGTATATGTAGCCTAAGTGTAGGTAAATATATATATATATATATATATATATATATATATATATATATATATATATATATATATATTATAGAAACCATACTCTATTTGATAAGTAATATTTGATATTAATTCTATTCTTTACAAATCATGTGTAGCAAATACTTTATATTTGCATTAAGGTAGTGTGAGGTTATCTTTTCCTAATTACAAATAATTGTAAATATCCTAAAACGTGTGCAAAGTATGTTTGGAGCAATGTAACGTACAATGGTTCAGATCCTTTGACATTATCGGTTTTAATTTCTGCTTACATTTAACTATAGATTCTTTAAAACTGAATGTAAATCTCTCGTATTCTCCACACGGTTTGTATTTATTAATGACAAAAACTATGTCGGTATTCGTGTAACCCAAATGACTTGATTCAAATCATTTGATTTCTTGTGGTCTAAATTCTTTAAATAAATAATTCTGTAAAACTATCATTATAAAGTAAACGAATAATAAGTGTAACACTCTTGTGGTTTTCCCTTTTACTTAAATGTTCACACGTGATTCTAACTGGCAAATCCTGGAGATTAGTTATAAAGTTTTCTTTACTGATTTAATTAATACAAAACGATTTTACATTTACATAATAAATCAATGAATATTTAAATAAGTTTATGGCAAAATAAAATTGTGAGGAATTGTATCCGAAAAAAATCATTTTAATTCGTTTCAATACATCAATTTTGTTTTTCAGAAAAAACATCTTTAAAAAATGCATAAAAAAGTAAAATGAACACAAATTTGAAAATTTTTGTTGGAAATAGAACAATTTTGTTTTTGTTTGAAATTTCTGTTACGTGTTTATAGCATACGTGTTTGTTTGTATAACAATATGAAAATTTCGTAAAATATAAGTGATATTATTAATAAGTATGAAACAATGTGAGTAAATGGACAATTCAATAGTATAATCTTAATGGGTATTTTTCGGAAAAGATAAATATTGTTATTTTCAAAGAGTAATTACGTAACAGGGTAATTTAGTCTAATGCTTTAATAACAGGGCTATAATAGTGAACATAAACCCAAGTAAAAGAGGGTTATAGAGGACAACATAAAATGTTATTATTAAAATTTGCAGTGTAAATTGATGGTGAGCCAAGTATTGGATGACTTGAAAAAGAGTAGAGGATGAGTTGCCCCCAGAGCCTCCCCGCATCATGCAGTGCGCCAAGGTGAGTTGGTGGGTTGCTTATGTTTACTGTAATGTATGATTAGTTGGGTATTTGGTTGCATTGTGTTCTGCTATGTAAAGGCTTTTAATGAAAAGACACAACTAGGTCAGTAAGTTTTAATCCAAGGCTGGAGTTTTATTTTGAAATATTTTTTTTTTCTTACGCCCGCTTTCCCCCCTGTAGCACAATAGCTCTAAGCTCTAGGCTATGTCATGAGAATACAATATTCCGTATTGTGAAGTGTTGTAAAAGATACTTACATAAGATAATGGTTGTCACGCATTCTTATTTTGCTTCGCACAGGACTTTCTACATAGATTGTTTGTTTTTTAAATATCGTTTCAATTTTAGAATCCCCATGATGTCCACTTTTTTTGTTTGTATTTTAAATTTTTTTAAAATTAATAGAAAAAAAAGATGTTTTTAATATCTTCGGAATTTTACACAGTCTTTTATTGCTTCTCACAGTTCTTTCAATCCAGACTGTTAGTTTTTGCTATTTAATTTTACATTTGTAATATTAAAGATATCTACTTTACATATTTGTAGTTTAATATTTTAAAAATTAATAATAAAATAATACTTTCTTTATGTCGTCAGAGTTTTACGCAGGTTTGTTTTGCTTCACTTAGAACTTTTTATCTAGACTGTTTGTTTTTAGTCTTAGATTTGGAATCCCCATGATTCTAATTTAATTAGTTTGTATTTTATTATTTTCGAAATTAATTGAAAAATATGACGTTTTTAATGTCATCGGAGTCTTACCCAGTGTTGTTTGCTTCACACTGGACTTTCAATCCAGACTGTTTGTTTTTGCAATTTTTTTAGATGGAGAATGGGTCTAATATCCATTCTACTTATTTCTATTTTATTATTTTTGAAATTAATAGAAACATTAGGTCGTTTTTATTGTCGTTGGAGTTTTACCCAGTCTTCTTTGGCTTCACTCAGGACTTTCTACCTAGACTGTTTGTTTTTATTATTTAGGTTTAGTTTTAGATTTCCTGTGTAATCTTCTGCACTTATTTGTATCTTAAAGTTTTTAAAATTAATAAGAAAAGGACGTTTTAATATCGTTGGAATTTTAAACAATCTTTTTGCTTCACACAGTACTTACAATCCCAACTGTTGGTTTGTGTTATTTAGTTTTACATTTGTAATCCTCAATATATCCACTTTACATATTTGTATTTTATTAATAAATTAATAAAAAAATATTACTTTTTTTATGTCGTCAGAGTTTTACGCAGTCTTGTTTTGCTTCACTTGAAACTTTGTATCAAGACTGTTTGTTTTTGTTACGATTGTTTTGATTAGCTTTAGATTTAGAATCCCCATGATTCCACTTTAATTATTTGTATTTTATTAATTTCGAAATTAATAGAAAAATATGACGTTTTTAATGTCGTCAGAGTTTAACTCAGCATTGTTTTGTTTCACATAGGACTTTCTACATAGATTGTTTGTTTTTTTAATTTCGTTTTAGTTTTAGAATTCCAATGATATCCACTTTACTTATTTATATTTCAACATTTATTAAATTAAAAATAAAATAAGACATTTTTAATGTCGTCAGAAATTACGCAGTCTTATTTTACTTCATACGGGACTATCTATCCAGACTGTTTGTTTTTATTATTTAGTTTTAGTGAAATTAAAAGAAAAATAGTTCATTTTCAATGTCATTGGAGTTTTACCTAGTCTTTTTAGCTTCAGACTGTTTATTTTAAATATTTAGTTTTTGTTTTGGAATCGCAATGATATCCGCTTTACTTATTTTTTAATTTTTAAAATATTAAAAGAATTATACGTTTTTAATGTCGTTAGAGTTTTAAGCAGTCTTGTTTTGCTTCGCACAGGACTTTCTATCTAGACTCTTTGTTTTTGTTATTTAGTTTTAATTTGTAATATACCAACCAACAAGTTGAACAATATATACTAACAGATTCACAACTATTAGGCTAAATATTTGAAAAAAAAACATTTTTTCAATTTCCATCTTGCAGCTATTTTCCTGTTGGCCTGGCTTGAGGACGTTAAAAAAAAGTTACATGGTGCAAATTGGGCCACGAACATTTGGAAAGAGGACTTTTACTACATTTTTTTATTCTCACAAATAATAATATAACAATTTTTTCCTCATTTAGTACTTTTTTAATGACATTTTATTTACAAATAAAAAAGTCTCACTTTCAAGTAAATAGAAGAATCACAAGTTAGTCAGTTTTTGCTGTTAACTTGATAACAGTCAGTATAGGTAAAGCTTTATAAGCTGGCATGTGGGGACTGAGGGCATTGGTGAGAGTCCAAGGACGAGGTGTGGGTGGATAGGCTGGAGGTCATTTTCAAAACCTTCGACCCTTAGAGTTCCGCTGACTGATATTGTTGACTCGATATTTTGTTACTTATTAATACTTTTCAATATTTGTGGTTTGAGGCTGTGTGTATTATTTATTAATAATGAGCCACAGTTAATTATTCAAGTATTTAATTAATTTTAATTCGAATGAATATTTTTGTAAAAGGGTAATATTGTTATTTTCAAAGGGTAATTGAAATAACAGGGTAATGTGGCCTATAGGTTGCTTTAATAACAGAGACAACATAGTGAACATAAATCTATGTAAAAGAGGGTTATAGAAGAGAACATAAAGTGTTATTATTAAGTGGTTGGGTATTTGGTTGCATTGTCCTCTGCTACGTAACGGCTTTTAATGAAAAGACACAACTAGGTCAGTAAGTTTTAATCCAAGTCTATTTTGAAATGACTTTTTTTACGCCCGCTTCCCCCTTGTAACAGAATAGCTCTAGGCTCTAGGCTATGCAATGAGAACACAACATACCATATTGGGAAGTTTTGTGAAAAATACTTTTAAATTTAGCTAAAAATTAAAATGATAAAATTACGCGTTGTATAAAAATGCATATAAAATACACAGAAAGGAAATTTAGATTTAAAAATTGTAAACAACTGAAAAGTGTATCCATTTCTAATTTCTAAGCAATAAATTCAATCAGTTTCGGAGCGGTTATACTCAATTGTGATTAATTAACCCTAAACCTTCTCCCCCTTAAACACACACACCAAAACACATACATACTTACACACACACACACACACACACACACAAACACACACACACACACACACACACACACACACAAACACACACACACACACACACATATATATATATATATATATATATATATATATATATATATATATATAAATATATGCACACAAGCACAAACAGGCACACACAATCACACAGGCACACACACGCACACACGCACACACTCAGACAACCACGCACACACACATACCTGCAAATCCAGCTGACCAATTATTGGCAATAGCATAATTTTTGGATAAGTGAAAATTTAGTATATAACTTGTTTCATTTCTTGGCTATAGTGTTTAAAGAAGCAAACGCAAAATAGCTTCATATTAGAACCAACTTTTGCAGCTTTTAAATATGTTACATTTGCTGGTAAATTAACAATTAGTAATTTACATTTGTTGGTAAATTCAATTATAAGCTTGCTCTTGGGGGCTGAGGGCCTTGGTGAGAGTCCAAGAACGAGGAGTGGGTGGAAGTGCTCACAGGTCATTTTCAAAAATATTGACCCTTTGAATTCCGCTGACTCATAGTTTTGGTACATTATTTTGTTACTTATTAATACTTTTTAATTTATAGTAAAAATAGCAACAACCGTAAATAGGGCATTCATGGAAGTATGCTAATAGGATTGTCTAAGGGTTGGCTGCGATGAGGGGTGACTGAGCCTGATGTTTTCCAGAGGCCTAATACACAATTTGTATCTAATACTCAAGTGCCAGCTTACAAAATTTGACCTATAGCTATTGCCATAAGTGTTGCTGTCAATCACAGACTGTTCTAAAGGACTAGAGTGGCTATAACAGGATAAACGTTTACTCACTTAGAATCATTTATATTTTATTATTAAAAAAATATTTACAGATTTATTTTAATAAATAATACACACAAACTCTAACCATAAATATATTTATTCCTATCTTATGTAGACGTACATTTCGGATACAAAGTAACCATCCTCAGAGACATGACACAGTATGTATTGTCATGTTTTTGAGCATGTTTACATTGTACCTGAAATGTACATAATACTAGAGTAAAAATATTTGTCTGTTTGAGGTTGTGCGTATTATTTATTAATTATATATATCACAGTAAAGTATTCTAAGTAACTAATTTAGTTAATTTTAATATATTTTTCTAAACATTTATCAGAATAAAATTCTAAATGTATTACAACCAATATGTTTAGTGTTCGAATAAAAGAAGTACAGTTTTGGGTTTTGCTTGGATTAGAGATTTTGAAGGGGAAAGTTGGCAGGCTTGTACTGTCTCAAATTTAGTTAAGTTTAAAGCACATGCTGTTTAAATACGTTTTTCACCATACTAACATGATGTATATATTAAAATATGTTTATCCAATAGCATAAAACATATCCCAATTTATTTTTAAAATATAAAAAAGTATTGAACTTGGAAAATCTGTCTTCCAATTATTGTCAATTTTTAAATATATCTAAAAGGTAAAATTTAAATATAATTTAATTTGTTATAATGTTTCTAAAATTAATTTTAAGTTTTATATTATATTTAATATATTAATATACCATATATATTTGTTGTATTTACATAGAATAATTTTTAATTTCCTTCTTTATTTTACAAATCCTATTTTATGTATGAAATTTCAATTATATAATTTAATTTCTCTTTATTTTTAATGAATTTACTGTATTCCATTTGATATACAACATATTAAACCTCTGATTGAGCAACGCACCCAAAATATCTCATTGTGTTATTGTTAATCATTTTTCTGTTATATTTTTACGTTATACATGGAGTACAGAATTAATATTTTACTATCGATTGTTCTATTAAGCTAGTTTATCAATATTCAATATTTTATCTATAATCAGTACAGTAAACACAAACAGAAGTTTAAATGTCACTTTGCTACAAGTTACACTTATATTTTTGATGACATATCTGAGAAAAATAAAATTCTATTCTGGTACGTCTAATTACTATGGAACACAGTTTTCTCTATTTTTGCTCACTTTATTTTGTTTACCCTTGTTGGTTGTATTTATAAATTTGATATACAATTCAGTTGTTCATGTTGGTCGTGTGTATCGCTTTGGCAAGTTTATTAGTATTATTCTTTACTATATGCATCAATTTAACACAAGTGTATATATATATATATATATATATATATATATATCATAGTAACCCCTGTATAACAATTTGATACAAGACTGATATGCTGCTAATTCTGATCTTACGAGCATATAAATTTAATACAAGGCTGCCATCCTTGATAGTCATGTAGCATTTGTACACAACTTGGCAGAGTGTATGGATTTAATACGTAGCTTCACATCCCTGTTACATGCGTATATCTGTTGGATACATTTAAATTTGCTGATACTATTTGTTAGAAATACATTGTGGTTAAATATTAATAACTCTTGGTCTTGGTACGTTATTTCTTGGAAAATGGTTTCTTTTTAACTGCAAAGTGCATGAGGATAAAATCAAAAAGTGTTGTGGTTACCAGGTTTTTGAGAATTTATTATTAGTTTGGTAATGGTTTACTCTACCCTTTGTTTTTTTTATTGCATCCAGCAGGGAATTCAACTGTTACTCACTAAGTTTATAATGTTACAGAATCTTAACATACATAGCATATTCTCATGTAGAGGCTAATTTAGCCTCAGGTAGTGATATTGTTGGACTAGCACATGGTTCGAATCCATACAACGGGTATGATAGCAAACCAAACATTGTTAAAAGTACTAAAAAACAGCAAGGCTACATTTCAAAGTTGCCAGATCTAGGCTCCATCAAAATAGAGACATTATTTCAAATAGTCATCACAGGAAGCTTTTGGTTGTCAAATGCAAGAAGAATTTTAAGGACAGTTTTTAAAGATGTTAGTATTGTAGCTAATCCTATTAATTTCAAAGACAAATTAAATGTAACTAATGAATTTGCAGTTATTTCCGAAAAATTTAAATTTTAATGAAAGATGTTAACGAATTAAAAGATGATCCTAGAGTAATAGACACAGTTAGATCAGATACTAAATTAATTCATTTGACAACCAGATATAATGTTTTGTTAAAATTTAAGATCGAACAGCAGATGAGGGATGAAATTAATGAAATATTAAAAAGGTTGAATGATTTAAATTAGGTATTAACTGAATTGAATGTAGATGTAAGTTTAAAGGTAGAAGCAGTACGAAAATTATCCGAAGAAAACATATCGGAGGAAATGTAGAAGATGCATTTTTAAGTAATCATTAACCCTCAATAACATTCAATGTAGCTAATATCTGTACTAATGTAAGGCCACAGAATGCAGTGTTCGATTTCAGATTATATAATAAGCTGACAAACCCATTAGAGAGATATCTCAAACTGTTTATTACAACAGATGGTTTAGAATCTAAAAAACTATGAAATTTTATTAAAGTAGTATTGAAATTTAAAAAACGAAGTAAAGCTTTCTGATAGTCAAATCCTAGAAATAGGTATGAACTATGCAACCGGTCCATTGTTAGAGAAATTATTGTTATCATTAGAGCAGAATAATAATTTAAGAGAGTTTCACCAGAATATTTTAAAAACGTTTATACCTATTAATCTTAGGGAAAATTTAAAAAGAGATTTGATTAATAGACCTCAAGGTATGGGTGAACCCCTGCCTCTTAATGTGAAGTCTTTGAAAGAAAATAAGGAATTGTTGTTATGTGAATATTCTGAAAATGATTTAGTAGAACTAATTAAATTAGGCATGAATCCAGAAACCAGGCATAAGTTGTCATTCATTAGGAACCCTACATGTTTAAATGGTTTTAACGAAATGTCTGTGCAAATACAAAATATAACGTACAATGATCATGTCAGAAGCAGAAATAATGAGCAACAGTTCAGGGCATTTCAGAAGTTTAATGTGTATGGTAATTCTAGTAATGGTAACAATAACAATAATAATTCTAACAATAACAATAGTAATGATCGTTATCAAAGACCACCTTATCATCAAAATTATAATCATAAAACAATAAAATGTTTTAAGTGTGGAAAGTTAGGTCACAAAGCTAATGTGTGTAGAACCAATACAAAAATCTAAATAAGAGGGAGGCGTTCATTAGGGATACCTCCCGAAACATTGTAACAAATAAATTTAACAGTAAGCATGAAGGTCACTCACAAGTCAATTTTAAAATAAGTGATAAAATTAATAATAATTGGGATCAGGTCAACCATTGCCAATATAATTGTAAGAGAAAAGTAAACAATAAAAATAATATTTTAGATAAAAACTTTAGAAATAAAAATAAATGCCTCAAAGTTTTGAAAATGGTGAAAAATAGAAAATGGATGAAAATCCAACCTAAAATAATTATGTTACCAACCAAAGATGTAAAAATAAATAGAAAAGGCAATAAAAGTGAAGCCCTAATTGACACGAAGCTCTATTAATTTAGTTAGTGAAAAGTATATTCGAGAGAATAAATAGCTAAACAAAATAACAATTTATAAGTCAGATATGGAAACCATAATAGCTGCCAATAACGCCGAAATCAAAGTAAAAGGTTTTTGCATTCAAAAAATAAAACACTTCAGTTGGTATGTAACATTTTATATTGTAAATAACGTAACATGGCCCCTGATACTAGGAACTCCATTCATCAGTGAAACAGGGTTAATAATATACATATAAAAACAAAAATGCTATTTTAATTTTGATCCTATTATAAAAATTAAGATTAATAATTTTAAATCATTAGTCAATAACAACATAATGAGTAATGGTAAAATACAAATAGGTAGTCCTGAAGGAATTAAAGAAATTGAAGCAATAGTAAGACAATTCCCTAATGTATTCACAGATAAGATAGGCAAGGCCTTAAATTTTAAATTCGACTTCAAAGTAAAATCAGATGAAATTGTAAAAGTTAAACTATATCCCATCAGTCCACCTAAAATGAATATTCTAAAAGGAATAATAGATGATTTATTAGCACAAGAAATAATTGAGCATTCCACTAGTCCATATTTGAGTCCTTCATTTTTAGTTTCAAAGAGAGATAAGCATAGACTTGTAGTGAGTTATGACAAAATGAACCAATTGATAGAAAGAGTTTCACATTCTATCGGCGACATGGTCGATTGTTATTTAAAAAGTATTTTAGTTGTATTGATCTTTGTAACAGTTTCCACCAGATACCGCTTACCGAAAGTAGCAAAAAGTATACAGCGTTTTTAACACCTTTCAGTCAATATAATTACACGAGAATTCCATATGGTTTGCATGTAGGCAGTGGAATATTAAGATCGTATATTGAGAGAACGTTTAGTGATATAAAGTTGAAATACATGCTAAACTTTGTTGAATACATCCTTATCTATAGTAATAGTTTAGAAGAACATCTAAACCATGTAAGAGAAGTAGCTAGTAGATTGAGTAAAAATAAATTTCATAAAATAAATAATCATCTTGAATTCACTGATTAAACTAAATTTAAACTACTTAACTAAGTGAATACGTAATTGCTTAGTTGCTGAAGCGTTTCAAAACATTCGTTCCTTTTACGAAGCTAACCCTCTATCTTCTACGATTTTTTTCGATATATTCCCGAAGATTATTTTTTTTTATTAATTTGTTACTTGTACTTTATTTATTTAGTTGTTTAGACGATTTGATATCCTAAAATGTTCAAAGAATTACATATAAAGCTGGATAAATGGGTTCTATTTACTGACCTATAAAAACAAATATTGAAAATAATCGTATATACTATACAATTAGTACTGGAAGGAATCGTTCAATACAGTAAAGAATTCTTCAGCGGAAGTGATTATTAGAATAAATTTTCTTTAGGTTTGAACCAACGCGTTTAACTGCTATTCAATACCAACTATTGCGGCATTAAACATTCTAGTTAAACCAAAATACTGCGAATAATTTCAAAACACTACAATAATTAATAATGATGACACCCCGGAACCAAACAAATATACTTGTAAAGAGAAGGGCTGTATCCTTGAATGTGCAGGTTTGCTGATTTTATTTGTATTATGCACAACTGTGACAAACTACTTAGCCCGTAAATGTTGGCGTTATTGTTTTTATAAATCTTGCCTTCAATAGAATTTGGTAATTGTACATAGCAGCAGAAATTTTCTACAAAACGATTTCTTGTTTTGTTATTTACTATATCAAACGATATTTTAAAAGGGCTTCATATTATTTGTAAGTTGGAAATAATTGTTTATGTTAAAACCATTTCTAGTGGAAACCATTATTCTCTCTCTCTCTCTCTCTCTCTCTCATATATATATATATATATATATATATATATTAAAGAACTAAGTCAAAATACAAATACAAGAATTAAAATTGAATTTACAATTCAAAGCTTTTCGTTATCTAACAGTACCAACATCATTATTTATTAATATTACACAAGAATACATATTGCGATATTTATATATCTATACACACACACATATATGTACACGAAGGTAATAGGTCATCTGGAATGTAGGTTATAATAGGAAGTCATCTGGAATGTAAAGAATGGTTTGCTAAAACTGAATAAATACAAAAGATATCACTTTAAAACCTTACTCTCCGCATTACAGTACCTTAAATTACTTTTCTATAAAGTAATCGTAGGCGTGTAGGCCAGTGGTTACGACAAATTGTTTTCAAGGACCGAATGAGGGCATCGGTCGCTACATTCACAAGGGCCCCTCAATTTCTCAAACTTAAATTGTAGAATACACGCATAGTAATTAAGAGTTATATATTAGTTATTGGTAAGTAAGTTATGGTTGGTCTACCCACTTACTTTAAGGCGGAAACTGTTCTTACATTTGAAAAGTAAATTTGATGTTATTAAATGTTTATTAAAAGTACATTTAAGAAGTTTATTGAGCATGGTAATGTACGATCCGAGTTGACAATGGGACATATCTCCCGAAACGGCCATCCTCAACAAATATATTTAGGTGCTATTATAGGCAAGTTTGTAAATATTTACAAGTGTTTAGCATTAATATTTTGTTTGGAGTACGGAGTTAATGAAGTAAACACAAGAATCAAATTTAGTCAGTTTCAATTGCGAAAAAACATAGAAACATAGAAACATTATTGAATAAAAATGTAATAAGAATAATAATCATATTAGTTCAAATTTATGATTATGTATTTGCAAGATATCATAACTTGACAATAATGATTTCCGTGACATTAGTTGAATCTGTACTTTGAGTTCATGATTTCAAAAATGTTAGGTTCCATACTTGAAACTTTTACTCTCAAATGATACTGCATATCAAGCCGATCCCTATTTTTATGTTCATGAAGTACATAGTTAAGGATGCCTGTTCGAATGGGTAACGTTAACAAAATTTGAAAACAATATTATTAACATAGAAATTACAAACTGTTACGTATTTAATTGTAACAACAGCATGAAAAACCCAAACCACTACTTACAATCACTGTAAAACGTTTTCTTTTTGACGTTACCCATTTTAGTGTTTTATGAAATGTTTTATACCTATACATAAATTCACTGTACGAAAACTTACCCGTTATTGCCTGTATAAATAAATAGCTGTACCTGACTTCCAAGTTCAGAGCATTTATTTAACAACAATCTCTGCGAATGTAAACATGATTAGTAACTAAACTTATGTTCGAGGTGGATCCATTTGGTTCTGGAGATGGACAAGGCGGGTCTCTAGATCTTACCGTCAGTTCCTATATACTGCCATCGTGAGAAAGGTTACAACCAGCTCTAGCATGCTTGTCTGCAGTCTCGTTGAAGTCAAGGCTCGATTCTCCAGAGACCCAATATCCAGGGAACCCTTTATTTCTGGTTAAAAGTTGGAGTATGGTTTCTTTGCACCGGACAAAACATCACATTTTTGTGGTAATGTAGAAAAAATAGCCTGCAATGCTGAGGATAAAAGAAAGACTTTCGAGCTGTAGCGGTGCAAATCGAAATGCTTTCAGTGTCATGAAAAATAGTTGCCACTTTGTATTCAATGTGATTTCCGTGTAAACCACTGGAACCACTTTCGAACTGGACTCTCCCAAGGCAAATCTGTCCGTGTAAACGTGGGAACATCCAGTGGCATTTAATTGTTAAATCTAGAAAGTTGATCTTATTATTTTTCTCCATTTCATAAGTAAAATTAATATTTTTATTTATCTCATTTATTTTATCTAAAATAGTTATTACATTTATACCATTATTATTAGATACATACAAACCATCATCTACATATCTAAGCCAATAACCGTTTTTATCAAATGTCTGTATAATTTTACTTATTTTATCATCTATATATTGTAAAAATATTTCAGATATTATATACGATAAGGGAGAACCCATGGCAAGACCATCTTCCTGTTTGTAAATTTTATTATTATATGAAAAATAATTTTGATTTAATATTATTTTTAACGTATTTATAATTTCTAATATTAATTTTCTATCTTTTTCATTTTGCTCTAATCTATATTTTATAATATTGAGAGTCTCTTTTATAGGGATATTTATGTACATGTTTTTTTATATCTAATGATAATAATTTTGTTTTATTATCAATATTAATTATTGTATCAGTAAGAAACGCTACTTTAAGCCACCAACTAAAATTATAAACTTCAGGGTACTCTTTGTTCTTTGTAGCCAAAAACAAAGTAATCTCATGTCGAATGCTGAAGAAACGTTCCAAAACTTTACCCTTACTCAGCCATATAACTTCTGAGTGGTAAAGCACATCCCCGTATTGCGAAATAAGTTCTTTCAAAAACTCTTGAAAAGTTCTGTGGTTCAGTTCATTTGATCTTATGAAATTCACGATCTTAATAACGTCTTTCATAACACAGCAACACCCGGCAAGCTGGCCTGAGCAACCGGGCGGGTCCACAGGTGGCGGATAGTGGGACGGCCTACAGAAATGTAGGTTACCTGTGAATAAGGATTCCGGAAGGTTTCTGAATATGCAGGCCTGGACCAAGGCTATGGTTCAAAGGTGAGGAATTATCCCTCCTCGTCAGTCAACCGGTTGGGCTTGGTAGAAATAACCGAGTGCTCTGACCGGGGTGACTGGGGTAGTTGGGAATTAAGTCCTCACAATGCTACTCTCACCTCCCGGGTGAACCAAGGGCAATGCGACAGTGAAGTAGGGGCGGGAAACTGCCCAAACGACACAGTTGTAAAAAAGAGAGTAAAGCAGGCTGTTCATCTGAGCAGTTAATAATGTCCTGAACTTGGGGTGTACTTCAAGGTCAGTGACTGAATACCCAATCCAAGGTGGAAGGCATCGTGCCGAAGGATGAATGGCTGCAGGGTATAAAATGCAGTCCCAAACGATCCCCTTGAGGAACCAGACAAAACCTCATTGTATGTTGTCTTGCCAGGGCAATGGGGGCTCTACTCTGGTCGACCTTTTATTTCCCCCATACTCGTGGGACGTTTATGGACCAGACAAGTACAAAAGATAATTTTGAGACTGCACAGACGGCGGGAGCCAATGAGTTGGCAAACCGTGGGTCTGTAGCAGAGATGCCAACGGCAACCATCACTGGGGGTGCGGGGGTGGCTGTCAAGCTGCTGACTGCAGAAACCGGTGAAGTGGCTGCAGAGTTGAGTACGCTCTCTTTACGGAGAAAGCGAATGAGTGGAGCGGCCAGAAGGAGGCTCCGAAAAGAACAGGCGAGAGCAGCGGGAGGGCCAACAACTCTGAAAAAACGGAGGGGAGGCCAAAACCGAGCTGAGTCTGCCAAAGTCCAGGGATTGGATGTTGTGAGGAGGGAGGTGCAACAGGGAAGAAAGCAACCTAGAGCGCCAAACCCCAGCACGTCAAAAAGGCCTAGGAGTGAGACATCCAACCCCTCTCCAGTGAAGGGAGGAATGAAGAAGGTGAAACTGGGACAAGGGGGGGACGCTGGAGTGTCTTCGGGCACATACGGCGATACCCTCAGGCAAAAACTAGCAATTGTCCCAGTTAGTTACCCTGAGAGACAACTCTCGGAAGAGATGGCGTTGGAGCTGGAGGAGCTGTTCTTCTCGGAACTGCTGTCCGCTGAGGCGGAGAGTGGGGATAGAGGATTTAGGACAGCATACTTAGAGAGGGGAGCTCTAAATGTCGTATGCTCCTCACGGGAGAGCCTGGAGTGGGTCCTTCGGGTCCTGCCAAGCTTCACCCTGAGCGAGGGGGTAAAGTTGAGGGCAGGGCCACCCAAGGAGATCTTTTGCGTCGCAAAGGTGTCAATGTGGGTGCCCAAACCCTACAATGACAAGGAGCCGGAAGAGATTCTGAAGGTGGTCAAAACCCAGAACCCTGGGGTTGTTCAGGATACTTGGAAGGTGATTGCCAGGAAAAGGGAGGATGCAGGTCTTACCCTGATCTTGTACATAGGAGAGGGCTCCCTCAGGGCACTGCGAAACAACAACCTGAGGGTGAACGTGGGGCTGAGACAGGCCACGTTCAAGGTGCTCTCTAGTCCTGGGGCTGCTCTGCGAACCCAGGCAACTGCAGAGTAAGCAGGAAAAATGATCAAGATCCTCCAAGTGAACCTACAGCATAGCAGGGCGGCCAGTGCTGTCGTGTGTAGGATGCTGGACAGGGGAGAGGTGGACTTGGTGCTCATCCAGGAACCATGGATTTCTGGAGGAAAAATATGCGGGCTGGCGACATCTGGAGGTAAGTTGTTGTATGATAAGGACTCCGGTGTTCCCAGGACGTGTATCCTGGTTAGGAGGGGGTTGTGTGCTTTTGTACTAACGAACTTCTGTTGCAGGGATTTGTTAGCAGTGTCAGTGGAGCTGCGGGCGGAGGGGGGGATGAAGAGGCTGAACCTGGCCACGGCATATCTCCCCTTTGACTGCGCGGGGGCTCTACCAACACAAGAGCTGAGGAGCCTGGTCGAGCACTGCGGGGCTGTGGATGAGGAGCTGCTGGTGGGGATGGATGCTAACTCCCATCACACTTCGTGGGGTAGTACAGGTACAAACACTAGAGGTGAGGAACTTTTAGCTTATCTTAGCTCTAAGAACTTACTAGTCTTAAATCAGGGGGAAGAGCCGACGTTTGTCACTAGGGCCAGAAAGGAGGTCCTGGACATTACGGTGGCATCGAACCAGATGGCTAGGTATGTACTAAATTGGCATGTGTCGGATGAACCATCTTCTTCTGATCACAGACATATTAGGTATGATATCTCTCTAAATCCAGCCATGCTTCGCCCAACCAGGGATCCAAGAAGAACAGACTGGGACTCCTACAGGAGGGACCTGGGTGTTCGGATTGAGGAGGCTGGATTGGAGTATGGTGGGAGGAGAGAGCTAGAAGACTCTGCCACATTGGTTGGCGAGGCTATAATAGAATCCTTTACCGATAACTGCCCTCTCAGTGAGGGGAGGAAAGTAGGGGATCCGTCATGGTGGAACAAGAAGCTAGCTAAACTTCGGAAGACCACCAGGAGACTCTTTAATAGAGCAAAAAAGAACGGGGAGTGGGACCTGTATAGGAAAACACTAACCGAATACAACAGGGCAATTAGAGAAGCGCGCAGGAAGTCCTGGAAGGAGTTCTGTCATGAGATTGACGAAACTCGGGAAGGGGCACGACTGTATAAAGTGCTCTCTAAGGATCCAGTTAACCCGGTGGGGATGCTAAGAACCCCACTGGGAAATTTAACAAAAACGGCAGGGGAAACTGTGGAAGAATTAATCAGGACACATTTCCCTTCCAGTACCCTGAGGAAACTTGGGGGAGCAGACACTGAACCGGTTACCAAACTCTCCACAAGACGTGGTAAGAGGGAGGACTGGGAAGTGGCAAGGAGGATAGTAACTCCACAAAGGGTAAGATGGGCTGTTGGCACTTTTAAACCCTACAAATCTCCAGGTCCAGATGGGATCTATCCTGTGCTGCTGCAGCAGGGAATGGATATGCTGGTGCTGGTACTTACTAAATTATACAGGCTAAGCATTGCTCTAGGGCATGTGCTGGCAGCCTGGAAATCTAGTAAGGTGGTCTTTATACCTAAGCCCACCGGTAACCAATCGGAAGGGAAAGGATACAGACCTATCACACTCATGTCCTTTGTTCTCAAGGGACTTGAAAAACTGGTTGATAGGCATATTAGGGGGGGTGCTTTGGCTATCAAACCACTGCATTGGAACCAGTATGCTTACCAACCGGGGAAATCTTGCGAGGGAGCTCTCCATCAAGTGGTTGGTAGGATTGAGCAAATGATCGCTAAGAAAGGTTGTGTCATAGGTGCCTTCCTCGACATTGAAGGGGCTTTCAATAACCCCTCAGTGGAGACGATGGTAAGTGGTGCAAGACGTCATGGAGTGGATGTGACCACTTGTGGTTGGATAAGTTCCATGTTAACAAACAGAAGCATTTCTGTAGAGGTGGCAGGGGAGGTCAGAAGGGCGGAGACAAGTCTGGGCTGTGCACAGGGGGGGGGGGGTTCTCTCTCCTCTGTTGTGGTGCCTAGTGGTTGACAACCTTATTGAACTCCTGAATGAACAGGGGTACTTCTGTCTAGGATATGCGGACGACATAGTTGTCCTGATCCTGGGCAGATTCCCTGATACAGTCCTTGAGGTAATCAGAAATCCTCTACGACTGATTGAAGAGTGGTGTAAAAAGGAGAACCTTAGGGTAAATCCAAAAAAGACTGCTCTCATTAACTTCACCAGACAGCGAAAAGATCTGACGACCAGGATGCCCCGCTTGTTTGGTGAATACCTTGAGTTTGTGGGGGAGGTGAAGTACCTGGGAGTTATTCTGGACAGGAAACTCACCTAGAATCCACATCTTGAGAGGACAGTTAACAGGGCCAAAAGGGCACTGATGACTGTGAGAAGAATGGTGGGTAAGAAATGGGGACTGAAGCCATCAATGATGCACTGGATGTATCTGAGGGTGATAAGACCTATGATTACCTATGGAGCTCTGGTGTGGTGGACAAAGGCCAACCAGGCACAGACAAGAGCTAAACTGAGCTCTATCCAGAGATTGGCCTGTCTGTGCACACTGGGAGCGATGTCAACTACACCAGGCGCAGCAATGGAAGTAATGCTTAACCTCCCTCCCCTTGAGCTTGTCCTTAGGGGAGAGGCGAGGCTAGCGGCATGGAGATTGCGCAACTCGAGCAACTGGGCTAACCTCCCAGATGTCTCGGGACATATGAGTATCGAGGGTGTGGTCAAAGAACCCGTCTTGGAAATGGGCAGCGACCACATTACTCGAATGTTTGCACCTGACCAGGTCCACCAAACTATGATGGAATGGTCGGGGACATTAACATCGGGAGCTCAGATCTGGTACACAGATGGCTCCAAGATGGACCTCGGCACTGGAGCGGGGGTGTATTGTAAAAACCCAAGGGTAGAACAAGCTTTTTCCTTGGGGAGGCATACCTCTGTCTTTCAGGCCGAAGTATATGCTATAAATGCCTGTCTGGGAGAGATAGCAAGAAGGGAAACACATGGGGCCCGGATTGCTATTTTCTCCGACAGTCAGGCAGCAATTAAGGCACTAAACGGACATGTGGTCACCTCGGCCATAGTCAGGGAGTGCCTAATTAACCTACAAGCTCTGGCAAGGCACAATCAAGTCAAGATTGGTTGGGTGCCAGGGCATAGGGGAATACTTGGAAATGAAGCCGCAGATGCGCTGGCCAGGGAGGGGTCCTCGACTCCCCTGATTGGACCGGAACCTGCGGTGGGTATTTCCAAATCCATGGTCAGGATGACAGTGCGAAGGTGGATGGCTGAAAGACACTGTGAGCACTGGATCAGGGCCGAAGGGATGAGACACAGTAAGCTAACCCTTAGGAGACCTTCCTTGGGGCTGCAGAAGAGTCTCATCTATCTGTCTAGGCAGGAATTAAGGATAGCCACAGGACTACTCACGGGACACTGTGGACTAAGGAAACATTTGCATAAAATGGGTATCTACAAGGATGAACCAGTGTGCAGATTGTGCGGGCAGGAACAGGAGACTGCCACACACATTATTTACAGATGTGGAGTACTTGCTGAGAGGCGCTTCAACCTCTTTGGTGATGGAACGGCTTTGGTGGATGCTGAAGGTAAAACTCTAGTCAGGAAACTCCTAAACCTGGTAAGAGGGAAGGGGTTATTTGACTAGATCAGGGAGGTAAGTACAATATACCTTAAGGTAGCAGTGCTTCGGGCAATTCAAACCCGCTCCCAAGGTTAAAAAAAAAAAAAAAAAAAAAAAAAACACAGCAACAAAAAATAATTTGATTTCAATCCTAACCGTCTAAGGGCCGCAAAAAATCGTGCCGAGGGCCGCATGCGGCCCGCGGGCCACGTAATGACAATGCCTGGTATAAAGGGTCTCCCTAGAACAGAATGTAATTTAGTAAATAACCCTAAGGATGCAACACTTAAGAAAAGGTTTTCATGAAATCTTTAACTATATAGATATGAAATGATATCATTTAAATAAACATTACTGTACTTATCTTGGAAAATGTGTCTAGAGTTTTATTTATATTATTAAATATTATTATTTTTATTCATGTAATCTACCCAAGGTATGAACAATAAAAGGAATGTGATAAAATGATATAAGGGTTTCAAAACATAGTATATGATTGCCCAGAGTGCATGAATTTTAATTTCAATATATTGCTTTGACTTATGTGATCCATAAGCTCTATAGATATGAAACAGAATCATTTAAATAAACATTGCTGGTGAAACCGGTGAAACTGTGACTGAGCTTCTACAAGTTGTTCATAATATGGTAGAAACTGAGATGAGTTGATTTGCAGTGGTAAAGCAAAATGGATTTAAGTCAATGGGTTTTAACACTGTTTTTGTGAAGCTTCATAGTATAGAACACCTGTCCCCAGTTGTAGAAAGATGCAAACATTGCAGTTATCTTCTGAGTGAGAGATATCATGTTTGGGAATCTTGATTACGACAGTGCCTTGTAAAACTCAATTTTAGAATCGTTCAGAAATATTTGCTTCAATTCGCGATTACAGTGTAACTCAAATAGTTCGAGCTGTAATTCTGGTTTGACTGACTGACAATCCACATTAAATAGCTTGCTAAAAGTGTCCAGGTCCTGTTCGATGACTTTGAAGACTTAGATCTTAATTTTGTTTTGAATAACTGCAATAGTTCTTAGATTTGGAAAATGAGTAAAGTCTCTCTTGACTAGATATTTTGAGTATTTTTTAACCCCTGATATGACCCCAAATATCATGTATTAGTTGGTTTATTCCCTGACGTTTCAGGTACAAATTATTGGTGTGACTGAGAAGATTTGTAAGAAAAACTTTCAAAAATGTGATAGTATGTTGAAATTCTTCAAAAATGTCTGATTTTTTTAGTTGTTCTCTTTAATGAACACATCCAATCTAAACCTTCAGTAACACAAAACTTGTCATCAATACCTGTTATAAATCTCAGTAGCTGAGCTGAGTCAGTTATGTCCCTACTTACATCCATAGCAAAACAACAGAATTTTAAATCACTTATCTTTGACTTGTTTTTTATGTATCTCCCTTTCGTTTTCCAGAACATATACCACAGATATGATTCAGCTTTGTTAATATACGCAAAATAATATAATAAGATACGTTAAAAAATATCAGTAAATGATTTTCCCAAGTGATATCAATATAAAAAATTGTTAAGAAACCTCATTATATGCAACACAAAAATTGCAAGTTCTGTTTTGTAATAGCTAATTCCTTCTTACTGTTCAATTATTCTTGATAGACATTTGAATGACCAGCTACTTTGCTCTCAATATGTCTAAGTGATGAAACCTTTACGTCATAATGTTGTAGAGCAGGGGACCTCTTTTATATATATAAACCATACTCATGAGACCATCACTCAAACGTATTCCTCGTCTTTAGAAAAATGCAAATAATAGAAAACTCTTTAGGTTTACTCAGGCTCTCCATCTAGCTCACTCAATGCCAGCACTTCCCCTATATCCTTAGTCCTGTATAATCCCATCCACTCAAACGTATTCCTCGTCTTTAGGAAAATGCAACGAATTGACAACTCTCTAGGTTTACTTCAGGCTCTCCATCTTGCCCAGGCTATCCCAGCACTTCCCCTATATCCTTAGTTCTGTATAATCCCATCCACCCAATCTTATTCCTCGTCTTTAAGAAGCTATAAGGGCTCGACAACTCTTTAGGTTTACTTCAGGCTCTCCATCTTGCTCACGCAATGTCAGCACTTCCCCTATATCCTTAGTCCTTTATAATTCCATCCACCCAATCTTATGCATCGTCTTTAAGAAGCTATAAGGGCTCGACAACTCTTTAGGTTTACTTCAGGCTCTCCTTATTGCTCATGCAATGCCAGCACTTCCCCTATATCCTTTGTCCTTTTTAATCCCAACCACTCTAACTTATTCTTCGTTATATAAGGGGTTGTAAAGACATGGACAACTCTCCAGGTCATCTATGTTTACCGTTTGCTACAACGATGGCATGAAAAATGATTACTGCGGAATATGGGTACATGAGGAAACAATAGCGTTTGACTATGGTTAGTGGTAATTTTAATATGTGAGAAACGCGTAAATACCAGACTCCCGATGTCACCCCGAGTCATATACCTCTAAACTAGGGTCGAACCTGTTTAAAGAGGAATCGCAAGAGATTGCAAATATTTTCCGAATTGGAGAAGCTTCCACAATGTACAAATGGCATTATTAAAAATACTGTAATAATTTTAGTTCGTACAGTACAATAGGGTTACATACCTTTTAATGAGAGAAGCTGTTGACTATAGATATAATATGTTACACTATTTGCTTCTAATAAACTAAATCACTACACTATACATGGCAAATATAAATAAAGCAGGCACTATCCAAGCATTAATAAGTTATAACCAATTTTTTTACGCAAGAGTTGCCCTAGTTCATATTATTCTGATTTTTTCCTAAAGTCTAACAAAGAAGCTTTCCACTGTTACGTTACCTTATCCGATTGCATACAGTCCTTTACAGAGTACAATAGTTCAAGAATCAGCAGTGAAATTGTGACATCTCTTAAGCTTTGTAGCTTCAATGCCTTCAATCTTCTGGGTGTTTTATCTTCGTCCCCATCGTCTTCGCCCTCTTCGTTTCCGCCAGTTCTGGTGGTGACTAAAAATCTGTAGACGATTCAAAGTCGGATTCAAGGTTGGAGTCCTTGTCATCTTACCATCAAAGAAGACATCGAACAACAAAAAGTGTAGAAGGCTGCCACCTGAATAGCAAATATACACTTTTTTAACGTTAAACCAAGAGTAAAAGGTGTCGTTTATTGTTTAAAAAAAGAGGCCGAAACTGCGACTCATGTGCACTTGAGGCTGAGGTTGCTCTTGAAAGAAAGAGAAGAAAAACAAAATATATTGCTATAACTGTTTAGAAAAACAGTAAAAATTTGCCTAGAAACTGGAGACGTCATGTCTTGTATAAAATCTCTTTCATATATTCAAACAAAGGATTAGATCAATGAAATCAGGTGGTAAGATCAAATAATATGGTCAATTTGCAATGTAGATTAAAATTAAAAATGTCTGTAAAACTAAAACTTATTTTAAAAAATAAAAAAACATGAAAAACAAAAAATATGACAAGGTTACAATTTTTAAACAAAGTGGTATCTTTATCATTTTGTCAGTCTAAAGCCTGGAAAAATTGAGAAAGTAATCAGGTTTAAGTATCTCCAGACCCCACGAAGCTGGGCGACATTTTTGTCTAGTTTAGAGATAAACTCATTTATGTAGTGCAATGATTTAAAAGATCCGCGTACGCCTAAATCTTATTCCCATTTATCGACTGTTACAATGCTCTGACGTCATAGCTTACCTTCTTATCTGTAAATACTTGATCCGTACGCATCTTTCTCAAGATTCTCTGTGTACGCATATTTAGTTGTACTCATATTTCATATAATCGATATAACGGCCCTACGATGGCAGGTCAATGCTACCGCTTCCATTAATGCCACCTAAGGATAAATAGGTTTGTTCTTACCATTAATAAAAATCTTTTCTAGCCTTTGCAGACCACAATATTCATAGGCCTACTGAAAGTTTGCATTAGTATTGCAAAAACAAATCAAAACATAATATATTTGTTGAAATTTAATAGAATTTCATATTTGTAATGTCTGTTACAAGTTACGAATTATTCAGTGCCTTTGAAAATACCCTTTTTTTACAAATGCATTAGTTTTATCGGTTTATATGTACATTTAGAGGGTTTTATTTATAAACTGGCCTTAGTGAGTCAACGCGCGCTTGTATTTGTGTGTGTGTGTGTGTGTGTGTGTGTGTGTACATAATTTTCAGGTTGAGAATTAAATTATAATTTCCAGCTTCCAAGACGCCCACATTTCGAAACAAACCTAAGAAAACAATTCATATATGAAGTAAGCCCACTAGTGGTGCATATTTTAAAAAATATTTACAAGTTTTCGTTTAGTATAAACTCGTTAATTAAGTCCAATCTCGAGACCAATGAAAACATTCGAATTAGATCCAGAACTATATACATACTGAGCTTCTCCCTCCAGTTGATAATAAAACTGCCGAAGCGATCTATTATGTTTAGACGTCTGACGGGAGATCAATGGACAACAAATATCCACCTTAATTTATGCTGTAAGTATCGCGGGTTTATAAATATCCATTATACATCGATATAACGGCCCTACGATGGCAGGTCAATGCTACCGTTTCTATTAATGCTACCTAAGGATAAATAGGTTTGTTCTTACCATTAATAAAAATCTTTTCTAGCCTTTGCAGACCACAATATTCATAGGCCTACTGAAAGTTTGCATTAGTATTGCAAAAACAAATCAAAACATAATATATTTGTTGAAATTTAATAGAATTTCATATTTGTAATGTCTGTTACAAGTTACGAATTATTCAGTGCCTTTGAAAATACCCTTTTTTACAAATGCATTAGTTTTATCGGTTTATATGTACATTTAGAGGTTTGTATTTATAAACTTGTATTTATAAATATCCATTATACAGCACAGACGCCCAGTCTTTGACAAATCAGAAAATAACTCTTTCCAACAACCACAAACTGATGCCTGAGGAGAGCGATAGTTATAGTATAGAAACAGAAAGATTCTTTGACCCTTTGATGATAAACTAAGTAGCCCTTATAACCCCTTGTTATATACTATTCTCACTGTACTAAGAATGACCAGATGTTCAATAGGTGAGTGAGAAAAGTACCAAGACATGAAATGACAAAGTATATTTAGGCTAGTTTTATTAAATGGAGCAGCAGATAGATTTTGACCAGATACTGAGCGTTACTCTGATAGTTTTAAGGAAAGTTGTTTTGTCCTAATTTCTGTATTAGATTCCACACTGTTCATGTACATCAACTGTAACAGGCTCTAGCTTTAAATAAACCATTTTTTTAAAGTTACCTCGAATCTGAGTTATTTAACGGGTGCCCGAACAGGGACATGGCGAGTTCTTTACGTAAATTAACCGTTATCTATCATCTCGAATATTCACCCGTCACTTCTTGTGCCGATCGTTAGAACTTCTGTTTCAACAATCAACGCGTTGTCAAAATAGCGATTCAGCAACACTACTTCCAAGGCCTACACCTACCCTCCTGATTGTCTTCTAGAACAGCTCGACCTTCAGACTATAGGACAGTTATCATCAACTAGCATCCAAACAACGTCTTCACAGACGGTGAGTACAAATCAAACATGGCGCTTATCTCAAAACCAATTCCACACGACTTTTTGAAATTTATCCCAACCTATGACGGTTCCCCAAATAAAATGATTCATTATGTAAACCCGTTATGTAAATTATGTATATTCATTATGTAAAGAAGACTTAATTACTAGTTATTGAACTGACAACATTACAGAGTACAGAAGTAATCACTGGTTGTTATATAAAGCAAGTATGAAAAAACTAGAAGGCCAAGCCGAGACGGTAGCTTATAATAACGGCTGCGAAACTGTGGCGGAAATAATATGCACATGAAAAAATAATTTACAAACAATAAAATAGCCTAAAATATTACTTTTGTCATAACTATGTCGAAGATGAGCCATACAAAAAACCGTTCGGATTTTTTAAACAAATTAAGTAAAAAACGAGCAACAGTCTTGAATAGAACTAGATTAGACGGAATAAAAACCGCCGCGTTAGAACAACTCATAGCACAACTAGATTTAACACTAGGAACCACCTTCTGTACAGGGATACCAAGTCAGTTAGACGAATTAGTCTATTACAAGTCAAAATCTTAGAAGAAGCTAAAACCAATTCTATTAACAACTGCAGTCTGATATTATATAGATTAAAGTAACACCAACACAAAAAGATAACTATCATTAGAGACAGTGGACTCCAAAACCACAAAAAGGTTCTTAAAACCACAAAAAACAACCTCAAAATCTCTTTAACCAAAGTCAGAATACTGGGTCTTGAAACTTCTATAACTATCATAAAAATACTAGAACTCGCCATTTCTCTACCATCAAAATACTAAAATACAAGCCCTCAAAATTATTTCAATTCAAGACCTTTTCAACAACGATCCTGTGTACATTACCAAACCAATCAAACTGTTTCTATGAGATCAGTCAAATCGCACCAAAGACCTGCAGATGAAATCACGGGAATAGAAAATCTCGCGAGTGGATAGATTAAGGATTTGCAACAACAAATATCACATTTAACACAACAAGTATATGACTTATTGGGAATAAGTAAAAAACCACTCAAAGTCCCGGAATAATATTCGAATTAAATTCGACTAATAGAAATCTACTGTAGTTTTTTGATTCCAAAGAAAATACATGGTATGTAGACACAGGTTCATCAAAATATTATATAGATTCTAACTTAGTAAGTCAAGGACGACACGCAGAGGGAATCACAATAAAGAAGCCAACTGGAATAAAACATAGTTCCGAATATATTCTCTTTACTTTAGATAATACATTTGGAACAGATCTATTACTAAAAATGTACATATTCCACTTCTCAGACAAATACATTTTAATAGGACATGAGACTCTAAAATAATTAAACGTAAACATAAATCTACAACGCAATACCCTGGAGTGTAATAATAATAAATACAAACAACTACTAGGACTGAAAAAAATAACCTAAAAAAGGAAAAAACCTCGTTAAACTACCAAAGAATAAAAATTATAACACTGCTTACTTAAAAAAATTTATAGACGGTAAAATACACATTAAAGAATTTTTAAATATTTGTGACAATTTCGAAGCAAATTATATAATATATTCAAATGAAGACAACTTATAGTGTCACCCCTTTTGATATATATCAAATGGATGCCACGGAAGAATTTAAACGAACGACCAATTGTCTCAAGCCTAGGAACCTTAATATGGCAACTATTGAAAATTTATTTAGATTAAAACATAAGAACAAAGAAGACAAAATTGAAATAATATAATTAGAAGGCGCTTATCCCAACATAAATACCTACTCGGAATACACCTATACCTTAGGGAATACCTATTCCCTTATCTACACCTAGGGACGCGCTTAGTGTGAGTTACAGGCTCCCGTACTGAGCAATATTAATTAGAGTAATAAAAGTACATTATTCACTTCTATAGACCAGTCCCAGTGACTGATTTGGAAATATGGTCTGATTATATATTTTGCAAGGATAACAATCTTCGTTTGAATAAATATTGTAAAAACAAATAAAAACAATATTTAGTAAAAGGAATTTGGATGTTTTAAATTATTTTTATCTTAAAAAATTATAATATTTTCCCCTTCTCTTTAAATTAAGCTTTACTATTAAAAAATATATATACGATATTATTAAATAATATATATAAGATACATTTCAGTTTATTTTACTCAGTCAAAGACGTTGTAAGAAATAGTCATTTTCGTCCGTCATCCACTCGACTGCCTATTGTTATTCTTTTATAATTTTACGTGATTTCAGTTAGATATTTCTAAAGATTTTACACGCTTGATGATTTTAAATATAAAAAGAAATTAGGAAACAAAGTAGTTGGAAATAAATTCTATTGAGGTATTAACATAAGCCTAATTGCAGTATTATGCATTATCCGAACTTTTTGGCCGATTCGGTGATTAGATATCGGTTAATTCTAATTATATCTGTCTTTTATTTGTAAACTACTTTGGAAAAGCGTTATTGTTCTTCTCTATACAACCGGCACATCTGCAAAAACAGAGAAATTATGGTTTTATCTTAGTTATCCAGCCTCGTGTGCTTTTTAAAAATTCTTTGGAGCAGAAATTAATCTAATAATTACTTCACCTTTTAAAAATATTTTATTATTTTGTACGTAGATTGTAGCGATAGGATTAAACATTTTTTTCGGAAGGAAATTAATCATCTAATTGCGCTAATGTACTGGACCATTGTAACAGCTTTGGCAAGATTATCCGTCTAAAAGAACTGTCTTCATATACGACCCTTATGAATCCTAATAAATCCTCGTTTTTTTAAAATAATTTCCCTGTAGGCCTATTTATGTAATTATTTCATACGTATTCATAAACTTCAGAAATAGTTCCCTATAAAACTGATAAAAGTTTAGATGCAAAATATAGCGATGAGGACAACATTGTTGGTCCCAGAGTGGTTATTAATTTGATTTTAGAGTCCGAAAAGATTGCTTATAGTAAAATGTGTCTATATTAGTTTGTTTACCATTAAAAAGAAAAATTAAATAACATTCGATATCTTATAACAGCAATGAAATGCAATCCTAGATGCGATACCTTGGAAATACACCATGGAAAACTACATGAGGTTGTACTTGTTAATGCAAGCAATTAACATTTGCGAAGTAAGAAACTTAGGCCAAAAACAATTCTAAAATTATGTGTTTATTTTATAGAAACATCATCGAAAAAACTTACGGATTCTCATAATCACAGAGAAATGCAAATAAAACAAAATGACATTCAATACACTTTCAGATACCTACTATGTATTTATTATAGTATAATGGATACATAGGTTTCAGATAAATTTGGTTATTTATTATACAATACTGCATATATAGATTCCGATATAATAGTTATTTATTAAGTTATAATGGATACTTTGGCTACATTACAGTTAGTATAATGGATACATAGGTTTCAGATAAATTTGGTTATTTATTATAAAATACTGCATATAAAGATTTCTGATATAATAGTTATTTATTAAATTATAATGGATACTTTGGCTACATTACAGTTAGTATAATGGATACATAGACATCATATAAAATAGTTATATATTAGTATAATGGATATATAAGACTCAGATATACTATGTGATTGTATACTGGTTACATGGTTTAGCAAATAATATCAATAGATTGTTAAGGTCTCTCCTTCTTGGCCTTTTGAATATAAGCTTCTATATCCCTCACTGTATCACTGTGAATTTTACGTTGGTCTGCCTCCTCTTCCTGTAACATTATATTATAACAATTTATTTTTTTGAACGATTGCATAATCTGAAAGTAAAATGTTAATTAGTTTTTTTTTTAAGTTCACTTTGAAGAAGGTTTAACCTTATACACCATCATCTTATGTTGCTTTGGCTTTATGGTATTAACAGGTAAGAATAATGTTTCACAGAAAAAGTGTAGAACAATATCGGTAATGTTCGAATCATACTAAAAAACAAAAAAACACGAATTTATGATACTCTAACCTTTAAGTATTTGTCCCTAAATATGTTTTTTTCGGAAATATTTTTTAAAATTGAAAATGGCGAGTTCTTCTAGTACTTAAAGACTGGTAAGAACACAAAAGTACATACTTATAGTTCTGTAAAACATCAAAAATCACTTTAAAAAAACAATGAAATTCTTTGAAAATATAAAACAAGATTTTACTCACATAGTAAACCTTATTGACAGCCTTTACAAACTCTTCGGCTTTGCTACTGAAATACATATTCTCGCCTTCGGGCTCGTGTGATATATCTTTTCCATAAATTTTATTAATTTTGTTACTCGTTTTTGTTTCTCTTTTATTTGCAGCTTTTTTAGCATTCGTAACCTCTGACTGAAACTTTAAAATTAAATTATGAAACCTCTTCGGGGCTTGAGTTTTTAATTTCTTTAGAAAGTTATAAAATTTTTCCCCGCGGCTAACAAACTGTGATACTGCGTCAAACTGACTAACGCAGTACATTTCGACAATCTGGGTTTCTGCTCTACAATTTGTTACTAGGCGTTCTACGTCCTTCTTGTTTGCATTTCTAAAGTCAGTAAATATCTTGATGGTGGAGTCGTGTAGTACAGCGATCCTCTTTAGACTCAACTTGACTGAGTCATTATTCTTAATTTTCTTGCTCAAATCATTTACCGTTTTTATCAGAATTTTAAAGAAGCTATTAATTTTCTCTAAAGAAGTATTTGAGTACCTCTGAAGACCTTCTAAGGACCCATCGGTAAAAGTTTCTATATTATTGTCAATTTTGTTAAACAGTCCAGTCACTTTGATGGCAGAGTGTTTCGCAAGTCGCTTAGCATTTACAAAATTTATATCAGACAATTTAATAACTTGTGAAGCCTTGAAAACTACAAAATTTTTCAAATTAGTACTGGATTTGGTTAAAATATTATGCAAATTTTTCACTGTCTTATTAGTAAGGGAAGAGGTGCCTTCCAAGCAACTCAACACGAATATCTTTATATTGTATATTGAACTTAATATAATACTCCTTAGTTTTTTCTCCAACAAGTTTCTCCTCATCTGAAACAAAACAAATGTACGCATTAACGAAACCCATGTTTAATTAGGAAACACACTGTTTAATAGGGGGTTTTGTGACATATTAGAAGTAGAATACACACACACCCAAATAAAAGTAAATTCATAAACAAGCAACAAACAGACTCACACAAATACACACACACACACACACACACACACACACACACACACACACACACACACACACACACACACACACACACACACACACACACACACGTAGACAGAGAGTTAATAGCAATTAAACCAAGTACGATATTTACCAATGGCTCCAAAGACGAATGTTCGGGCTTTCCATATTCAGAATTCCTAGTTGTTTCACCCTTTGGGTCTGGTGTGACTCTTTGCAACTGTAAATTCACATTATTAATAATTAATGTATTAAATTATTAACGTGTAAAAATAGTTATAAATCACTGCACAGAAAAATGAGAAACAATATAATAGACATTAGTAGATTGCTGAACCAGAAAATACCTAGAGTATTTTTAAAAGCTATATAAGAATATAAATATAAGTTGATGTTTACTAATTTAATAATATATTTACTAATATAATAATAATGTACTAAAATATATATATATATATATATATATATATATATATATATATATATATATAATATGATAATAGACCCCCTACGTAGGACCTAACCCTAAGGACTAGAAATGGACCAAATGTAATGTTAGGTAGATGCCATGTCTGGGGTTAGAAGATCTCCTCACTAATGTTAGGAAGAACTTAGATGCCGACAGGGGATTCTGCAGCCAGCGGCAACGAAGGACCTAACCTACGGATGTATAAAATAAAATGCAAAGATATGTGCCATGCAAGAGGTAAACACATATCTTCAGCTAACAAAGAAATATCTGAATGCTGATTGGGGAATCCTAGAGCATCAATGTAGGGCCAAACTCAAAAACTACAAATGTTTGAAATGTAATGCAAAGTTACATACCATGTACGCGGTAATCAGATCTTTTCATCAAAGTAAGGGATAAGCTGGATTCCAACGGAGGATCCAATGGGCGTCTAGAAGTTGACGAAATGTAATGTCTATTTACGTGACATGTAAGCGGTAAACAGATCGTTTCACCAAAGTTATGAGCAACCTGGATAGCAACCGGTTATGGAGTGGAAACATTGGGCCAAACCCAAAGGACTAACGATGGACGAAATCTGAATGAACCGAAATATAATATCCCAATTTACGTGCCATATATCAGGTAAACAGATCGCTTCACCCGACTTAGGAACAACCTGGATGGCAACAGGTTATCCTGGATTGGTAACATAGGATAATCCCAAAAGACTAAAGATAGACGAAACGTGAAAGCGGCCCCAAATGTAATGTCTTTATGTGCCATCCAACTCATCACTACTACAGAAATACATCATCAGGCAAATTTTCATTTTTGGATAATTAGGTCATCATGAACGAAAGTGTGTATATATATATATATATATATATATATATAATTAATATATTAAAAATATTTCAAGAATACTTTAAATGAATATATTAATTCTTAAATATATATTAATAATATATATATATATATATATATATATATATATATATATATATATATATATATATATATATATATATATATTCATTAAAAGTATTCTTGTTTTTGAAATATTTTTAATATATTAACTATATTAAAAGAAAACATATCAAAATATTTAATATATTATATTGCCTTACTAGGCTACTGGTGTTGTGAATATGTGCTCTACTGAGGTTAGTTCTATTAGTAATCCATTTTTAACAAAAGATTTAAATTTATATCAGAAACGTAAAATTCAATTAATGAAAACTAATTATAATTTATTTTTTTAACAAATAATGTATTATTAATAATATTGTCGCTAAATATGCACGAATTAATATTAAAAATAAAAGTAATGTAGCACAAAAAACATGAAAAAAGCAGAAATTCTGTGGGTTAGAAATGAAATCAAATTTTTATATAAGAAGCAAAATGAAATAACTTTTGAAATTTTTAAAATACATTTAAAACTAGCATTTTTATGGATAAAACAAAATGGGAAGAAAAATTTAATAAAATTAATGTATTTTTGTTTAAATATAGACAAAGAAAAATGAACACTCTAACCAATGAACTAGATGTATTAAAAATGAACAAAGATAAAAATAATGAAGTAATCATACAACATCATAAGTTTCACCCCAATTTTGTTAATTTACCAAATACAAAATTCAGCCAAAATGAAATAAAAATTTTAGAAAATAATAATAAAGTCAACCTTAAAAAAGATATGAAAAGAAATAATGATACAATAATAATAGATACTGAATTGGCGATCAATAAATTAAAAGTAGAGGAACAAGAAGATATGCGAATACAAACGTCACATGAAATAATAAAGTTAATTAAAAATAACAAAACTAATCATACACACATAAAACAATACTCGCAAATTCTTTAAATTAAACAAAAATTACAAACTAATGATCTTATTTTGACAAAGGCTGATAAAGGTAATGCTGTAGTTATTATTGATAAACAAGAACATATAAATAAAACTGAAAATTATATATCTAAAAACCAATATACACAAATAAATAAAGATCCCACAGACAAATATAAAAATGATATAAAAATATAATTAAAACATCATATAAATTATTTAATCAAAAATATACTAATAATTACATAAATGAGAATCCTAAAATTCCAAGATTAAATGGACTAATTAAATTGCACAAAGAAGATAAACCAATTAGGCCATTAGTTAATTTTACAACTGCTCCTTCTTATAAAATTTCAAAATATTTGGCTTTATTACTTAAAGATAAGGTAAAATTAAATAATACTAATAATATAAAAAAACTCGATAGAGCTTATTGAAAAATTAAAAGATATTAAAATTGATAATAATACAAAATTAATATCATATGATGTTACTAACATGTATAATAGCATACCTATAATGAAAACACTTGAAGTAATAAAAAATAATATAGAATAAATATATTCATTAAAAGTATTCTTGTTTTTGAACAATTTTTAATATATTAACAATGTTACAAGAAAACATATCACCATATTTAATATATATATATATATATATATATATATATATATATATATATATATATATATATATATATATATACACCTATACATTTTTCTTTGTATAGTATCAAAAACCACTGAGGCTATTCAAATTCAAGAAGTATTTATTAATTATTAATCAAAGCTTTTCGTTGGTAAACAGTACCAACATCATCATAATGAATAATAAAATATTCTATATAAAATATTTGTTGTGTCACGTTTAGAGTAAGTTTTTGTTAAACCACAATTTGATATAGTAGGCCTAAGCAATGTTACTAATTTTTTAACAAAATGTTTTAAATATTTTAAAAATAAAATTTAGGTTATAAAGAAGAACTGTATTAGAAGTAAACGTATAATTAATAATACAAATAGATAAAGTACAACAAATTTGAAATGTTTGCTAAACTAAAATTATTTGTGTTTCGTTATGGGCATTTCGTATGATCTCAATAAATGAAAATTTGAAACTAAGACAGGTCTTATCAAGTAATTTTTTAACTAAATTCTAACTTTAGAACGAGATAGTTGTTAGGTGAAATTGAATTTAAAAGATTGTTATAAATAGAAAATCTTTTATTATCGAATAAAGGAATTATTTGATTTTATACATTAAACATTTAAATAAGGTATAAACTGCCCTAATAAGGACAATCGCCCTTATCGGAAAACTCATTTCCACGAGGAGAATAATTTGAAAGCAACTTGAGATTTAAAAGGCTTTAGAAGTGGCAGAAATAATACTATTCTCATAAAAAGTGAATAAAATAATTTCATTCGTTTGGATATATCTACAGGACGCGTTATGTTATAATGCTTAAATTAGAAATAATAGGGTAAAATAAGGTATTAATATGAGTAAAATATACTTTAAACGGAATACGTAAATTATATAAATAACAAAGGAATCCAAATTTAGTAAAATTATACAGGTAAATTTTTAATTTACTCCATTTACTTTACAAAATAAGGTTCTCCTAACAGTGAGTGTGTGTGTATGTTTAATATTTATCTTCTACATATTTTTAACTTTATATTTATTTTTTAAAATATAATAAATATAAATTATTTCAATTAAAAAACTGGTTTTCCCATAACTATTTTTATTTAAAACTTTAAATTATTCTATTTATTTTTATTAAACTTAAATTATGAATTGCTGTTAATCTAAACCAAAATACAAATAGTACTTACAGCCACACTCCCAACAAACACGGCAAGTAAGACAAACGACAACTTACTCATGATGTCTAGAAGATCAATGGTGGCTTCTCCTGCCGCTGCACATGTATATATAGCTCGAGTCGTACGCGTCAGATTACGGGCCTAACGAGCTAGGCTTATCATTAGCCACGCCCTAATAAAATATAAGCATTAAATTAGGAATTCTAATAAACAGAACAATAGCAATTATTGGATTCTGATATAATGGCATCAATTAAAATTATTTACACTGCGAAAATGTTTCTGTTTTTACAAATCCTAACACTTAACAAATATTTCAACTGAACGGTTTTATCTAATTTCTCAAGACATATTTATATATTATTATTAAATTTAAAATATTTCAAAAACAATAATAGTTTTAATTAATACTCTTGCTTTTGAAATGTTTTAAATTTATTAATTGTATTATATAGTTTGATTTTTCGCCAGGTTAAAAAAAGCATCTTAGTAAGAGAAAAACTTTAAAGGATCTATTAAGTAGTGTGTAAGAAAATATTTAGGGCTATATGCATTTAAACAAGAAATTATAGTTTGTTTTTGTCCCTTTGCTTAGTAGGTATTGGCACCTAAATTATCAACGCCAAAATGTTAAAAATAAACATTTTACCTCTTCCTAATTACGAAAGCCGGTTTTGTGTTCTTATGAAATGAAATAAATGAACATATGGACACAAAATGTTTTCACTACTCTTGTGTATGGGTGTAAAATGAAAGGCTTATATGAATATTCTTTAAAAAACTCAGTAACTTTATGTGTTTGTATCTTACAGTAATATCGCATTCAATATTTCCTAATATAATAAATGCTTTGTGAGGAAATAGTATAGGAAGAATATTTATACCTAATTGGTGACTGTTATACCTAAAAATGCGTCAAACAGTCTTGTAATTTTATAAGTAAATATAAAATATTTCCCAAAATATGACTTGGAAATATAATAAATGTTTTTAAAAAAATGATATTTTTAATTTTTAGATTGTTTTCAAAAGAGTTAGATGGATATGCTTTGTTATTCTGTCACACAAATTTACTTCTCTTGATCTCAAGTATATATCTTCTTATTTAAACTGTGGGATTGATGTAATACACTCCATCTTCCTCAGGACACAATGGAAACATATTTTCCATTAGAAATACTCACTTGCAGCTGAATAAACCGAGAGGTACGCACGAAAGCTTTATGATTGGCTCGTTATTAAGTGTAAACTTATGCAAACAGAAAATTTAATGAGTAAACTTGGCTATGTTTTATGATTGTCAATATATATTTTGGTTTATTAATTTACTTGCCTCTTTAAAACTTATTTATGAATTTTTCAAGTTTTGACTCAAGTATTAAATGTCATTTAACAATTATACCATTCAATTAATTTGTAGTAATATTTTTAAAATAATTTTTTTATGTTAACTGTTATCAGGCATATTGTAGGTAGACAGAGAATTAAATAAATATGTATTCCTTTAATTTATAAACAATTTGACAAGATGGTCATTACAACTGACGGATTACAACTTATGCCAGTGAGGAGATTGTCAAAGAAAAACAAAAAACAAAAAAAGGAGATGTCACATGTTTTCCATTGTTGACGCGTTTTGAAATGACTACATTTTAAAACTTAAATAGTACAGTTCGCCCAAATCTTGAGTTCGTCTTTATAGTTTAGTTTTGGATGAACACAATATGTCTTTAAAAACGAACTCAATATTTATGCGAACAGTGTTATTTAATTTTTGAAAAGGGAATCATTCCGAAACGCATCAACAAAGGAAATTATTGTGTAGTTAGTAAACGCAAAAAAATGTACTCGAATACTGTAATGTTTGGAAAGGCAGAAAAATGTACTCAAATATACACTAATGTTCCTAAAAGAATTAAAAATGTGTATAATAAGATTTTCACCTTTTGTGTAAATCAAAATAAAAACTTATTTTATTTAAGTACAAAAATATTTTTATGTTTATTTTATAGTGAATAAAAATAGAAAGAAATGGAACCATACAAGAACCTTTTTTTTAGAAATCAAATGTATACATTATTTTTTAAATAAATAAAACCTGTTAACCATCAAAACAAATTAGCCTTATATAGATCCTTACGTAAATCCTTATGAAGATTTTAATTGCAAAGCAATTATCTTTACCAGAAATAATTATAAGTATCGAAGATGATTACTTTGCAATCGAAATCTACATAAGGATAAAACGTTTTGATGTTAAAGAGGTTTTATTTATTTAAAATAGAAAATTACATCACAGTTGCTCAAAGCTGTTATTGTAAAGGGTCCAATTATATTATAACGTAAGCAGCAAAACTAACGTTACTGAAACAGATGCAAGATTTTATTTCGTTTCATTTAAATAGTTTTACAAACACATACAGTTAAATTCAGTCAAATAGCTTAGACTCTAGTATAAACAAACTCTACCTGAACTCCTTTCCATTTGAGGGAATACTCATAACGTTTTTGAAGGTTTTGGATCATTTTGGTGAAGATGGGATGTTCTGTGCTCAGTATACACATGGTGATTCTTTCCTAGATTTGGACGCGGGTAGTTGGTGGGTCATCCTGGAAAATCTTCTCCTTCATCATTCTCCAGACGTAGGCGTAAGAGCGGGGGAGTGGACTGGGTAACGAAAAATTTGTTCTAAAGGAAATGAGGTGTTTTCAAAAATCTTAAAGGAAATAAATGTTGTCTAAGGCAGTGTGGCTGGTTGTGCCATCTTGCTTGAACCATTATGAACCATTGAAGGAAATAAGTGTTGTCTAAGGCAGTGTGGCTGGTTGTGCCTTCTTGCTTGAACCATTGTTTACCAAAATGCAGGTTTTAATATTCCAGAGGTCTCATATCAGGTTTCTTTTCGGACAGTAACATTTTTCAGGGGTTTTCACTTGCAGTTTTAGGGTGACCTTAAAAGCAATTCCTCTGTGCCAAAAGACTGCCTGATTTTCGAAATATATCAACAATATCAGCAATAATAGTTACAGCGTCACTAGGTAGGGTCTTGTGAAATTGTTCCTGGAAATGTAGTACAGTGTGTGACAAACTCGGCCCAACCGCACAACCAGTTCCAAATGAGCGATAATAATGCTCTACGATAAATGCTTTCTTTGCAGTAGTTAGTACCATGTAAGCGAAAACTAACCTCAAATTAATACGTCAACACGGATACGCGGCAACAATCAAATATACGTACAGCTAATCGAGAAGACAACTAGAACTGATTCAGTTGCAGTACTGCTGATTTTGGCTCTTACAGTATTTATGTAATCGTACATTATAACAAACATTGTTTGTCGATTCCCAGGATCTTGACCGTTGATACTGCTTCGATGCACTTTCACATAACTCTTTTAATTTTCCTAATTCTTTATTAATTTACACACGTCGCGCTTTTACCTTTTAAATTATACAAATACAAAAAATTACATTTCCCTTAGTTTTACTAACAAATTTTAAACCTAATTAACATTACTGAAACTTGGCCCCCCCCCAATACATATGCCCTCTTCTGACGTTCTTCCTAGACTCCCCGATCAATTTCTTTTTCAACCCCGCGTTATCTCTCCCCCCTTACTTATTTTCAGTTAATTTGGTTATTCCCATAACCATCTACAAAGACTTTGCCGCAACGGTACATTATTAAAACCCAGGTAATTTGGGAAGTCCTATCTTAAAATAGTACTTACTTCACTTTATCCAACGCCAGTCTGTGGATGTTGTGCCATCAGGTGACTTGCCACCATAATTTCCGTGGAACAGAGTGGATACACGTCCGATTTGACTTTGCCAAGCCGGTGAAGGTGAGTCTGCAGATAGTCGTGACCGGATTCCAGGCGGAACCTTGCAACAGCTTCACTTCCCTCCAGATGACCAGGTATATGGCCTGGGATCGCTAAGTATGACCATATTTTGCCCGTGGATGGGTTTCTTAGTGAGCCTGGATATGGTAGAGTCAATTTGGGATTTTGCTGCTTCAAGGGTTAGGAAAGTTTCAGGTTGCTCCTTCTCTGCTCCTTTTTTGGCCATTTCTCCGCCTTTTCGTTTACTGGAAGGCCCACGTGTCTGGGGACCCACTGTAGGCTGACGCTCCAACCCCTGCTAATAAGGTTGGCTAATTTCTTGCTACAGTTCGAGGCATTCAGGCTTTCAGTGGGTTTCTTGTTGAGGGCAGAGATTCCAGCCTGTGAGTCTATAAGAAACAAAACACTGCTTGGTTGTAAGTTTAGCACCTCCATACTATTGGCCGTCTCAGTGACGGCACATATTTCTCCCTCGAAGTTACTAGAGTTCTTGCCAACAGCTGAAGATTGCTGGAAAACCCGCAGTAGGATCCTGCCCCAGCAGAATTTCAGGTATGTATGAACCGTCTGTATAGACATGAAGCCACTCGTTACTCGAATAAAGATTATGAATGGTTTTGAGAGCGTTTTCCTTAGTTCTGTTGGGTTGGTCTCCTTTTTACTGCTTAAAGGTTTCAGCAGCTGAAGGTTTACTTTTGGCAGAACGTCGACTACCTCGTGAAACTTTATAGTGGTGCTGGTCTCGGGGTGGAGATGTTATACTTCGCTCTTAGTACTTCGGCGTGCCCTAGGGTGGTGGTTTGTGTTTTCAACCTCTGAGTTGCTGATCTGTACCTACTCCAGTGACTGGAGTCTATTCGCCTAGCTCTTTTTCAAAATTTTAAAGTGATTATTTCCCTTCTGGATTCCAGGGGTTCTATATCTGCTTGTAACTGCACCGCCACTATGGGGGTGGATTTGGCACCTTCAGTGATCGTCCTTAGGGCATTGTTTTGGACCACGTCATATTTAGATAGAGTACTGTTAGAGGAGAGAGACACAACTTCGCTCCCATACTCCATCACAGGACGGACATATGTTTTGTAGGACGTGCTTAGGACATTCTGTGTTGCCCCCCACTTGGTTGACGTCAATCGCTTCAGTAGATTGTTGCGCTTTTGTGCTTTTTCAGCCGTAGACCTTACATGGCTGTTGAAGGAAAGCCTGGTATCTAGTATAATACCTCGATTGAGTATACCAATATTGGATCGAGTACCTGAGATACCTCGATTGAGTTGTTTGCTGGAGGTTTGTGCCCCTGTATTGGACCTGAAATGTGCCTGGTTTAGTTGAGAGTGTGAATAGTTGGGCAGTGGTTTTCTCCGAACTAACCTCCATTTTGTTTTGATTTGACCATTTTTCTAGGCTGATAAGTGCGGCGTTAGTTGCATCTTGGAGGTGTTGTATGCCGCTGCCTGTTGCCCATAATACCACATCGTCAGCAAAAAAGAGACACTGCATTCCCAAAATTGATTCAATAGCCTGCTGAAGGTCGTCTATCATGACATTGAATAATAAACAGCTAAGCACCGCTCCCTGGGGAAGACCCTGTCGTAGTTGGCGGTAAGAAGATGTACTGTTTTGAAACTTGCACCTGATAAAGTGTGAGATAAGAAGCTTTTGATCCACCTGAGCATTTTAATGGTTACTCATTCGCGTCTCAGCGTGTGTAGGAGCAAATGCCGCCAGATTATGTCATATGCTGCTTTGAAATGAACGAAAACGAAAAATGATTGTTTATGGTTAAACCCATCCTTTACCGCTTGTGTAAACTTGACGATTTGGTCTGTAGTATATCTGTATTTGAGGTAGCCAGCTTGGTTGTCGCTTATTGCTTCGATGGTTTCCAGAAACTCGCGCAGTCTGCGTTTGCAGATTTTTTCTGCCCCCTTGCAACATACACTGGTGAGAGAGATGGGCCGGTAACTATACAGCAGATTCGTAGCTTTCCCCTTTTTTAACAGTGATATTATCTCGGCTATCCTCCACTGATGGGGGACTCTGGTCTTCCATGTGAGAATTATGAGTTTGAGAAAGGTTTGTTTTGTGGTTTCTCCTAGATGGCGAACAAAATCGGGGAATATACCGTCAAGTCCCTCAGATTTGCCATTATTCAAGCAAGCTATAGCTAGCTCAAGGTCTTGAAGTGTAAAGGGGTTGTCAAATGGAGGGTGGTCGTTTTCTGCAGCTGTTTCTACCATGATACTCTTCCTCTCTTCTGATGTAACATGCAGCCTGCTGACAGCAGCATAGTGTTTTCATAAAGCGTTGGCTATTTGGTCTGGTTCTGTAAGCTTTCTACCACCTGTGGCGTTGTAATTAATCGGTTCCCATTGATGACTTGATTTCTCGTTATTGAGGCTCCAGATGAATCTGTGTGCCTTGCTACCTTATTTACGGAAATCTAGCTTAGATATGAAGGTTCTGTAAGCTGTTCTTTTGGCTTGTACTATGCCTTGTTTGAGAGTGGCTTGACGTCTTCTCAAGTTAACGCAGGCAACCATACTATTGGTGGTTTCCGCCTTTCGCCTAGCAATGTTTCTCTTTGCTTTTAAATCGGTGAGGGGTTTGGTCCAAAAGGGTTTGTACTTTTTGGCTTGCCCTCTCGGAATACTCGCCTTGGCGGCAGTCAGAATCCCTTCTACAAAACGTTGAGTGGATTTGTCGGGATTGGTGTCAACTATGCTGTCCTTCAGAAGTGCGTCAGTTAGCTCCTTTAACAGATCCCAGTTAGCTTTTTTAAAACTCCAATGAGTAAGCTTAGGTCTGCTTTGTGGTTGTCGCTTTTTGCTTTTAATTTTTAAGCACAACGTGCGGTGCCCGCACCCATCCATGGCATCTGCAAGAAATAAGAACGTTCTTGGCATTAAGTTTGCGTGGACTAGGGCGAGATCGGGAGTGCTTGAACGCCCGGCTCGGTTGGGAGATAGGTCAGGTTTGTAGAGTCGATCAGGTTTTCTGAACTTCTCCCAGCTACATTTGCAGTACTATATCCCCACCGGCTGGAGCGGGCGTTGAAATCGCCAATCACCAGACTGTTTTGGTGTCGAACCAGATCTGAGATGAAGTCAACATTCGGAGTATTGTTAGGTGGGTTGTATAATCCTATTATTTTGTAGTGGGTTCCTTAAGTCAACATTTGGAGTATTGTTAGGTGGGTTGTATAATCCTATTATTTTTTATTGGGTTCCTTAAGTCAACATTTTGAGTATTGTTAGGTGGGTTGTATAATCCTATTATTTTGTAGTGGGTTCCTTAAGTCAACATTTGGAGTATTGTTAGGTGGGTTGTATAATCCTATTATTTTGTAGTGGGTTCCTTAAGTCAACATTTGGAGTATTGTTAGGTGGGTTGTATAATCCTATTATTTTGTAGTGGGTTCCTAAAGTCAACATTTGGAGTATTGTTAGGTGGGTTGTATAATCCTATTATTTTGTAGTGGGTTCCTTAAGTCAACATTTGGAGTATTGTTAGGTGGGTTGTATAATAATATTATTTTGTAGTGGGTTCCTTAAGTCAACATTTGGAGTATTGTTAATTGGGTTCTATAATCCTATTATTTTGTAGTGGGTTCCTTAAGTCAACATTTGGAGTATGGTTAGGTGGGTTGTATAATCCTATTATTTTGTAGTGGGTTCCTTTAGACCAAACATCGATAGATGCAGCTTCAAGTTTATTATTATTAGTCATTTCACGCAATACGGTAAACTTGCTAGGTAGTCTGTGGTTAATACCATAAATAATTCCAGAGGCAATTTGCCTTGATCGTTTTAAAATATAATTAGAAAAGTTTGTCATTTTATAAAAACTTGGTGAATCCGTAGTGGCACCAGCTTCGACAATAATAAAAATGTCAGTTTTTGAAATTAAAGTTTTGACCTCAGTAAATTTGGGATGATTTATTCATCCCGCGTTCCAAAATATATTACAAAGGTCGTCGTTATCTTGGTGGCCCTGAAAAGGGCCGTTGGTATACATTCTTCCAATTCTCGTTCTTGTAGCTATCATTTACCGCGATTGGAGATGGTTGGCTCAATTTCGGCGATCGCCGTAGCAGATTTAGTGTTACACAGGGTACACCACGAGGAGGACTGCTACATTGCACCCCTCTTAAAATAGTTAAATCATTCTTTTGTTAAAGATTCCCCAGCCCCTTTATGTCTACTTCGAAATAGAACATTGGTTAACCTGGTCCGTAATTTTAGGAACTATCTTTGACGCCTTGGCTTAATATTTCTTCTGCCATTTTTTTTTTTTTTTTTTGGAAATAAGCTGAATTTATTTTTTAGCTTCAAATGTTATATTATAGAGTCCTCAAAATTTTAAAATTAATTTTATTTGATTCCTTAAATTTAAATTTTACAATGTTTACCTAAAATGATATCAAAGAACAATTTGTTTTAAAATTTTTACACCCAATCTTAAGTTTACTAATACATTTTATTCATACTATAATTAATTACTTCCTATATCTTAAACTCATTTCACTTAACACCTTTTACATAAATACAAAGTTACATCATACTATTTGTCAGTGATTCATTTTTAATCATTAATTGTTCCAGGATATCAACGGCATCTTTGTCTTTGTCACTTTTCAAAGTGCCATCGCCTAACTGTAAAAGCCAGTTGTAAAATTCGGCTTCTTTATTGTTCTCATGCATGCTGTTTGTTAACTGTAGAAATGTTTAAACATTCCAAATTCTGCTTTTCTTTGCACACGCCTCTAAAATTTTAACTTTTCCTTGCATAGGCAAAACAGGTAAGACTTGTCGGAAATCTCCTCCGAATAATATTATCTTTCCTCCAAATGAAGTGTTTCAAATGGGTTGGGACAACACATTTCATTAAATCTTTCAATAAACTATCTATACAATTTAACTCCAGATACTGCATTCAAAACTTTGTGTACGACTAATTTTTGATTATACATTGTAGCACCTTTTGCAGTCTGGTAATTTATGTTGTATAAATAAGTAGCAATATTATCATTTTTTGGAACTGGCGGACCAATTTTTCCACACCAAACCGTTTTTTCTGAAAATTTTATCTATCTTTTGTAAAGCAATGTCTTCAGATTCCTCAACATCGATTTCTAGCATGTCCTCAATTAATGCATCTTTGAAATTCATCCATATTGTTTAAGGAGATGTTGGTTCACAAAAGCAGCATATGAAAGCAAACAGCTCCCTTAGTTGTCTAGGCATATTTGTATTTTGTTGCTCTTCCATGAAACGTTGCCTTTCGTTATCATCATTTAAAATACCCCTTGCTAATGCTGCCTCTTTGAAGGAATTTAATTGAATATTATTAAAGCGTTGTAGATCTTTGAATGATGTTGCGCCTTTTAAGTGTAGTTGTAACAATTGTAGGTAAAAGCAATTATTAAAAGTAGACAAAGATAATTCCATCGTAATATTGCACCAACAAGACATCGACAAGAAAGTAAACAGTTTCATAACTGAAAACAAAATAACCGAACTAAGATCAGACCCCACACCTAAATTTCAACCAGAAATTAAAAATCTTCTAAATAAATGCACCGAAATCATGAAAAGTGAACAAAAGAAATATTACAAACAAATAAAACCCCAAGCCCCCACATTAAATGCTTTACTTAAAATCCACAAAGAAAACACACCCATCCGTCCACTAATCAAACACACACATGCACCATCACATAAGCTAGCCAAATACATAGACAAACTTATCAGGAACAACATAAACTTTGACAATCACACATCCATACACAATAACATACACCTTATATACAAAAGACATCCACATACCACACAACTCCACCATTGCCTCATTCGACATAAAAAACATTTACACTAATGTGCCAATAGAACAAACACTCCACATACTACAAAATATGCTCACAGCAAACAACACTCCACATAAACTCACACATTAAATAATCACACTCACCAAACTCATCACATCACAAAACTACTTCACATACCAACACAAATACTACACACAGAAAGATGGCCTCCCTATTGGGTCCCCCATCTCAGCTATCCTAGCAGAAATATTCCTACACCATATCGAACAACAATACATTCCACAGAATAATAATCACACACATTAAATAATTTATTACCATAGATATGTAGATTTTAATATTATCTACAAATGGAAACAAATGGCAAATCAAAAACTACACAATTACATTAATACCTTACACCAAAACCTCTCATTTACCCTCGAATTAGAAGAAAACAATAAAATAAACTTTCTAGACCTTTCCATCACCAAACACAACACCAGACATAATATCAAAATATACAGAAAACCAACAACTACCGATATTGTCATACATAATCTACATCTAATCACCCCACACAACACAAACACGCTGCATTTATTCATATGTTAACCGCCTAATCAATATACCAATGCTACAGAAAGACTACGACGAAGAACTTAATACCATATAATACGTCACTCAACGAAACGGCTACCAACACACACTCATAGACAACATACTCAGGAAACAAACGGCCACGCAAACAAACCACACAAAAAACCAAAAATACATATCCCTCACCTACCACAACAAAAATAGCCTCCTCATTCAAAAAATTCCATTACCAAATATCCTACAAAACAACAAACACTTTAAGACAGCACATACAACCTTTTCAAAATAAAACTGACAAATACAAACCATCAGATTTTTACAAATTAACTTATAATGACTGTCACAACTATTACATCAGCCAAACCGGCGGGTCATTCTACACACGCTTCGAAGAACACATTACCCCAAAAAAACAAACAAACCCTAAATCCAGTTACGCAAAACACCTAAAAAACACCCAACACACACAAACACCTACATACACACTAATTTAAATGTTCGACACACATTAAAACAAAGTAAAAGACTAACAACCTTAGAAAAATATGAAATCTACAAACACTATGCAACAGATAAAGAAAATGTATTAAATGATCAAACACACTTTGAAGCCAACAGCCTTTTCAATTATATGACACTTAAATCAAACAAACCACCCCATTCCACAGTCATAAATCCGCTCCCGTTAAAGCCTTTACAAATAACCGATGCCGCCAGTAGAGGGTTAGCTTCGTAAAAGGAACGAATGTTTTGAAACGCGTCAGCAAGTAAGCAATTACGTATTCACTTAGTTAAGTATTTTTAAAATTAGTTTAATTGTAGGTAAAATCTATTTTGATCATTTGGAGATACATTAAACATTCTTCCTATAGCACTAGAGCCACCTCTTTTTCTCAGAATTTATCTATTGTAACTAAATATATAGTTTTTTGAGACTTTTACATAAAGATACTGCCTAGCATTTAAATCTCGGTTGTTCAAGTCAAACCACGCTGTTAAAGTAGTTTGTTTCATTTCTAAAGCGTTTAGTGCTTCCTCTTCATTTCCAGTATGGAAGAAGTCATTATGAAATTCTTCTTCATGGACTGCTGACTGAATAACCGTGTGTGATTTCTCATGCATTTTGTTAGAATGGAGATGCCATATACTCTCATGGGAACTCACATAGCCACTAGCAGTTTCGTCATATGTTGTAGGGCCAATTTCATCTGTTTAGAAAAAACTGCATTCATGCTGAATCATAACCTTTGTATACATATTTGAATAAGTATTTTACAGAGGGGACACTTGAACAAATTTCCACATTGATGTGAGCGTTATACTTAAGTAATAAGTATGGATTAAAGACGACAACATCTCGATTGTCTACTTGGTAAATCTTTTGGGCATTATTTCCTTTTTTCCTCATATAGTGTGGATATCCATTATAGTTCTCTATATTTTCATTTAAGACCTCACTGGGATATTTCTGGAACATTTTGCCATCACGCAAGCATGGTGAATTGGGTTTCTTTGCACCACATGGTCCATGAATCATATTACGGAACACGATTTCATGAAACCGAGGAAATGCGGTTTCATCAGAAATCTCAGCACTAACACATTGATCAATATCCATTGAATCCTGTAATTTAGACTTGTTATCGAGGATGAGAAGCATGTGACAATTGGGCAAGCCTCCCTTTTGAAATTCAATTCTTTTCGTGATGGTTTTCACACTTTCATGAAGAATTAATTTTCACAAGTTGGTTTTCGTGTAAGTATTAAATATATAAACTTGTATATTTGATTTTGCATATTATAAAAATAAATTGTGGGGACCCAACTTCATAAATGTATAAACTGTTCAAATTATTTTGAAAAACCACACAATACAATTCATAACTGTGTATTTGTATGTTATCTGTTACTTTCCTGAAAGAGTATCTTTTACAAATGTTTAATATGTTCAGTGTAATTTTATTTTATTTCTCATAAAGAGTATTTTAATCTTCTGCGCAAACTAAATTATTTTTCTTCCGTAAAAGTTTTATTGCTATTTAAAAGTTAAACTACATAATTGTAATAAAAGTAACACTGCAGTAAACAATATTTAGACCAATTTGTTCACAATCATGGACATAATTCAAGTGCTTTTTCTTATAGATGGGAAAACCAAAACAGACAACTTTCTTCTGTCAGTTTTACGTTGAACCCCATTTTGTTTTTTTTTCAGATGTAGTTGATGTTTATCTTCACCACTGTAATACTTCTTTCTGATGCTCTGTTTGCTCTGTTGGCAAAAAGAATGAAGCCCATCTCAGTCTGAACATAAAATGTACTCGAATATACACAAATATTTCTAAAAGAAGTGAAATAGTGTATAAATCGAATTTCACCTATTGTGTAATTCAAAATGAAAACTTATTTTATTTATGCACACAAATATCAATAAAATGGAAATTTCTTTTATAGTGAATGAAAAATAAAGATAAATGGAACCATACAAGAAACAATTCATTTAGATCTCAAATGAATACAGTATTTTTAATTTATAATCGTAAAGTTAATATCAGGATATCATTTCTTGTTGAAAAAACCTATTACAATTTCAAAAAAAAATAATTAAATTTTATTGTTTCTAATAAATGTATCTGAAAATATTTATGGCCGATAAATTGTTCTTAATATTTACTACAAATAAATATTATATGTTTTCTAAACAATCAAAAATGAAATGAACACTTAATTTTTTTATAGGAGATTAGAGTTCTACCTCCAAATGAAATCCTATGTATATATCCCAGTGCATGATCACTACTGATGACTAAAATAGTTTCAGCTATTATCAAAATAAAATATAGAGATATCATTGAATGGGCAGTATAAGTGATTTGTTATACCCTCGAATTAGAAGAAACAATAAAATAAACTTTGTAGACGTTACCATCACCAAACACAACATTAGACACAACTTCAAAATATACAGAAAACCAACAACTGCCGATATTGTCATACATAATACATCTAATCACCCCACACAACACAAACACACTGCATTTGTTTCATATGTTACACCGCCTAATCAATATACCTATGCTACAGAAAGGCAACGACGAAGAACTCAATACCATAAAATACATCGCTCAACAAAACGACTAACCACATACACTCGTAGACAACATACTCAGGAAAATTAAACATAAACACCATCAAACGACCACGCAGAAAAACCACACACAAAACAACAAATACATATCCCTCACCTACCACAACAAAAACATACACAAAATAGCCTCCATATTCAAAAAATTCCATTACCAAATGTCCTACAAAACAACAATTACTTTAAGAAAGCACATACAACCTTTTCAAAAAAAAAAAAAAAACTGACAAATACAAACTATCAGGTATTTACAAATTAACTTGTAACGACTGTCACAACTATTACATCAGCCAAACCGGCAGGTCATTCTATACACGCTTCGAAGAACACACTACCCCAGAAAAACAAACAAACCCTAAATCCAGCTACACAAAACACCCAAAAAACACGCAACACACACACACATGGGCATATATACTAATTTAAATGTCCTAAACACATTAAAACAAAGTATAAAACTAACAACTTTAGAAAAATACGAGATATACAAACACAACACAACAGATAAAAAAAACATTAACTGACACACCATTTTGAAGCCAACAGCCTTTTCCATTACATGACACACAACCAAAATAACTCACCCCATTCCACAGTCACAAATCCATCCCGTTACAACCTTTATATGTAACCGATGCCGCCAGTAGAGTATTAGCTTCGTAGAAGGTACGAATCTTTTGAAACGCATCAGCAAGTAAGGACACTTACCTACACTTACATATTCACTTAGTTAAGGACTTTTTAAATATAACTTAAACAATGTTATAAGTAGTTATATCATAACAGTGAATACTTTTGAACTTACTTCCTGACATGGTTTTAAACAATCTTTCATAGACGAAACTGACTCATTACTCGTTTCATTAAGAAGCAGGCTGCCTTCGTCATGAAACAATTATTTTGAAATACATCCGCAAGTAAGTTGAAACGTATCTCCTCAGTTACACAATAATTACTTATAACATAATTAGTAAATTTAGGAACATTACAACAAGCAGCTTTAGAAATTATGAAATAAAGTTATCATCCAGTAAGTAAAACAAGAAAATAAAGATATGGACAAAAGTGGTAATGAGTTGTTTGAACAAAACTGCAACACAACTTTCAGTTATGTTCCTCCGTTTGTAAATGGAAAATGGATTAGAACTTTGTTCTTTCACTAAATTTTACAAAGTTTGATTAATATTGATCAGACTCATTTTTGAATGCATGAATAATGGCCACATGCAACTTTTAAGGAACATGCTTTGGGACAATGGTGATGAGAATTGTGCAGAAAAATTAATCAAAAACATAAACCGTCAAGCTGTGGTCATATGGTTATTAATGTTTGGATTCTATAATTGGAGCAGGTAATAATGTTCATTATATCTATCAAAGAATAGATTTTAAAGAAAAAATAAAACAATAAGAAGAAAAATTATGGTAAATGCAATGAAGCAGATAAATCGATTTCAAATGAAGATATGCAAAACTTATTTTGAGAAATTTCAGTGATAAATTGTCTTTATGGACAACAAATATGTCAACAAATGGTCGAATAGTGAGTAGATGGACATGAATTACAATTCCTAATTGGTCACTGAAAAACTGATGAATGAGAAAGAATAACAAGATATCAAATAGCAGCATTTGAAGCAATTGCTTTTCCTACTACTTTAATTAATGGAATTACAACTGAAATAACAATATGTTCAATGATTTGCTGCCAATCATGGGAATAACCTGAGTGGTCATATGTAAATTGCAACATCAAAGGAAAATTACAGAAATCAACTGACAATGTGAGTGTTTTATATTGTGTACTGCAAACAATGTATTTATTGTATTTACAAAACTTCATAATATAATAATATGTAAATAATTCACTGATGGTTTTACTTTGATGAATAGCTAAACCATTATATTACATGTTAGTGAAATAACTTTTTGCCAAACTTATAATAGAGTAAATTAACGAAAAAAATTATTAGAGTCATAAAGTTTTTGATAGCACCAAGCTAAATCAGTAAAAACGATAAATAGAAAAAAAATTAAGTAGGTTGATGTTGAATAATATGATGATGTTTACCACACTGAAAATGAGTAAAAACCGACAGTCACCTAGTGACGTTCAGATGAATCTGTCAGCCAATATTGGAACTCAAGGAAGAGAGGTAGATGTTTCTAAAAGAGTCCACAGATGACAGACAATTAAAGAAGATTGAATCTTTTAAAAGGGTCTAGTGAGTTCTACATTACAATGTAATTTGATCCGCCTGCCGCTACTTAAAAAAGTATAAAAATACATCAATACTAAAGTTAAACTGTTGATGTATCCTAAGTGTTCATTTGAAACAACCAATTGTTCAAAATTAATGGAAGTATAGTTTATTATCTTATGTAAAAAGAAAATTTTGAAACATTGAGACTGCCTATAAATATAAGAAAACTGGTTTAAAAGGTAAGTTAAGAAAATTCTGTAGAAAATTAAATTTCAAATTAAAACTACCTAATTTTATAAAAAAATGTTACTTTTACTTGTTAATCATTCTCTAAAACCCATAAAACCCATTGACTTAACTCCAATTTAGCTTTACCGCTGCAAATCAACTCATCTCAGTTTCTAACATATAAAAAAGTTATAGAAGCTCAGTCACAGTTTCATCTGTCACACTGCCTTCACGCTTCTATAGAATAATCAATTTTCTAATTTTTTTCAAAAAATTGTTTAACGTTGAAGCATATAAGTTTATGTGATATAAAAATTTTAAAATAAATTTTATCACTTTTTAGAAATTAATTTTAATTTTTCTTTTGCCCTACCTAGCAATTTTTTTATTATATCTGACTCTCCTTTAAAAACATTTGCTCATCACTATCCTAATCAATCTGTCTTTCAAAAGGCCTCTTGTATAGAGGCCTGATGGTGATAACAATCTATATATCGAAATGTCGCCATAGCAGAATAAAGTATTATACTCGTAAAACAGGAGTTTTTATTTCCCTTACCAATTCTGGCTCAGTGTTTCATGAGTTATAGCAATAAATTAAATCTGCTAGTAAATATCTTAATGGTTTTGGTAAATATAGCTTTATTAAATATAGCTTTATTTTACAAATTACAGGTGTTTGTATTCACTTGACAAAAAAAACACTATTTACTGATGTATTAAGCAGACGCGTTTCAATGCGTTTTTGACATTTTCCATTAACTCCAGTTAGTTATGAGAAGCCAGACTAACCTAAATATCTACATGAAAGCTAAATGTAGTTAAAGTAAAACTGGAATACAATATTTGTCTGATAAAATTACTATAAAACTATCATCAACCAGTTTTGATATTTCAAAAGCAAATATCAAAACCTAACACGATTCACTAAAGTTATTTGTTGTAAAAATTATAAACTACATTGTTAAGGTGTTGTCTAAAATGTTTGATTAATATTGTCTATTTATTTGATTAACTGCAATATTAATCGTGTATAAGTTAACGTTTTCTGACAGAATAAAATCTCTAGAAAGCAAACTCGTTTGATACTTGCAGTATATATTTTTATTTACAGGATATATATTATTTTGTTATACCTTTATGTAACAAAAATACATTATATTCAGTGAAAATATGGCAGAATGTCATGTAGCCTATAAGATCATGATGAAAAACAAGAATCACAGTAAGAAAATATTACGAGTTTTACGTGTGTTATACCTAAGAGCTAATTTCTTTAAGTTAATTAAACTGAATGAAAATGAATGAACGAACAACTGCCCACTGTAAAATATAAAACATAACTAAGCTAACTAGTGAAGATGGCGAATACAGAAACGAAGATAAAAATCCCAATTTTCCAAAGAAATCTTTGTGTTAACTGAAAGCATTCAAATTCTTTAAAATTGCTAAAATGATAATTTGAACTTCAGGAAAGTGTATATAAGTATGATCTTCAAATTCGTAAAATGTGATCTACAATAAATCTTGAAAAATAACCAAAACACTCCTGAAGTAGTTATTGAAGGCTAGATAACACATTTTGGAATGTGCTTAGGTTGCTGTAAATGTATGATTTACAAAGTATGAGAGACGTATGCCAGAGAACAATTCTAGCGAGCAGCTCCCAAATGATCCAGGACCGTACTATAATTGAAGAAGTGAATGTAAATACTTTCTTAATATTCTAAGAAACGCAGATCAAGTGCCTTTTCATTTTTATATGTTAAAAAAAAGATATATGATTCATTATTAAATCAACAGGAATTGAAATATCCAGAGTAACACTTATACTGGATCTAATGGCGCATTGTATTCAGAAATGGATGGATGAATAAAAATTAAAGTAGGACTGGGTACAAACTGTGTAGAGTAAATGTTATACCAATTTTAAAAATAAAATCTTGATGTTATTTCTCGATGGATTTTTTTAAATGTCTAGAATAACAAAATCTGTTTCATAAAATAAACACAGACCCTTTAATCATTTTTGAGGCAATGACATCTCAGCTCAAATTTATGGATATAGTTGTAAATGATACATTCAAGGATAACCTCAAGAAGCAATTGGCAAACTATCTTTTCGCAAATAATAACTCTTAACATCAACAGAATTTTTTTTTAAAGCAATATTATCAATAAAAGCTAATTCTGTTACAATGTTGCATAGACCATGATATGAATGGAAATGAGAAGAGGAACATGCATAATAAGGATTCAGTCTGTTGTGATGAGAGTAAATGTCGTGATGTCAAAGATATATGCACAATACAGATCTGTGATACCACATTTTGAGTTTTTAAAATTCTGCAGTAATATTATTAAATTTTACAATAACTTTTAAAATTTGTGCCCAATAATTGAAGTTTTATATAATAAATTTTATTTCACAATTCCACAATGTGTGATTCATCAACTTTTTTATTTAGCTTGGATATTAAGCTTTTCCAACCTGATGTCTTATATTTGGAATATATGGATTTGGTTTATGTTAAATTTCATATGTTTTATCATTTAGGCATACAGTACTTGTTACTTGAGATGGTATACTAAGCATTTATCAGTGATATAGTTAAATGCTATCTCTGACCATTTTAGTTGACAGGATTTGTCTCAACAAACACAGTCAAGGTGAGGGATTACAGTAAGGTAACTGCCAGAGGTAGCTTATCACTATGACATAATATTAAAACTTACCTTTAACCCTAGAGGACTCGCGCGGGGTAATTATTCTCCAAGTGAGTTTTCAACAAAGATTATAAAACAGTTGCAAATTTTGAAATTCTTCCACCCCTCACATACCTTCTAATTGACTCGCCCTGTATCTATTTCTGTCCCTACATCAGGTAGATTGACAGTTTTTGTTTACTTATAAAGGTTTGAAGTTATTGTTGCAACCTTTTTATCACATGAATTAATTTTCATTTTTTTTTGCAAGATTGCCGTGAGTGAATTTTACTATGTTTCGTATTTTGTGAGGAATTTATCACTGAAGTTCGTTTTAATTTATAAATTTTATAATCTATTTTAACCCTTAACTAACACCATGTTAAAACATTACTTAACAAACACCATACGTCTGACAGACACCATTATGTATTTTGGAATTAGTGATCATTAAACACTTTTAAAAACATATTTTAATGACATAATCTTAATATATTAGTGCGTTTTACAAAGTGATGCTTAAAATCAATTAAAAATAATTTAATATTACTAACAAAAAAATGTTCTTTACCGGAAAATTGTTTTTTCTTTAAAATATTTATTTTGTAATCTAAACATCGTAATTTGTGATAATGTAAAGCTATTTCAATGTCGTAGAGAACAGCATTTCATCAACGCACATCGTTGGACCAGGAGAATAAAGGAGTCGGGAGTTCTCAGAAAATTTATTAAATATTTTGGAAACTGCAGCTGTAGGGTCCTCATCTTTCCTTCCCTCACGATCAACAGGGTAAATTGTAATGCCAACAATAAAAATAAAAATCTATTTCTGGAAATTGTACAACGAAATGTGCCTCGGCCTGTTCCATTAGTACAATAAAAACTGCCAATTGTCTCGCTAGATTTGAAAATAGCCGTATATATCAAAAGTCCGATGAAACCTTTCAACTCTATCATATACAAATCAGATGAGTAAGATTGAGGTTTTGAAAAATTACTCCTGATCGAAGTAATCTTTTTGTTTGTCCACATAATAATTTCATTCAATTTCATTAGAAAACTAAAGTCCCCACACGTCCTCAACAGTATGGTTAGTTCCCAAATTTTTTTGCAGGAGCTTTTAGACCTGGTAACTGCACAATTATATTATGCCTTCTTGTTCTAACATTTAGAGGCTGGTGCACTTTATTCCATTTAAATTGTGTTCTGTTACGTATTTTTTCCATAGAAAAATCCATCTTCTAGAAGCAGGGGTTCAATACTAGAAGAATCTATCACACCTGGATGCTCGTTAGACGACTCTTGGTACACATCATCATTTTCTTCGCCCTCCTGTTCTGATTCGGAATCGTGTTCGCTATCATATTGATAATCTGGATCTCTATCGCTGTCGTATGGATCAGGTTCTGAAGGTCCTTCCAAAACATCATACACCAAATTCTCAAGATCGTTATTGAACCCATCACTATTCACAGTTACTAAGTTCATAACCGGTCTTCCATGTAATGGACCAGGTTTATCAGGGTTTTGATAATCCATATTTATTACAAAAGAAACGTAAAAAAGCACACACTTACACTAAAAACACTATACACAAAGTTTGGAATGAACGAATAATGTTACTTAACAGACACAATACGTCTGAGAGACGGGAGAATGGGACGCACTACACTAAAATGGCTTTGGAAAAGGCAAACGCTGACAAAAACAAACAGGACCTTCACTACACAAACTATACCACTCACCTGAAAGGTAGATGGGTTGGGGACGCACAAAAAATTCGTAGGCGGAAGATACACGGGTTTTTAAATTCGCGACCGTCTCTGAGACGTATGGTGTCAGTTAAGAGTTAAATTATCTACGTATATATATTTTGTCATGGTGATAAGAGAGAACACAAATTTTATATTTGTAACTTTTCAAGAGAGAGAGACGCAAATGATACTTCTTTTGAAGGAATTAAAGCATTTTTTGGGGTATTGTATATTTGTGGAGCAATGATGTCTTCCTAAATCATTCTAAAGGTATGTGGACAACAGACAGAACTGGTTTGCATATAGTAACGTGTACAATGTCAAGACAGATTCTATGTTCTCTTGCCAGGATTACGTTTTGATATATATTGTGTTTGTACACTATTCTTGTTCATAAAATATTTTGTTTTCATGATTATTGTAACAAAAAACGTTTAGTTACAATATAGGCTATAGCATTATGTTTGACAATATTACAAACAATATTTTAATTATAGGCGTGATTTTTTCCTTAAGAACTTAGACAAAAAACAATAAATGCTGTACTAATTGTGGGAAAAGTGTTTGTAAAGACCATTTAGTTGAAGTATGTGAAAATCGTTTTGACGTATAAAAAAGAAAATAATAATGCATGAGTTTGTTCATATCTTTTATAGCATAAAAAAATATGTTTAAATAATTTTTTGTATTTATAACATCAAATATTTTACTGATATTGACCTGAAAACTAATTGGGGTAAAAAATTACCCCGCCTGAGCTCTGGTGTAAAGGGTATTAGCGCGAGTCCTCTAGGGTTAACTAACAGAATAAATAGTAAATTAACATAACTCATTAACTATTGTTTCTCACAAGGTTGTACACCATATAATCGGAAACTAATTTCTCTAAAACACATTAAAAAAATTTTAAATAAAGGAAAGAAATTCTAGTAAATTTTATTACTATAGCATCCAGCAAGGCTATTGGCTGTTTTTTTTCACAAATGAAAGTCACTCCTACTATAGAAGAAAAATGTTTAACACTACAATATTAATTATATAACGTAGATACAAGTATTGCATCACTTCATACTCTTCCTCTTACTCGGGTTTAACCAAATTTAAGGGAAATTGTGAAAGATACTATACTGTTGCATGAAATGTAAACCAAAATTATCATTCAAAACACTTTATTTTCCTAACCAAATGAAAATACTAAGATATATTTGTTTTAAAAAAAGTATATAAATAACTGGAAAAAAGGCATGTCCTCTTATGAGCAAAGTTATTATGATGACAATAATTGTTTCCCATAAGGTGTGGATAGAAAATAAATGACCCAATCACATACCTAACCTATCAATAATACCAGACCAATTGTTTACACTAAAATGATGTTTAAAGCAGCAGTCAGTAGGTGGTTGGTTGTCATCTCACTACTGCAAAGAGGACAGGTGCTGGTATGTATAGGCCATACCTGAGTAAGTGCTTCCAAGTAGAAATGGATTTATTACTTAAATGAGTTAATAGATTTATGTTTTAGCCTTTAACTACCATCGTCGTGCCTGACAGGCACTGGCACCTATGGGGTTGTTTAGCTTCTCCCGCCCTAATACTCAAATTCATGGAGTTCAGTAGCTTCCTATTTAGTAATTCTTTTCATGGTGTTAGTGTTTGCACGATTTCCTGCAATGTATTAGATTTATAGTAACATGAATTTTTGGTTATGCTTCACAGGCACATTGTCGATATTTGTGTAAAATTTTAACCTTTTATAGTATTTTTTTGTTTTCACCTATTTATGTCATTATAGTACTCAATTACATAAATTGAAGAAATGGATAGACCTGGACATTCTGGATTAAAAGGGAAACTAATTTCAACTAATGAACGTCAAGTAGTAGAAATATAAGAGTGATTTTGAACATACCATAATTGACGGGTTACTTAAAGAAGACAATTATTTAGGTGCTGTATCTAATGAACAACTTTTAAATGGCATCAAAGTGAATAGGGAAACTGTTCAAAAAAGGGAAGATGTAACTGAGCAAAGAGATCATGATTCCGTATCTCAACAAAGTGCATCAGACGATGCGATTTCGAAGAATTGCACATCCAGAAATGTACAAATTTGTCTATTTGTGTATATAAATTGTTATAAACAATGAAGAATTCTTACAGCAACAAAAAAAAAGAAAGACTAGTTACACTTTGTAAGCTGTCTACAACAAATACGTCTAGAATGTTCTGAGCTGCTGTGTAAAGATACTGCTGTCAAAATTGAGTTATTATTTCCAAAGTAAGTTTCCATATACAAAACTTTTAATGTGTTAAAAGTGGTTTTTTATATAAAGTTTAGTGTGTACAGTCAGTGAACAAAATATAATTATTGTAAGTTTATTATTGTGAGAATATAATCTATTTCAGCTAAACTGCGCTACGATCTGTGGAAGGTAGGACTACAGTTTTCAATTAGTAAATAAACAATAACCGATCTTATAAAATAATGTGTATTATAGTCACTTGCAAACTGGATATATTCAAAAACCATTTTTATACAGTAAATGCAAGATAAATTGTTAAACCATACAATAAATCACACTTAGACCCTTCATGCCTGTGAGGCACACAGCGGTAGTAATGTGACAAAGATTGCAGACCAGTAGTTGACAAGTAAAACAGAGAAGAAGGTTATGCTTGTTATTACTTCAAGTAGGTATTTTCTAAAAAGTACATCAAGCTATACACAGGGAGGAGTCTGTCAACGAAGAGTTCATGACAAAAAATATTCTTAATATCTTCATACATAAAGTAAATCCAAAAGATATGGATTCAATTTAAAATATGTATATTTTATTATATAGAAGGGAAAGATTGATTTTAAAAGTATAACAAAAAGATAATGTATATGTAATGTATCAAAGGTTATGGTAAATCAGAGTTTTTAATATGGTTTTTATTCAAAATATAATAGGAAATAAAGTCAAACCAAGGAACTAATAGGCGGGAATTGTTACAGAAAATAACAAAGTATAATTAATAGACAATTAAAAAAAAATTATCACATCTTAGAGATAATATAAAAGCAATAGTGTAGTGGTTGGTATGAACAATGTAATGTTTACGTAAAAGAGACAAGTGATAAAATGTTAACTATTGAGTTTGTTTGAATCAACATTGGACAACCACCGAGAGAAGCTGTTGCAAAGGACATACCTGCAGAACACATAACAAGAGTTAGATATGTATATGTAAAACATAATGATTTTATTTGCAGATTTCGTGTTGTACATCTTGTGGTTTATCAAACTACTACTTTTAGTAACACTTGGCAAAGAAATCACCACTTACTGTTATTTTTAAGCACACACGTTTCACACAGCTGTTCAACCTGCTGTTCACACAGCTGTTCAGGGCAAGACTCCTGCTATTTCATATCTCAGTTCCCAGATTTACAACTAACAAAATCTTTCTAAACTCCCAAAATAAAACATATTTAAGAGTTTACCTACATTCTGAAAATACTTTCTCTCAACTTTAGAACTGAAGTATAAAATAAAAACAATGAAATGATGTTAACGATATACCACAACTTCCACACTTTAGCACAATATATCACTCCTAAGGGATATTTCTCATGACTATTTATGGATGATATATGCATACACGGGAACTCAAGGGGTTAATATAACTATCTGTTTAGGTCCAATATTTAATGACAGTTATTAAGATTGTGTAATGTAACTTACTACATATGTACTTAGGCTACAAACTTGGTTTGTAAGTAACTTTAAACAAATAAACATGTAGGGAAATGAAATTAAATAACATCATACACAGATACCAAAACTGGCTCTAGTGGTAAACCAAATACGGAAAGGTAAAAGCGTATTAGTGTAATAAACACCTAATGAAATTAAGTAATAGGTCTATATACTAGTACATGAGAATGTGAACAATACACACAAATTTCCATGTGAATATGAGGACAAGAGTTGCAAACTTCTACCTAAATACTAACATAACTGACTAGCTGCAAATGTTTTTGTAGGTTTTTTCTGTAGGTTTGTCTCTGATCTGTGTATAGTATGTTGGAATTAAGGTTCAGTAATTGGCCAGGAGGGCCTATTGAATTGCAACAAGTATCTCATTGACCGCATGACAATCCACATGAGTAGTATGATACATGAAGTCCAACATTCTAACAACTGTGTTATGATTTCACATCCCAATAAAACATTATTGAGATGTCATGAATTCAATACTTGAGATTTATTTTAATAAAACATTTATATTATAGTGGACAGGAGTATATGTGTTTTTAGTGGGTTTAACTCACATGAATGTAAATTTAATTCTAAGTGTATTGGAGGTCCTCATGCATAGGCTATAAGAGGAGAGGTGTTAGATTAGCTGGACTTATTATGAAATGATTGAAGTCCTTCCCAATGAACCACCGAGTAATTACTTGATTAATAAATACCTATTATGAATATTAATATATGCAATATATATTTCAAAGATTCTCTACACTTGTGTGTAATAGTATGAAACCTTTCAGTAGTAGTAGAAAAACTTAACTGAATGTACAAACCTTGTTCAACTAGTCTTAGGTCGATTTCTTTTTTCACACCACCTCTACTAACTTTCCTTTCACCAGTCTTCAATTGTCTTCTTTGCTAATACTAATAAAGTATTGATGGGATCTGAGTAGCCTATTAAAAACTGTGGTTTTATTGGTATTTTAAGTCATCATGTCAAATTATGAATTATATTCTAAAATGACACTCAAATAGCTGATGGAAATTCTGAATTGAAATTCTACATTATAAAGAGAAAATATAACATTAAATTAAATTGATTTCTAAAATAATGTTTTGTAACATATTTTAAAAGAAAATTTAAACACAAACTGTTTACTAATTACTAAACGAATCCCTCTTAACTGTAACAACCTTGTCACATTCAGTCACTTGAGAAAGGCCAAAATTTCTACACTACTTATTTTCGTTAATATGTAACTAAAAAGTAATGATAATTTCTGGCATTGCTAGTAGCAAGAGGCTGGTGTTAGTAATGGGAGAGAGAAAAGACAATCTGGACAATTGCCCTCCTGGCACCTGCCTTTAAGCAGTTCACTCTGTATTGCATGTACTAAAATCGAGAAACCATTTCCTGTATTTGGGGAAGTAGAAAATTCATATGAGGAAAAGAGAAATTATAGGTTTTAAATGTATATTACATTTTGTAGTACTATTGAATAAAATAAAAATTGAAAATTTTTTCCTCTTCATGACGAGCTGATTGTTAACTACTTATTACAATTTGATATTACTTGAGACCAGACTTTTTGTTAACTAAAAGTAGTTAAATTCTTAACTTACACTTGGGAGGAAACGTTTTCGTCTTACAACTTCTTCAGTCTCGTATTTTTTGCTGCTAGGATTGCTGCAGTTGTGCTTCTTTGGTACCAATTTTTAAAGTTAGAAGTGATGTAATCTGTGTCGCGTTTAATCATATAGGATGTCATTTTTATTTGTCTTGCTATGTCTCTATATTTCATATTGTTCTAGTGTGTTTAATTTATCGCCTTTGTTGCATGCGGGGAGGGTGCTCATGTTATTTTCCATACTATTGCTTGAGTGTTTAGTGTTCATGAGGTGATTTGCGAAGGTGGATTCAATAGTAGTGTGCAGTGCGCTTTTGTGTTCGTTATATCTTTCGGGGAAAGATCTACCTGTTTGTCCAATATAGATCTTATTGCAGTTGCTGCATTGTAGTTTGTATATTCCTGGGTTATTTTATGTGTTGGTACTGTTATTAATGCTGTGTCTGATAGCCGTTTGGCTTTTGTTTGCTCTTCTGTTACCTACATTGTATCCTGATTTTTTTGATTTGGTGTGCTATTTTATTTGGGAGTTTCTATATGTATGTGCGGGGGATGAATCTGTTTGTGTTTGTTTTTTAGTTTTTTGTGTAGTTGTTACTATTCTTGTTGAGTATTTTTCTGTGTAGTTTGTCTATTAAATAATTGTGATATCCATTTTTGTGAGCTAAATATTTGATTGTGTTTAGTTCCTCTGTGTAGTTAGTTCTGGACACAGGTACCTTGTTTAGTCTGTGTAGTAAATGTTAGAATGCTGCGTGTTTATGTTGCATTGGGTAGTTTGATGTCTTGTGTGTCAGTGTGTCTGTTATGGCTGGCTTGCGTTATATGTTGAATTCATGTTTGTTTTGATTTTTTGTAATGGTGATGTGTAAGAAATTTAATGCTTGTTTTTTTTCAAATTCTGCAGTGAACTAGATATTTTTGTGTATTTTGTTTATATGTGTTTTGAGTTGTTGGCATTGTCTTATGTATTATAACCTCGTCTAATTTCTGTACCAATGTATTGTCTTATCTGCGTTTTTGTTGTTATTTATGATTTTATTCTGTTCTATGTGTTGTAGGAATATTTCTGCAAGAATGCATGAAATCGGTGAACCCATTGGTAGGCTTTGTTTTTGAGTGTAATATTTGCTGTTGCGAGTGAAGTAGTTCTGTTGTGTAATGATGTTAAAAATGTGTATGATTACTTTTGTGTTTTTTTCTGGAGTGTTGTTAAGTCTTAGATTATCTCGTAATATGTGTAGTGTTTCTGTGACTGGGATATTCGTATATAGGTTTGTGATTTCAAACGATGCTAGGGTCGAGTTAAGAGGGATTTCAATGTTATATATTTTGTTTACTAGATCTATTGTGTTTTTTTATATTTGTGTGTTTATCTTGTTTATGTATTTTCTAATAGTTCTATCCATATGGCGTGATAGTTAGTCTGCAAGTGATGGTTGGCTGTTGATTATAGGTCCTACAACTTTCAAAATTTGGTACCAAACATGCACAATTGCAACAATCCTAGCGGAAAAAATACGAGGCTGAAGAAGACCTAAGTCGAAAATGTTTTCTACAAGTGTAAGTTGACAATTTATCAAAATTTAGTTAACAAAAAGTCTGGTCGCAAGTAATATCAAAGTGTAATAAGTAAATAAAAATTGGTATTTTTAAATTGCCTTAATCTCCGAAATCGTTTCAAATCTTCTTTCTTTGAGGTGTATTTTGAGTTTTGGGAATAAGAAAAAGTCACAAGGAGCAAGGTCAGGTGAGTGAGGGGGATTGGTAAAGAACAGTGATCGAGTGTTTGGTCAAAAACTCACGAGTTCTGATTGCTGAATGAGCTGGAGCGTTGTCGTGATGGAAAAACCAGTTAACACTTCTCCATAGTTCTGGCCTTTTGCGTCGGACAGCGTCCCTCAGACGTTTCAGTACTTCAATGTAGGTAATCTGGTAGACTGTAGAACCTTCAGGGTAGTCGTAGTGAACAACACCCTTAGCATAAAAAAAAACTGTCAGCATCCCTTTGACATTCGACCGAACTTGGCGAGCTTATTTGGGTCTTGGGGACGTTTGGCTGACCCATTTTGATGATTGGACCTTCGTTTCAATGTCGTAACCATACACCCATGATTCATCACCGGTTATAATTCTTGACAAAAATTCTCATCTTCATTTGAACGATCAAGCAGTTCCCGACAAGCCCGGACGCGATTGGCTTTTTGGTCGTCGGCCATCAGGCGTGGCACAAATTTCGCAGCGACGCGGTGCATCTTCAATTTTTCGGTCAAAATCTCGTAACGTGATCCAACTGATAACCTACACTCTGACACCAAGCGGATTCTCCTACTAACTAGCTACTACAAACTAACTTGAGCCGCGTAATTAAAACCGTCCGCGTATTTTTTGAACAGACCTCGCGTATATATATACACACAATTCTTAGTCGTTTAAGAATAATAATTATTTAAATTTAATGAATTATATTATTTTTATATGGGAAAACTTCTTTTCGCAAGAGGGACAAGACATGCAATATACTTGTTTCTTCCATTTGGATTATCACATTATATGATTACAATATATTTTTTATGTTATGTGGTAGAACAGCTGATTTTATGTTATAGGGGTTGTGGTAGAACAGCTGTTTATGGTATGTTACCTTATTAATTTTATTTGTAGTTTTTTAATAAAAAGTAACTAAAAAAAATATTTTCTTTTGACCTCAGTAGAAATTGCCTTTAAACAATGGTTTTATATTAATTGTAGGAGATGGAGATGGAACCCGATGGACTCCCAGCAGCAAACATTACAAGAAATGAAGCTTTACATACATCTTCAAGTCAAATTCAGCCAAATCCAATGACGTCATCGGGTATATCTAATATGACTAACATATCTAAGATAGGCCAAAGCGAATATAATTACTCATACCCTAGACAATTGCCCATGCCATTATACATTACGAAAAAGATCCCAATAAACACTAAGGAAAAAATTGATGACACACTATTGAAAAAGACTTTTAACCTTTTATTGTTGATGAAATTCAAGGATTAAACGAAATTGTTAAAGAACTGAATCCTTCTTATGATTTGCCATACAGAAAACACATATAGAAAACATTGATACCAGCGAAGTATGAAGCATGCATTCATACTAGACCCTACTAAAAATACAATTGCAAACACAGTTAGCGTGTGTCTTACAACCGACACATGAACCTCAATTAATACTGATAGTTTTATGACAGCCACAGCTCATTTCATTAATGATGAATTTGAAATGAGTTCTGCATTGTCACAGAGTGCTTAATTATCTAACAGGCAAACTAGTCAGAACTTGGCGGACGAACTGAAGAAATTAGAATTAGATTTGAAACTGAAAAATAAAATTGTAATGAGAAGATCGACATACTCTGAGAATATGCAGTAGGCTATAGACAATACCAGCAACATAACGAAAGATGTTAAGGACTTGTTGCAGTGGAAACACTTTATTCTTGTTGCAACGATTTACCATTAGGCGAGGCCATTCACTGGGGGAATCAGGTCAAGTAGGAGCAATTAGATTAACACAACTATATCCTATAATTAACAGAAGAAGCCCACTATTACTACTGGCGGCCACTACTATATACGTATCTATGTTGCGCAGCATACTCTTGTACGCTTCACCCGCCTGGGGCCCATACACACGCAGACTCCAGTTATTCCAAAACGAGGTTTTGCGAATAATCACGAAGCACATTGGGCAAGTGAGACGGAGGTAACTGCCACGAGGGCTGGGCAGGTTTTGAAGACACAGACCGGGGGGGGGGGGGTGCATTCCGGTCAATATAGTGTTTAGGTAAAATTTGTTTTAAAATTATATATAAAAACTGTAATAGCTTCAAGTGGAATAATTATAATGTAAAAAGCTACTTAAAAGTTACATTAGTTGCAACATAAAATATGTCAAATACAAACCCTGTGCCTCGATACGAGAGAGGGGTAGGCAGGTGCCTGGCCTTCCATCTCCATTAGCTGGTGAACTCTCTGGTTCTGAATCTCAAGTCTTTTGCTATGTCTTAGTAGTTATACAGTCTCAAAAAAGTGTCTTATGACATAGTGTCATTATCAAAGGCTGTAAAAAGACAAATCGTTCTGACTACTAAGACTAAAGTCGATATTTTTACCAGAATTAAAAAGGAGTCAGTGGATCATCATTAGCAGAAAATTGTGGTCTCTGTACAATTATGAAAATTGGCATCTAAAGTAAAAAGCCAACCATTTTCAAATATGCTTTACATTTGGATTTGGGTGATAGGTTTACACACCAAAACCTAGATGGAAATGATCCTTCATCACAAGAATTTAATTTGTTTATAGTTTAGTCAATGATTGATGATGCATCTGCTATTTAGAATTGCGTTCTTTGTTTGTTTGGATGACATCTTTTGATTCAGTTATGAGTTTTGTGTAGACTATACATTCCCTTATATATTTATTAGTGATATGTGTATAGGAGAAGTCCAGGAAAAGTGAATAGCCCGGGGAAAGTGATTTTTTGCGATAATTTCCTATCCAGTGTCACTAAAACTCTAAGCTCCTAATATGTGAGCTAAATGCGGGAAACAAAGCCTCACCACAAGACCCAGCACGTTATTGTCATTTTGAGCTTGAGGGCTGTGTTGTTTGAATTCGTTCCTTCTGAAAAGTCTCACAAGAAAAATAAAAACCTTTCCTAATATTTTAATTAAATCAAGTAACAATTTGAAAACTTTGTTCGTTTTCAAGGCATCACAGGTTATGAAACTGTGTGATGTAAACTTTGTAAACGCTAAGCAACTCGCTAAGCACTCTGCAACCAAAGTGACTTATTTGTATAAGAAAAATAACAATAATATCGAAAGGTTTATCGACAGGTCCTTAAAAGGTCTCCAGAGGTACTCTAATACTTTCTTATAGAAAATTAAAAGATTCTTTGAAATTTTGATAAAAACTATCAAGGATTTGAGCATATAAATAAACAATATGTACTCAATCAAGTTTATCTTAAGAGAATCAATGTACTACGCGACGCCACTATCAAGATATTTACTGCCTTTCAAGATATTTACTGTCTTGAAAAAATTTGAAAATAACAACTTCGTAAATGAAATAAAAACTCAAGCACTGAAGAGGTTTCAAAATTTAATTTTAAAGTTTCAGTCAGAGGTTACGAATGCTAAGAAGGCTGTAAATAGAAGTGAAACAGAAACGAGTAATAAAATTGAAAACATTTCTAGAAAAGATATTTCTCACGAGCCTGATGGGGAAAATAAATTTTTCAGTAGTAAAGCTGAAGAGTTTATAAAGGCTGTCAATAAGGTTGTCGCTGTGAGTATCATCTTGTTTTATATTTTCATAGAATTTTATTGTTTTTTTAAAGTGATTTTTGTTATTTTTCAGAACTTGAAAGGTGTACTTTTGTGTTCTTACTAGTGTTTAAGTACTAGAAGAACTCACCATTATTAATTTTAAAAGAATTTCCGAAAACGAATATTTAAGCATAAACTACTTAAATATTAGAGTATCATAAATTCATGTTTTTTTGTTTTTTAATACGATTCAAACATTCCCAATATCCTTTTACATTTTTTCTGTAATTCAAACAATATACTTACCTATCTTTAACAATAACCTAAAGCAACATAAAATGATTTCGAATACGGTTATACCTTCTTCTTTAACCAAAAACTAATTAATTTTTACTTTCAGCTTATGAAATTTTTCAAGATAGTAAATTGTTATCATTTAATGTTACAGGAAGAAGAGGCAGCCCAACGGGAACTTCATTTTGATATTTCGAAGGAAATAAAAGCAGATATTCAGAAGGCCAAGGAAGAGAGATTTTGTGATATATATATATATATATATATATATATATATATATATATATATATATATATATATATATATATATACATATATATATGTGTATACAAAATCCATAAAATGCAACACAATTGAAACTAAATCTGTTTATTTACGATATATTTTGGATAATTGTAACAATTTAAAAATACCAATTTTTATTTACTTATTAAACTTATTACTTATATTAAACTTATATTACTTGCGACCAGACTTTTTGTTAACTAAAGGTTGATAAATTAAACTTAAAGGATACATTTTCGTCTTACGATTTCTTCAGATTCGTATTTTTGCTGCTAGGATTGCTGCAGTTGTGCATCTTAGGTACCAATTTTTGAAAGTTTTAGGACCAATAATCTACAGCCAACAATCACCTGCACACAAACTAGAATGCCATATGGACAGAACTATTAGAAAATACATAAAACAATACACACACACACACACACACACACACACACACACACACACACACACACACACACACACACACACACACACACACACACACACACACACACACATACACACACACACACACATACACACACACACACACACACACACACACACATACACACACACACACAAATATAAAAAAACACAACAGATCTAGTAAATAAAATAAAGAACATTGAAATCCCTCATAACTCAACCCTAGCATCGTTTGACATTACAAACCTATTAACCAATATCCCAGTGACAGAAACCCTAAATATATTACAAGATAATCTAAGACTTAACAACCCTCCAGAAAAATCACAAAAGTAATCATACACATTTTGAACACCATTATACAACATAACTACTTCACTCAAACAATCTCGCAGAAATAATCCTACAACACATAGAACAGAATAAAATCATAAATAACAACAAACACGCAGATAATATAATATATTGACACAGATATTAGACGACATTATAATACTATACCAAGGAAACATAAGACAATGCCAACAACTCAAAACACATATAAACAAAATACACAAAAATATCCAGTTCACTGCAGAATTTGAAAACAAGCAAACATAGAATTTCTTAGACATCACTATTACAAAAAATCAAAACAAACATGAATTTAACATATAACGCTAGCCAACCATAACAGACACACTGACACACAACACATCAAACCACCCAATGCAACATAAACACTCAGCATTCTAACATTTACTACACAGACTAAACAAGATACCAATGTAAACAAATAACTACACAGAAGAACTAAACACAATCAAATATTTAGCTCACAAAAACTGATATGAAAATTATTTAATAAACAAACTACAAAGAAAAATACTCAACAATAATAGTAGCAACTACACAAACAACAAAAACATGAACTCAACAAATTCATCACCCTCATGTAGGCGTCAGTATTAACTGTTATCTCAAAGAAAATTGGCTCAACAATTCGTTCCCCTGACACGGCACACAAACACATTTTTTCATTCTTTGTATTAGATGTTCATGAAAGGCATGCGGGTTTAGGGCAAACTAATTCTTCCATTTTGGGTGATAGCATAACCTGACTCATGAAACCATGCTTCATTGGTAGAAAAGAAATGAAATGGGTTTATTTCCCTGTCCGCAAACTTCTTAAGTGGCCAGTCACTCTTTTAACTTTATCTGCTGGCTGAAGTTCATGAACAGTACTGATTCTGTTAGGTTTCAGTTTAAAAATGTGTAGAACTCGTTGGCAAAATCTGCGACACACTTCATCTTGCTGTGATAAATCCTGAGTCAACTTACACGGACTATGTTCTGTACGATCTGCAATGTTTGGCTATTTTTGGCTTATTTCTCGATTTATTTACAATTTTACCCGTAATACCCCTCTTCTTTTTATCAACAATTGAACCAACCTCTTGGCAGGAATAGTATCTCTGGTTATTTCTCACAACACTTCTCACTCATTTCATTAATTAACTGCTTCGGACATAGCACTCTACAATAAAGTCTCTTTGTTCCATTGAATACGACGACATTGTTCCAAATAACTAGTTCACATGTGGTATGTTGCTACGATATTATTACCTTCATATTTTACGGTTGTAAGGGTGTCTCTTAATGCGAGATAAGCATTATAAAATCACAGCTAAAATAAATAATACTTTTATATGTGCCACCCTGTATTGTTTATACACATTATAGTGTAAGTGATACACACACACACACACACACACACACACACACACACACACACACACACACACACACACACACACACACACACACACACACACACACACACACACACACAAACACACACACACGCACACAACCACACACACACACACACACACACACACACACACACACACACACACACACACACACACACACACACACACACACATATATATATATATATATATATATATATATATATATATATATATATATATATATATATATATATATATATATATATATATATAAATTCTTTTCTTTTGTATGTATTTTATTTCTTATTTTTATAAAAAAAGTACAAATAGGTAATGGAACCTTACCCTTTTGTTTGGGAGGATCTACGCTCTAACATGACACATTGTTTATTCAGTTCCTGATGCACGACAACACTCTTATGTTCAAAACATAAATTCAGTGTGAGTAAAGAGGAAACAAAAATACTTCAGGAGATGGATAAACATGCAAAACTAACAAAAAAGGTTCATATAAAGATGGATCTGAAAATGATTGAAATTTTGGTCTAGATTACAAATAAATACAATAAACATTTTTCTTAGTTTATTGGATTTTGGATAAATGTGTCCTAGGGATTGTGGTACTCATTACAGTTATTCCGTGGTAATGCAAATAGGTAGAAACCATGTTATTGCATGGGCAGAGCACTTGCCTGTAATAAATCTATTGTAATTATAAAGATGGGATTGCCCACCATGCTGTAGTTTCATTTGTGCCTGAAGTGTAAGGAGCATTAGTTAATTAGCAAATTAAAATGTTAATATTTAAACCCATCAATAATAAAAAGCTTCGGGAATATCTGTTAATTTTACCTAGTTGTTGAGTTGGCATCCATAAGTAAAACAAAGTAGTATGCACTAAAGTATCTAAACAAGTTGATGTCCCCTCCTGTTGTAGATGTCTTTAAATTGTCGAAAATTGTTTAGATTACAAATAGTTAAAATAAATATTTTCTGTAATATATGAACGATTTTTAAAAAAATGTTCATTTGGGATTGATGTACCCATTACAGTTATTCCGTGGTAATGGAAATAGGTAGAAAATATACACTTTTAAATGTTTGGAACTTGCCCATAGTAGCACTTACTTATGTTTGTTGAGGACAGCCGTTTGTTGAGGACAGCCCACTGTAACTGATCTCAAGGTTTACGTAGGTTAGGGTGTTAGGGTGCTGGTGGGATATTTGGGAGGTGTGGGCGTATTTTGTGAGTATTAGGAGTTATGATGTCAAAATGTGTGTGTGAGGTATAATGTAATTGTGTATTGAGTATGTGTGTAGGGTGTAGTTTGAAGTGTCTGTATATTTCCTATTGTTCGGTTGTCTAGCGTTGGTTATTTCTGTGTTGTTTATGAAGAATTTGTAGGTTAGATGATATGTATATGTAGTCATGTTTTGTGGAGTTGAGATAAACGGCGAAGTTTGATTGGTAGTTATTGTTTGTTAGTGCTTTTATATGTTCTTGGTAACGTGTATAGAAGGACCTCCCTGTCTGGCCTATGTAAAAACTGGGGAACGAATTGCAAGTTAGTTTGTAAACTCCAGTGGCGTTGTAAATGTCATGAAATTTGTTGTTAGGTTTAAATTGTTTATTGAAAGTGTTGTGTGTAGAGTAAGCTATTTTGTAGTTGTATTTTCATAGTGTGTTGGTTAGATTGTGGGTTATGGATGATCTGTATAGTATTGATAAGTATTGTATAGGATTGTCCTGTTGTGTGTTTATATTTGGGTATTTAGGTTTATTTTTTAGGCGGTTGTATATTTTTTTAATCATTGTTGGGTTGTATCCGTTAGTTTGTGCAATATTTTTTATGGTTTTTAACTCCTGATCGTGTTCTTCTTTGTTTAGCGGTGTTTTAAGCAGGCGATATATCATGGTGTTGTAAGCGGCTAGTTTATGTTGGTGTGGGTGGTTTGAGGAGCTGTAAATGGTTGTATTGGTGCTAGTGGGTTGTAAGATCTAGGAAGTTGAGAGAGTTTTGTTGTTCTGTTTTGATTGTGTATGTTAGTTTTGGGTGTATGGAATTAAGGTGTTTTAGAAATATGTGTGCTCGGCTTGTGTTACCTTTATATAATGTTATGATAACATTGATGTACCTGTACCAGTAGATTATGTTATCTGAGTATTTATTGTTGTGTAAAATGTGGTTTTTTTCAATATGATGTATGAATATTTCTGCTAAGATGCTATCTATGAGGGAGCCCGTTTTGGTTGTTGAATGTTTTATTGTAGGTGAAGTGATTTTCAGATGTGATTAATTTTGTAAGGTGGATGATTTCATCAATGTGTAAACATACCACAGAATTTCACTTTAGTCTCTTTCGATATATCAAATCTATACACAAACATCCCCATTAAAGAAACCATCAACATCCTCAAAACATGCTTATAGACACAAATACACCTCATACACACATTGACGAAATTATCCTTTTTACAAAATTATTCACATCTCAAAATTACTTCACCTACAATAACACATTCTACAGCCAAAGAATTGCCTACGTAAGGGATCCCTCATAGCTAGCATCTTAGCAGAAATATTCAACTATGGAGATTGGCTGTAGCACTCTTATTCTTTTATGGTTTACTATATAGAATTTATTCCTACATAATTTTAAAATCACAATTATAAAGTTATGTAGCCAACTATGAAAGTGTTTCATTTAACTTCTGAGATACAGTCACAACTTAAATTTTGGGTTTTAGAAGCAAGAAATTATGATTTTATAAAGAAAAAGGACTTTAAAAAAACCTTCTGAAATCTGGAATTCATTGGTCATGAACAAAAATCCCATTGGCAATAAACAAATAAATATATATTTGTTTGAAATATGTTACATATTTAATTGAATTCCTTTTTTTTAGGAATAAGCATTACTATTATTTTATCAATTGCTACTACAGAATAAATTTGTTGATTAAAATCTCTTAGTAGTATTATTAGTATATTAAAAATAATAATATTTAAGTATGATAGGAGTTTATTAAGTATTTCATTATTATAAAATATATTTGTAAAACAATAATTAATTAGGCTTTGTTTGATATTTTACCTACTTCATAATTTTCAGTTTATAAATAATAATAGAAATAACTGATGTAAAAAAATATTTGTTATTCTTCAAAGTACTACAAAATTTAATATACAGTTAAAACCTATACTTCCTCTTTTCCTCATATGAATTTTACACTCCCCCAAATACAGGAAATGGTTTCTAGATTTTAGTACATGCAATACAGAGTGAACTGGTTAAAGGCAGGGAGGGCAATATTAGTCTGATAACCAAATTCCAGAATGTCTTTTCTCTCTCTCATTACTAATACCAGCCTCTTGGTTACCCTTTAGTTACGTATTAACTAAAACAAGTAGTGTAGAAAGTTTTGCCCTTCTTACGTGACTGGATGTGAAAACGTTGTTACATGGGGAGAGGGATTCGTTTAATAATTAGTAAACAGTTTAGGTTTAAATTATCTTGTAAAAAAACGTTGAAAAAACGTTATAAAGAATAGTTTAGAAATTAATGTCATTTATTATTATATTTTATATTTATAATGTAGAATTTCATTTCAGCATTTCCATCAGTTAGTTGAGTGGCATTTTAGATATAATTCGTAATTTGGCTTCATGACTAGAAATACAAAGAAAACCACAGTTTTTAATAGGCTACTCAGATCCCATCAATACTTTATTAGTATTAGCAATGCAGGCAATTGAAGATTGGTGAAAGGAAAGCAAGTAGAGGTGGTGGAAAAAAGAAATCGACCTAAGACTAGTGGAACAAGGTTTGTACATTCAGTTAAGTTTGTCTACTACTACTGAAAGGTTTCATTCTATTACACACAAGTGTAGAGAATCTTTGAAATATATATATTGGCTATATTAATAATCATAATAGGTATTTATTAATCAAGTAATTACTCAATGGTTCCTTGGGAAGGACTTCAATCATTTCATAATAAGTCCAGCTAATTTAACACCTCTCCTCTTATAGCCTATGCATGAGGACCTCCAATACACTTAGAATTAAATTTACATACATGTGAGTTAAACCCACTAAAAACACATATACTCTTGTCCACTATAATATAACTGTTTTATTAAAATAAATCTCAAGTACTGAATTCATGACATCGCAATAATGTTTTATTGGGATGTGAAATCATAACAGTTGTTAGAATGTTGGACTTCATATGTCATACTACTCATGTGGATTGTCATGCGGTCAATGTGATACTTGTTGCAATTCAATAGGCCCTCCTGGCCAATTACTGAACCTTATGTCCCGACATACTATACACAGATCAGAGGCAAACCTACAGAGACTATAAAAATGTTCAGCTAGGCAGTTATGTTAGTAATCAGGTAGAAGTTTGTAACTCTTGTCCCCATGTTCACATGGAGGTTTGTATGAATTTTTCACACTCTCGTGTATTAGTAGACCTATTATTTCTTTTTCATTAGGGTTTAATACACTAATACGCCTTTACCTGTCCATATTTGGTTTACCACTATTGCTAGTTTTGGTATCTGTGTATGATGTTATTTAATTTTATTTCCCTACATGTTTATTTGTTTAAATTTACTTACAAACCAAGTTTGTAGCCTAATTATATATGTAGTAACTTAAATTTAACAATCATAATAACTGTTATTAAGAGTAATTTATCCGCTATTGGACTTCATTAACACTTTGAGTTTCCGTTGAACCATATATTGTCGATAACTAGTCATAAGAAGTGTCCATTAGGAGAGATATATTGTGCTCAAGTGCCCAGATTGTGATATATCGTTAACATCATTTCATTATGGTCATTTTACACCTCAATCCCTGAAGTTGTAGGAAAGCATTTTCAGAAAGTAGGAAGAATGAGCAAATATGGTTTATTTTAAGAGTTTAAACAGATTTGGTTAGTTGTATATCTAGGAACTAAGATATGAAGTAGCAAGAGTCTTACCTCTGTCTCACATGGTTGAACAGCTGTGGGAAACGTGTGTGCTTAAATATAACACTAAGTTGTGATTTCTCTGCCAAGAGATACTAAAAGTAGTAGTTTGATAAACCACAAGATGTACCACACGAAATCTGCAAATAAAATCATTATTTTTATAAATATACATTTCTAACTCTTGTTATGTGTTCAGAAGATATTGTAACATTATTTTACGTAATGTTGCATATAAACAAAGCTTCAGAAAACAAAAGGAGATATTAATTTTAAAATGTAAAATAAAATTTTAAGACATTGAAAATTTTAAAATAAAGTTCTTGGCAGAGACAGATATCCATATTCAAACACCTGATTTTGCTAAATGCGCAGCAACTGTGCGCGGAAGTTAAAAAGCTCGCGTGGTTGATTCAAGTAATTCTCCTTGGTAAAATGTGAACCTATACAGACGTATAAAGATCCGAAGAGCAAGGGATGTTTTATTTTAAAATGTAAAAATTTTAAAAGTTTATTTGAAATTTATATTTTTTTGTTAGAAGAAATGTTGCTATGTTAAGATACAACATCGGGGAGATTCCAAATCCCGAGCAACGCCAATACAACATGCAGAATGGCGAGATCTGTTCCGGAGCCACGTTTTTCTACACCTTTTGTTACAACACAGCTAAGTCATAATTATAAGACATAAAGTGATGAAAAAGGAAAAATTTAACTGTTAAACTTTAACCGGTCACGGAATAATAGTGCTAGTTTTTATTTTTAAAATATGGGAAGTGTAAATGTAATAGAAAAATTTTTAATGTCAAATAGACAAATTGAAATGTATTTTAAATAACGTAAAGCAATCTCAAAAGGTTGTCAAGTGCCAAGCCAAAGATCTTTTAACAATATAAAGTTCTTATAAATTAAGTATATAAAACAATGTAAAAACATAAAGTAGCGTAACATTTCAAATGTAATTTTGTTTTGTATTTCTTTTTTTTTGTGTGCAGTAGAATTTGATTTATTTAAATTAATTTTTGTTGTTTAAATTATTCATTGAACGCAGCATTCTTATGTTCAATTAAACTCTTGGCATTGCAGGACAAATAACTAATTGTGTAACTAACTAATGCAATATTTAATATCATAATTCATTAAAAATTATACAAATTTATCCAACACATTACAGTATCTTTCAGAAGAAATTATTTCAGCAAGCAGATTCTATTCAGATTTGGTTTGAATTTTCAATATAAATTTTATGAAACTGATTTTGTTATTCTAGACATTTCAAAAAAATTCATCAAGAAATAAAATCAAGATTTATTTTTAAAGTTGATATAACATTTACTCGACACAGTTTTTATCCAGTCCTACATTAATTTTTATTCATCCATCCATTTCTCAATAAAATGCGCCATTAGATCCAGCATAAATGTTACTCTGAATATTTTAATTCATGTTGATTTCATAATAACTCATATATCTTCTTTTTTATTTACTGTTACATTATTTAACATATAAAAATGAAAAGTGATTTGATCTGCGTTTTAAGAAACTTTCTAAAAAGAATACTTTTAAGAAAGTATTTACATTCACTTCTTCTATTTTAGGGCAGTTGTTCAATCGTTCATTTTCATTTAGTTTAATTATCTTAAACAAATTAGCTCATAACTATAACACACTTTAAGATACACATTTTCTTACAGTGATTCTGGTTTTTCAATATGATCTTATACATTACAGTCTGCCATATTTTCACTGAATATAATAAATCAGATGCTAATGAAAAAAATGTATGGATATACTGTGATACACAAGACTGAGCTCAGAATTTAACCCTACAACTGGCAGTCAAAAATCCTGTAGTGGCGCGGTGTTTTTACCCCACCGTAGAGGCTTTTTTTTAAAATACGTCAAAATAAAAGTTAAATAATTATAGTGATGTATAATATATCAAATTAATCACAAAAATGCACAGAATAAAACTATCATAAGGAAATATGTGACTCGACATTTTATTTCCATGGTTACAGCTCCAGAAAACAAAATTCATATTTTGAAAGCACACATTTTAGTTTTTGACATTTTATCACTAAGAATCACAAAAGAATACTCACAACTTAACATATACAAAATAAAGCTAAATTTATGTAGAAAAAAAAGGTTCCAGTCATATGTACACTTATTTCTAACGGGTAAAAAGTTATATTCACAAACATATATACAAAACAACGCCGAAAAAACGGTCAGTTTAGTCGGATTCAGAGACTTTCCTTTTTTTTACAGACTTAGTAGGCCTGTAAAAGTGCTTCAGTGTTTTGTAACAAATTGGGTGTATGCCTACATTGCATTCAGGGCACCAGTATACACTTTTGACCCTCTTTACATCTTTTTTATTTACACAAATTGCACAAACACGGTATTTGCGTACGGGTAAGTGCTCCAAGAAATGTTCCCTATTACTAGTATTTTTTGGTACTATACAGCAAAATAATATATATATGCTGTAAATAAAAATATATGCTGCAAATATCAAACGACTTTGATTTCTAGAGATTTAATTCTGTAAAGAGAAAGGTTAACTTATACACTGATTAATATTGCAGTTAATCAAATATTAAGACATTATTAACCTCTAAATGCCATTGTTCTGCCTGACAGGCACTGTTGCATATGGTGTTGTTTAGTTTTGTCCCCTCATACTACTCCTTGAAGGTTATGGTATTCATCAGTAGCTTTCTATATAGTAGTGCTTCACATGCTGTTAGCGTTGTTTGCATGATTATGTGCATTGTGTTTGTTTTATAATAGTTTGAAACTTTGGTTGTGCCTCACAGCCATGACGTAATTTCTGTAATATTTTAACCTTTTATAATGTTTCTCGTTTTTTCTTTTTTACGGATCATTTTAGTATTTAATTACATAAACTGAAAACATGGACAGACCTGGAACTTTTGGAGGAAAAAGGAAACTAATTTCAACTGATGAGACTCAAGGAGTAGAAACATATGGCAGTGATTTTGAAGATGCTCTTTGGAACTGGTTAGACGAAGAAGACAGTGATTCAGGCACTGTACCTCCAGAGCCCACTTGCAAACCACAGACTCAGCCGTGACGTACGGCAGACAATATGATGAATTTTAGGACCTGATTGCCCAATAGATGATACACAGACACATGAAAATCAAACAAAACAAAGAAGAAGTTGTAGCATTTGTCCAGCAACAAAAATAGAAAGACTCGTTACATGTGTGTTAGCTGTCTACAGAAAATATGCCTGGAATGTTCCAAGCCACTGTGTAAAGACTGCTGTCCAAATTGAGTTATTATTTCCAATGTCAGTTTCCATATACAAAACTTTTAATGTGTCAACTGTTTTTTATATAAAGTTTAGTGTGTACAATCAGTGAACAAAATATAATTATTGTAAGTTTATTATTGTGAGAATATAAGCCTTTTTAGATAAACTTCACTAAGATCTGAAGAAGGTAAGACTATAGTTTTCAATAAGTAAATAAAAGAAAACTAATAAAAGAAACCTTAGTTATTTTCATTCAGAATATATTTAAATAACATTTTCATAAAGTTAATGCAAGATACGTTTTTAAACTACACAATAAATCACACGTAGATCCTTCGTTCCTGTGAGGCACATCGACGGTAGTAATGTGACAGAGATTGCAGGACGGTAGTTAAAGGTTGATCAAAAATTTTAGACAACACTTTAACATTGTAATTTACAACTTTTGCAACAAACATTTATGTATTTTGTTATAAATATCCTAAAGTAACTATAGTGAATCCTAAAACAAAACCCACTTTTTATACTTGATTACCAAGAATAAAAAAGTTAGTTATGGGCAAAGATTACTTGCTTGTATGTAAGTAATCCACAAAAAAGACAACTACTCACTTTAGTAATGTCTCCCATGTCACCTCCTCATCCAAATTTTGGAAAAAAACATCCTTGGACCTAAGAAGCAACAAATTATTATGAAATATAAATTGATTGCAATACCTACCTAATTTTGATGCATTCATTATAAATATCATAATGTAACTGTTGCCTATGATAAAAAATTAGCAATTTTTTAAATATAAATGTTAAAGTATAACCAATAATATTTTTTTTATCCTATAGTTTTATTTTATTACTGTAAGGTTTTGCTATTTGTTTTTGATATATCAAAACTGGTTGATGACAATTATATAGCAATTTTTCATACAAATATTGCTTTCCAGTTTTATTCTAACTAGATTTAGCTTTTATGTCAATATTTAGGTTTGTCTGTCTTCTCATAACTAATTGGAGTTAATGGAAAAAGTCACACATGCATTGAAACGAATCTGCTGAATAAGTAAGTAAGTAGTGTTTTTTAGCCAAGTAATGCAAAAAAGTGTAATTTGTAAAATAAAGCTCCATTTACCAAAAACATTAGGACTATTGCTAGTAATTTTAATTTACTGGCACAACTCCTGTTATGTTCTGACAGAATTGGTAATGGGAATACAAAACTGCTTTTTTGCGAGGAAAGTATAATATTTTATTCTGCTTTCGCGACATTTCAATATATAGATCGTTATCATCAATAGGCCTCTATACAAGAAGCCTTATGAAATAAAGATTTTGTTAGGATAGTGATGGGCAAACGTTTTAAAAGGAGAGCCGGATAAAATAAAAAACTATCTAAGCAGGCCAAAATAAAAATTGAACAAAACAAATTCCTAAAAAGGGAAAAAATTTATTTTTTAAATTTGTACATCACGTACAACCTGTATTACAAAAATCGATTAGTCTCTAGAAGATGGATTATGTGACAGATGAAACTGTGACTGAGGTTCTATAAGTGGTTTATAATATGGTAGAAACTGACATGAGTTGATTTGCAGTGGTAAAGCAATATGGAGTTAAGTCAATGGGGTTTTGTGTAGCTTCGTAGTATAGAACACCTGTTCGCAGTTGTAGAAAGATGCAAACATTGCAGTTATCTTCTAAGTGAGAGATTTTCTGTTTGGGAATTTTGATTAAACAAGTGCCTTGTAAAATTAAATTTCAGAAACGTTGAGAAATATTTGCTTCAATTCACAGTTACATTGTGACTCAATTAGTTCGAGCTGTAATTCTGGTTTGACATACTGACAATCCACATTAAATAGTTTGCTAAAAGGGTCCAGGTCCTGTTCGATAACTTTGAATTCTTGAATCTTCATTCAAATTCTTCATGAATGCATTACTCATAGAACTTATTTTTTTTGCCTAACTGCAATAGTTCTTAGATTTGGATAATGAGTAAAGCCTCTCTTGACTAGTAATTTTGAGTATTTTTAAACCCCTGATTGACCCCAAATATCATGTATTAGTCTGGAATTTCAAGTTCAATTTATTTGTGTGACTGAGAAGATCTGTAAAAAATACTGTCAACAGCGTGATAGTAGCACGATCTAAAATATCAAAAATCACTATACATAAAGTAACACTATGAGAATAAAACCGCTATTAAATTGTAGCAATGCAGAAAATACATTTAGTCCTATGAGTATTTTTAGGGGTTACTCAAAATCACGTTGCGGGCCGTACATTGCCCATCTCTGGGTTAGGAAGTCCTTGACCATTCCTGAATTTACATCTGTAATGAAGTGTGAATCTTATACCAATGACAAACTCAGTTAACACAGATTTTTCACATCGAACACTATATTTTAAAAACACGTATAAACAACAAAATAATTTCAGCTATTTGTACAAATAAAACATACCTGAACAGTTCAGATTAAAACTAAAAACGGAAACTATCTGGAAATGAAGTTTCTGCTTAACAGAATCAAATATTGAAAGTGAATCACAAAACTGCCCTCTTCTATTTCTATTAAAGTAATGACTATGTGCAAGTATTTACCTTTGTAAGATTTATTAAATTGGATATGATAGTTAAAGACATACAAGACCGTAGTACTGAGCTCAGTCTTCTTCATACAGGCTAATATAATAAAAACAATAAATCACTTGTATTACTTCGAGAACCAGCAGTCTACATGAATTAGATAAGATCATGAGTGAACTCATATATTGCAGATGTAGGGATATGTATCTTCCTTTCAATTTCCACAACATTCATCACAAATATGATTCAACTTTGCTAAGATACACAGACCTTTATAGAGATGTATGAGATTGACAACTGAAAGAGTAAATTAGTCATAAGATACAACTGTGTCAGTGGTTGTCGAATTTCCTGTATATTTTTGCCCTGTACATTTTGTTGAATATAGTATTAAAGAACCAAAGTAAAATTAGTGTAAGCAAATAAGCTGGTTCAGAAAACTTTACCATTGAGTAACAAATATAAGATTGTTTCTTACACAAATTACTTCATTCCCTTTCAACTCTTTCTGTAGGCATTTTTGCGTGTTTTTTGTATTTTACAATTTCTTTATTTTACATTTTAAAATTAATTTCTCGTTTTGTTTTCTGAATCTGCTTAAATATTCAACATTACCTAAAATAATGTTACAATTTGTTTCATAACGTTTCACTTTGATACATACACAATATTACATTATATTTATGTATATTTTTCGTAATAAATGTTTCACGTCAACAAAGTTGTCCGAATGCACAGTTGATCAAGTAGGAGTACATAAGGAAAGGTGAACAATTGAAAATAGAAGCTCCATCCATCAATAGATGAAGATGTCCTGAAATGTGTTAAGTGTAAATAAAAATTTAATGTTAGGAATTGTGTATAAGTGCTCCTCTTTAGTGATTTATTTTCTTCAAATACAATTACTATTATAAAATAATACAATAACTTTATTATAAAAAAAAAATAGATATTTTAATAGTCAAAAATCATAGGTGAAAGAAGTTGAAAGAAAAATTTTACGTCTCATTTTTATATTAAGAATTCATTAGCACAGTGAGCTTTCTATGCGGCTATGAACATCTATGTCAAGCACCTAATTTCAAAAAAAATTATTCATTTTTCATCTATTTACCAAATTATTCAGCTCTCAATGTAGAATGTGGAAATTGAAATGTGTAAAATGCTAGTAATTTAACAATGGTTATTTTATGTGTTTCCTTTTTTCCGAACTTCTATATTTTGATGGCTTTTATAGATATACAGAGCATCACTATTTGTAGGTTGTTATTTAAGTAGTAAAGTTTAGTGAAATGTATCTAGAAAATTACTGAGGAATTAAATAAAACAGGTCCTAGCCCTGTATCTACAATAATTGTTTTAATTATTTGACAAATTACTTAACCTAGGTACATAAAGCATGTTGTTTTGAAATACGTTACCCTTCTTAAAATGATTAACAAACAAGTTTAATTTATAAACAAAATTTATAGAGAGTTTGGTTCTGAAGAGAATGATGTAATATATACCAATATTTGAAACACAACATTTAATCAAATTAGCTTTGTTTAATAATAAACCATTGCAATATGCAATTCAACTTGTATGCCTGGGCTAAACTGAATCTCATAATTTTCTTTAAAGTCATTATGATTTGGTTGGCGCTTAACAGGAAACAACTGTTTTGGAAATGACATATTCATCTGAAAACGCCATTACAGTAAACAAAATGTTCAAGCACGACTTATTCTAAAGTTATTACTGTTTACACATGAATGTTCTGTTTACAACTTGTAACATCTGTTCATTTTCTGTGTATATATATATATATATATATATATATATATATATATATATATATATATATATATATATATATAATTATTATAAATATATATTAATTAATTTAATTATATATATATATATATATATATATATATATATATATATATATATAAATATAATTTAAAAACCATTTTAAATGCTTCAGAGAGGGACTCCTTATCGGCCAACCTTTGTCCCTTGAAAAGTTCGGTAAGAGACAGTTCATTTCAAGACGTCGGTAAAACGACATCCCTCCCGTCACTCTCGACGTGACGTAGTTTCTCGTGAGTTCTAGCAAGGCTCGGTTTAGATCAAACATAATTCCCGTTACGCTATACGTGACGTAGATTTTTCTTTCTTTGTTTCTCCCGTCGTGTGGCGAAGATATTATTAGCATAAATAGTGACTATTTTGAATTATATGTGATTTCTATAAAGTTACTTAGGTAAGTGATTAGTGCATGAAAGGGTGCACCCGAACAACTGTCCGTCATCCGACAGGAAGGGCTAGTGGTGGTACTTCGCCCAGTGAGGTATGTGCGATAGCTGTTAACTTTTTTCATTTATTAAGTATTTAAGGTCCTCCGGAAAACTATACCGTTACATGGCAAAATATTTAACATTTTTGGTCCTACGGGCCGAATCCTTTGAATAGGTCCTATGTTTAAACATGTCCACATGAGTGACGTACATATTTCCAACCGCACGCATTATCTTGTCCTTGTTACAAGGCTTACCTCACTCAATTTCTTATCTATCAGCTATGCTAATAGAGTAAACTATAACAAACCCTCTCTGAATGCAATCTTTACAATTATCTACGCTTGTCTATTTGTAAGGAATTCGTATTATTCAAAGTATATGTTTCTCACTCATGCTAATGTTAATCGGCTAATATATTTATAAATATTTTCTGCTAAATATTTAACATATAGTATGTTAAAAGAAGTCACTTATGATTTCACTGCTTGTAAATTGCAAATTTATATTTAATAATGCTTGTTGTTTTCAAGCAGATCATTCAGTAACTTGCTGTCCAATGTATTTGTAACTATTTCTTTTTAAATTATTCACATTTTTTATAATTTGTATTGAACGTTTTACTTATTGCAATTACTTTACCATGCAGATATTATAGCTAGTTATTGTAACATTGAATAAGAGACATTTGTTTACTTCAACTGTCTACATCCGTTCATAAGTTCAAACATTCAATATTTACATTTCTTTGTGAGAAACTCGTTTATGCTTTTTCTATCGTTCTTGCTATTAGTATAGCATATTTTGTTAGTGCATTTAAAGAGCTTTATTGTTATTGTAGATATAATTCAGTTCTACAAAATGGCCAAATCACTAAGGGTAATCACTGCTAAGAAGGAAGCTCTATTTTTCCAGATCCAATCTATTTATGATCTCACGCAAAAGATTTCTGATAAAGCAATCATGCAGGAATTAATGATCCGAGCTCCCTCTGTCGCTACCATTAGACAAGAAGGTTTAGACACATTGGACTTATTCAATGAACTCTCGTTGCAAAAAGATAACGATATTATTCCCAATTTTTCAACTTCGGCTGTGGTTAATGATCTTGTTTCTCGCATAAATTACACTGTTGCTTCAATAAAAGCGAAACAAGCCGCTAGGTAAAAAACCGAAGCTAGCTCTTCACTCTCTTCGCAAATCCCACTGCGACTTCAAAATTGGAACTCAAACATTTCACGGGTGATCCATTTGAATGGATTTCGTTCAAATATCTCATTGACTCTACCATACATAAAAATTTATCTCTCAATGCTACCAACGTCACCAAACTACAGTATTTGCTCAGTGTACTCCCAGGTGAACTATTAAAATTAATTAATTAACGCTTTACCTATTTCGGAAGTTAATTATCAAGTCGTGTATGGCCTTCTAATGAAGAGATATCATTCTCCAAGACGAATAATGTCAACTCATCTCAATAGAATTCTCGACCTGCCGAATATCAATTACACTTCTATCCAAATGCGTAACTTTGTTACAAGTTACACAGAGAACATCCAAGCCTTGAAGGGGCTACAAATTGAGATCACGAGCAACAATTTCTTATTGTCAGCGATGATTTTACGCAAGCTGGATTATACTATATTGAAGAAGCTTGAACAATCACGGGATAAAACGTCGACCCTGGCAACACCTGCGGAAATTATCAACTTTCTCTCACGAAAATGTAGTGAACTTGAACACGCGACACTACATTCCTCTTCAACTCTCAACCCTAACTCATTACCTTCAAACTCACCTCAAATTTCAAAGGGTAACAGTTTATTTATAAGACTCAGGTTAATCGAAAGGGGACTTCGCTGGTGACTTGTAACTCTGTCAATTACACAGCGTCTGAAACAAAGCATACTTTATGTTTTCTGTGTAAAGGAACAGACCATAAAATCTATTCATGCCTTAAGTTTAGGGCCAAATCTCCAACAGAGCGTTTGAACATCGCGAAGTCGTATAGTAGATGTATTTCATGTTTGGGCGCTCACAGTGTAAAGTATTGTAAATCCAAATCGACTTGTTTTCAATGTAAAAGGAAACATCACATTCTTCTCCATTTCCACAACGATCATTTGCCTCAGCATACACCATTAAAGTCCTCTCTCACCCAGGACCAAGGTGTAACAGAAGTTGTTCAGTCACCTATTAGTATGACTTCTCAGAAAAAGAGAGTAAAGCAGGCTGTTCGCTTCATGAGCAACAGTTAATAATGTCCTGAACTTGGGGTGTGCTTCAAGGTCAGTGACTGAATACTCAATCCAAGGTGGAAGGCATCGTGCCGAAGGATGAATGGCTGCAGGGTATAAAATGCAGTTGCACACGATCCCCTTGAGGAACCAGACAAAACCTCATTGTATGTTGTCTTGCCAGGGCAGTGGGGGCTCTGCTCTGGTCGACCGTTATTTCCCCCCTACTCGTGGGACGTAATGGACCAAGTAAGTAAAAGAATTGATTTCGAGACTGCACAGACAGTGGGAGCCAATGAGACGGCAAACCGTGAGTCTGTAGCAGATGTGTCAACGGCAACCATCACTGGGGGTGCGGGGGCGGCTGTCAAGCTGCAGACTGCAGAAACCGGTGAAGTGGCTGTAGAGTTGAGCACGCTGTCTAGTACTGGAGCTGCTCTGCGGACCCAGGCGACTGCAAATTAAGCAGAACAATGATGACGATCCTCCAAGTGAACCTACAGCATAGCAGGGCGGCGAGTGCTGTCGTGTGTAGGATGCTGGACAGGGGAGAGGTGGACTTGGGGTTCTCATCCAGGAGCCATGGATTTCTGGAGGACGAATATGCGGGCTAGCGACATCTGGAGGTAAGTTGTTGTACGAAAAGGACTCCGGTGTACCCAGGACGTGTATCCTGGTTAGGAGGGGGTTGAGTGCTTTTGTACTAACGGACTTCTGCTGCAGGGACTTAATAGCACTGGAGCTGCGGGCGGAGGGGAGGATGAAGAGGCTGAACCTTGCCACGGCATATCTTCACTTTTGACTACGCGGGGGCTCTACCAACACAAGAGCTGAGGAGGCTGGTCGAGCACTGCGGGGCTGTGGATGAGGAGCTGCTGGTGGGGTCGGATGCTAACTCCCATCACACTTCGTGGGGAAGTACAGGTACCAACACTAGAGGTGAGGAACTTTTAGCTTATCTTAGCTCTAAGAATTTACTAGTCTTAAATCAGGGGGAAGAGCCGACGTTTGTCACTAGGGCCAGACAGGAGGTCCTGGACATTACGGTGGCATCAAACCAGACGGCTAGATATGTACTAAACTGGCATGTGTCGGATGAACCATCTTCTTCTGACCACAGACATATTAGGTATGATATCTCTCTAAATCCAGCCATGCTTCGGCCAACCAGGGATCCAAGAAGAACAGACTGGGACTCCTACAGGAGGGACCTGGGAGTTCGGATTGAGGAGGCTAGATTGGAGTATGGTGGGAGGAGAGAGCTAGAAGACTCTGCCGCATTGTTTGGCGAGGCTATAGTAGAATCCTTTACTGATAACTGCCCTCTTAGTGAGGGGAGAAAAGTAGGGGATCCGTCATGGTAGAACAAGAAGCTAGCCAAACTTCGGAAGACCACCAAGAGACTCTTTAATAGAGCAAAAAAGAACGGGGAGTGGGACCAGTATAGGAAAACACTAACCGAATACAACAGGGCAATTAGAGAAGCACGCAGGAAGTCCTGGAAGGAGTTTTGTCCAGAGATTGACAAAACTCGGGAAGGGGCAAGACTGCATAAAGTGCTCTCTAAGGACCCAGTTAACCCGGTGGGGATGCTAAGAACCCCACTGGGAAATATAACAAAAACTGCAGGGGAAACTGTGGAAGAATTAATCAGAACACATTTCCCTTCCAGTACCCTGAGGAAACTTGGGGGAGCAGACACTGAACCAGTTGCCAAACTCTCCACAAGACGTGGTAAGAGGGAGGACTGGGAAGTGGCAAGGAGGATAGTAACTCCACAAAGGGTAAGATGGGCTATTGGCACATTTAAACCCTACAAATCTCCAGGTCCAGATGGGATCTATCCTGTGTTGCTGCAGCAAGGAATGGATTTGCTGGTACTGGTACTTACTAAATTATACAGGCTAAGCATTGCTTTAGGGTTGTGCCGGCAGCCTGGAAAGCTAGTAAGGTGGTCTTTATACCTAAGCCCACCGGTAACCAATCGGAAGGGAAAGGATACAGACCTATTACACTCATGTCCTTTGTTCTTAAGGGACTTGAAAAAGTGGTTGATAGGCATATTAGGGGGAGGGGGTGCTTTGGCCATAAAACCACTGCATTGGAACCAGTATGCTTATCAACCGGGGAAATCCTGCGAGGGAGCTCTCCATCAAGTGGTTGGTAGGATTGAGCAAATGATCGCCAAGAAAGGTTGTGCCATAGGTGCCTTCCTCGACATTGAAGGGGCTTTCAATAACCCCTCAGTGGAGACGATGGTAAGTGGTGCAAGACGTCATGGAGTGGATGCAACCACTTGTGGTTGGATAAGTTCCATGTTAACAAACAGAAGCATTTCTGTAGAGGTGGCAGGGGAGGTCAGAAGGGCGGAGACAAGTCTGGGCTGTGCACAGGGGGGGGGGGGGGGGTTCTCTCTCCTCTGTTGTGGTGCCTAGTGCTTGACAACCTTATTGAACTCCTGAATGAACAGGGGTACTTCTGTCTAGGATATGCGGACGACATAGTTGTTTTGATCCTGGGCAGATTCCCTGATACAGTCCTTAAGGTAATCAGAAATCCACTACGACTGATTGAAGAGTGGTGTAAAAAGGAGAACCTTAGGGTAAATCCAAAAAAGACTGCTCTCATTAACTTCACCAGACAGCGAAAAGATCTGACGACCAGGATGCCCCTCTTGTTTGGTGAATACCTTGAGTTTGTGGGGGAGGTGAAGTACCTGGGAGTTACTCTGGACAGGAAACTCACCTGGATCCCACATCTTGAGAGGACAGTTAACAAGGCCAAAAGGGCACTGATGACTGTGAGAAGAATGGTGGGTAAGAAATGGGGACTGACGCCATCAATGATGCACTGGCTGTATCTGAGGGTGATAAGACCTATGATTACCTATGGAGCTCTGGTGTGGTGGACAAAGGCCAACCAGGCACAGACAATAGCTAAACTGAGCTCTATCCAAAGATTGGCCTGTCTGTGCACACTGGGAGCGATGTCAACTACACCAGGTGCAGCAATGGAAGTAATGCCTAACCTCCCTCCCCTTGAGCTTGTCCTTAGGGGAGAGGCGAGGCTGGCGGCATGGAGACTGCGCAACTCGAGCAACTGGGCTAACCTCCCAGATGTCTCGGGACATATGAGTATCGAGTGCGTGGTCAAAGAACCCGTCTTGGAAATGGGCAGCGACCACATTACTCGAATGTTTGCACCTGACCAGGTCCACCAAACTATGATGGAATGGTCAGGGACATTAACATCGGGAGCTCAGATCTGGTACACAGATGGCTCCAGGATGGACGTCGGCACTGGAGCGGGGGTGTATTGTAAAAACCCAAGGGTAGAACTAGTTTTTTCCTTGGGGTGGCATACCTCTGTCTTTCAGGCCGAAGTATATGCTATAAATGCCTGTCTGGGAGAGATAGCGAGAAGGGAAACACACGGGACCCGGATTGCTATTTTCTCCGACAGTCAGGCAGCAATTAAGGCACTAAACGGACACGTGGTCACCTCGGCCATAGTCAGAGAGTGCCTAATTAACCTACAAGCTCTGGCAAGGCACAATCAAATCATGATAGGTTGGGTGCCAGGGCATAGGGGAATACTTGGAAATGAAGCCGCAGATGCGCTGGCCAGGGAGGGGTCTTCGACTCCCCTGATTAGACCGGAGCCTGCGGTAGGTATTTCCAAATCCATGGTCAAGATGGCAGTGCGAAGGTGGATGGCTGAAAGACACTGTGTGCACTGGATCAGGGCCGAAGGGATGAGACACAGTAAGCTAACCCTTAGGAAACCTTCCTTGGGGTTGCAGAAGAGTCTCATCTATCTGTCTAGGCAGGAATTGAGGATAGCCTCAGGTCTACTCACGGGACACTGTGGACTAAGGAAACATTTGCATAAAATGGGTATCCACAAATATGAACCAGTGTGCAGATTATGCGGGCAGGAACTGGAGACTGCCACACACATTATTTACAGATGTGAAGTACTTGCTGAGAGGCGCTTCAACCTCTTTGGTGATGGAACGGCTTTGGTGGATGCTGAAGGTAAAACTCTAGTCAGGAAACTCCTAAACCTGGTAAGAGGGAAGGGGTTATTTGACTAGATCAGGGAGGTAAGTACAATATACCTTAAGGTAGCAGTGGTTCGGGCAATTCAAACCCGCTCCCAAGGTAAAAAAAAATATGACTTCTCAGGCGACTAATCCTGCCTCTCAAAGTACAACTGTGCTCCTGGGCACACTTTTAGTAAAACTCTCCTCTCTTACCGGGACGACTAATATTTTCCTGGCTCTGGTGAATTAAGGAAGCCAATCCTCATTTATCTCAGAGCAAGTCGCTGAACTAATGTGTGTAACTCGAACGAGAGTTAATCACAACATTGTTGGACTTTCTCAAACTCTTACTCGCTCAAAGGGCACCGTTTCCTCTTTCACTCTCTTTGTTACCTCTTTCACTCTCGATGGCACAGTAATAGCTGACAAACATAATTTTCTCATCCTCGACAAAATTTGTGTCGATTTACTTCGTACTCACATTGAAGTTAAGGTACTAAATAAGGTACAATCTTATACGCTTGATGACCATACTTTTCATTTGCCAAGTCACATTGATATTCTTCTGGGCGGCGCTCTTTTTCCTTTAATATTGACTCAAACTACGCATTCTCTCGGCTCTAATATGCCGTGCCTGATAGGCACTCACTTTGGATTCATGGTTATGGGAGAAGCTCCATGTCTGCCTACGGATGAAAGGGAATCTAGTGTAAGTATGTCCACCACATTACTCACGGTGAATGACTAGGAACTGCACAATTCTCTGCAAACATTCTGGCAACATGAAGAAGTGCCCTTCGCCTCAAAACTATCCCCACATGATCAAGCATGTGAAGCTCATTATGTCGCTACTCATACACGCGACAGTTCCGGTCATTATTGTGTCCGACTTCCTTTCAAACAAGATAAACTTCTTCTCGGGACTTCTCGCGGGAACGCTGAAGTACGATTAAAATCTCTGGAACAAAGGTTCAACTCTAAGCCTCACTTCAAGCAACTTTATGCAGAATTCATGTCTGTCTATTTGACTTCTGGACACATGATACTTGCCCAAAACACTCAGCTCAGTTCACCTCACTACTTTGTATCTCACCATGAAGTTCTAAAGGAATCCAGCACCACTACTCGCCTTCGAACAGTCTTTGATGCCAGTGAAATAACATCAAACGGTTTCTCTCTCAACGACACCCTGTGGACAGGACAGAAAATGCAGACCAACATTTGTGATTTGTTACTCATGTTTCGCTACCATAATGTGGTTTTTACTTGCGATATACGTCAGATGTATCGTCAGATCAAAGTCCACCCTGATGATCAACCTTATCAGCTGATCCTATGGAGGGACCATGTCGATCAACCTATTTCCACTTATCAATTGACCACAGTAACCTATGGACTTAGTTGTTCACCTTACCTGGCGATAACAACTCTTCATCAGCTCGCCTCCGATAAAGGTGCTACATTCCCTTTAAAGTACTCCGCAAACAAACGTTTGTAGACGACATTATTGCGGGTGGTGATTCCATTGATGAGGCCTCTCATTTGAAAACTCAACTCATTTCTCTTTTACTTCGAGATGGCTTCGAAGTGCGCAAATGGACTACTAACGTTTATCAACTATTACAGGATCTTACAGACGAACACCTAGAGACACCCACGTTTCTTCTGGATACCGCACAACCTCATTATAATATTCTCGGACTTCATTGGTCATCCTCTTCGGACGCTTTTACTTACCATTTGAATTTTTCTCGAAACTCCAAAACTAAACCTCCAAGTGCTCAGCGTTATCACTCGAATTAATGACCCTTGAGGTTTCCTTTCGCCTGTTGTCATGTGAGCAAAATGTTTTATGCAGCTCCTCTGGGCATAAGGGTTGGACTGGGACCAATCCCTACCACCTGAACTTCTAACTCAGTCTTATTGTTTAAAAAATATTGTAATTCCTCGGGTTTTACGCTTGAGTCACTCGTCTAACATTGAGTTACACGGTTTCTCAGATGCTTCTGAGAATGGATACGCTGCTGTCATTTACTTTAGATGTCAGGTTAGCGACAACTCGGTGGTATCCGGCAGCTATTATCGAAGACTCGGGTAGCCACACTGAAAAAATCACTGTACGTCGCTTGGAGCTAAGTGCTGCTCGTTTACTCGCCCAATTATTGGCGTATATTATCTCTCTTTACAACAAAAGAAAATGGAATTTTCCTCTATTTTTCTATGGCGCCATTCGACAGTAACACTGACATGGATACAAACACCTCCTTATGGACTCTAAACCTTTGTCGCCAATCGGGTAGCGCAGGTTCAGGTACTATTGCCTTCTTATTATTGGAGGCACGTATCGAGTGAACACAATCCCGCTGACTGCGCTTCACGTGGATTACTTGCTTCTGACCTACTTCAACATAAATTATGGTGGTACGGACCATCTTGGTTACAACAGTCTCATGATAACTGGCCAATATCTCATTTTGAGCCTGCAAAACTCATTGACACAGGGGAATATAAACCTATTTCACCTTTATCCCTTCTCTCCACTATTCACTCAGACTGGGACTTGCTGCGGAAATATTCTAGTTTTAGTCGACTGCAGCGTGTAATGACATACTTGTTGCGTTTCATACACAACTCTCGTCACATTAGAAGAACTATTGAACCTCTCACTACTGAGGATTTGAACTCAGCCAGAATCCGAATATTCAAATTACTTCAGGCATCCTCCTTCATCGAAGATTTAAATGTATTAGAACAAACCCCTCCTAACATGGTATCTTCTATGTTTCGACGATTAACACCATGTCTCGATAGCGATGGCGTCCTGCGAGTTGGTAGACGACTCATAGCAGCACAGATTCGTTATGAGACCCAACATCCGGTAATTTTGCTTAAGAAACACCCTGTGGTTGAGTCCTTGATTGACCTATACCATTGGAAGTACCTTAATTTAGGAGCTCAAGTCACTCAATCAATTCTCGCATAATAGGTGGGGATATTCTGTGCTCGGAATGTAATCCGTGTACGCGTCTTCAAGTGTACTGTGTGCTTTAAGCACCGACCTAAATATACGAATCCTCTTATGGAAAACTTACCTCAACCTCGACTGACCCCTACTCGCCCATTTCTCAACACAGGCATTGATTATGGTGGTCCTTTCACTCTGAAAGTACATAATATACGCTCTATTCGAACCATCAAGGCATACACCTGTGTCTTTGTTTGCCTTGTCACCAAGGCTGTTCACATTGAGGTGGTCACTGATCTATCGACGGACGTGTTCATCGCAGCATTGACTCGATTTGTGTCTAGACGAGGTTTTTGTCAACACATGTATTCCAACTGCGGAACAAACTTTGTGGGAGCTGACAATGCTTTGAGATCTCTACTCAGGACCTCAGGACAAGATCTCGTTTGTGGATTTCATTTCAACGTGGAGTTAATTTCCACTTCAATTCTCCTGCTGCACCTCATTAAGAAGGACTATGGGAAAGCGCAATTAAAAGCGCTAAACATCACTTGCGTCGTGTCATAGGTGAACACGTTCTAACTCTCTCCGAATTCATGACTCTGACAACTGAAGTCGAGTCAATCCTCAACTCTCGACCACTCACACCTTTGTCTAACGATCCTTCCGATCTCACTGCTCAGACCCCCGGATACTTTTTAATTGGAGCTATACTCGTTTCCGTACCCGAAGAGTAGGGCTGAAGACCCTACTAATCGACTTAAGAATTTGCACCTCGTCCATGCTTTTCACCAACGCGTGTGGAAAAGGCGGCAGGTGGAATATCTTCACACTCTACAGCAGCGGACCAAATGGACGGAAACGACAGACAACTTGCGTGTGGGCGACCTAGTGGTAGTTCATCAACCTACTCCGCCTCTCTCTTGGCCATTGGCAAGAGTGACACAAGTGTTCCCTGGCACGGACGGTGTGGTGCGAGTTGTTCAGCTCAAGACACAGCAAGGACTTATAACTCGACCTTATCATAAGGTTTTCCCCCTGCCCATTAGTGCAGAATAAATTTATTATTTTTCCTCGTGTCTCTAGAAAAGTAATTTTTATTTTTATTAGTGTATATTTGTATTTTGTAAATAACTCTCATTTTGATTATTGTTAATTATTGTTTTTTTTATCTCATGCTGGGGTAGCATATATTGTATTCTTCTTTGAATCCTAGGAGGATTCAAGGCCCCCGGTATACTTTTCTTTAAATTAAATATAATATAAAAAACATTGTAAATGCTTCAGAGAAGGACTCCTTATCGGATAACCTTTGTCCCTTGCAAGGTTCTGTACGAGACAGTTCATTTCAAGACGTCGGTAAAACGATATCCCTCCCATCACTCTCGACGTGACGTAGTTTCTCGTAAGTTCTAAGCAAGGCTCGGCTTAGATCACGCATATTTCCCGTTACGCTCTACATGAAGTAGATATTTCTTTCTTTGCTTCTCCCGTCGTGTGGCGAAGATATTATTAGCATAAATAGTGATTATTTTGAATTATATGTGATTTCTCTTAAGTTACTTAGGTACGTGATAAGTGCGTGAAAGGGCGCACCCGAACACCTGTCCGTCATCTGACAGGAAGGACAAGTGGTGGTACTTCGCCCAGTGAGGTAAGTGCGATAGCTGTTAACTTTTTTCATTTATTGAGTATTTAAATTCTCCCGAAAACTATGCCGTTACATGGCAAAATATTTAACAATATATATATATATATAAATATGCTTAATAATTACTTATGATTTAAATACCACTAATTTTAAGTAAAATACAAAGTCGTATCAACCCAAAGTTTTAAAAGTTAAGTTCAATATTGTTTTCCTTTTAAGAGAATCTGTTAATTCCTCTATAATGCTAATATTTTATTTTTTAAGATATTAAAACTTGCAGTTTTTGTGTAGTAAATCTTTAATTTAAAGTTTTTTATTTAAAATACTGCTTTTGGTATCACTTTTGACAAACCCAATACAACATACCTGAGGAACAGTCTTGTCCGTGACTCACTGTATTGAATAATGCACTGACCTAATCAGAAACGCGCCTGCTAAAGAAATATCATAAGTAAGTAGTAGATTATTTTGCCATTCATACCAAATGTAGTAATTTATTTAAGATATCTTTAAGTATCAGCACATTTATATCAGAAAATGTAAAGTATAATCTTTGAGTACAAACCTGTATTATATAGCATATATGCTGCATAACATTGAATAATCTATGTTACTTTTGGTGTATGTTACCTGACAATAAAGAGTTTATATAGCCTTCAAGACTTTCATTTTGTAAGTAAACAACCTGGATGAATAAAAAATCACTTGCGTAAGTAATAACAAAAGTCTGAAACGGTGAATAATTGTTAAAAATATTAATTATTATGGAGTTTATGTTTAAATTTAGGTTTAGTATGGTTCCAACTTGGAGTTGAAATGCACATAAGAGGTTTTTCTTACATAATCAATATCCTTAAATAATCTCTCTCTTTAAATTAGTTTTAAAAACCAACAAAAATAACAATAAATATTGATTAACACAAATACTGTTCCCATAAGATGTAATCAGTAACTTTAAAAGTAGTTAAAACTTCTTCAGGGTATGCCACGAAAGGCAGCGAAGTCCCTTTAGTAAATAAAATACGTTTGTTAGGAAGGTGATTATATATTAGAGTGATTTATTCACACTTATTACCTTAACTAGTTTATATATATTTCATTAAACCTGAAAAAATCTATTTGGTTACAACGTTTAGAATGAAATAGGTCAATCCTTACGTGACTAGAATTTATTGACAATAGCTTTAAGGCAGAACTGCTTCCCCTACCCCATTCAAAATATACTTTTACTACTGGCATCAGAAATAGTAGGGCATGAGTATGCCCCTAAATGATAACAGCACACTTTACATTATCCATTTTACTAATGTGATATGGTAGTTGCTCAAGGCAAAGAAGATTAAACTTTTTTGCAATATCTTGGCAAAAAAGCACTACTTACTGATTTAATCATCAGATGCGTTCTGCGCTAGGTCAGCGCATTATTTAACGCTGAGAATTCCTGATCAGTAAAAAAGTGTAACTTATACAAAACCTCAAGATGTAAAATACAAAAAATGCAAGTTTGAAAAGAAGATGTTGACTGCATGATCAGAAAACTTATCCAAGAATATAAAACTTTTGAAAAATCATCAACATGGAGGAAAGAATATTTGTTAATTGTTTCCATCTTCACGTGAGCTACTAGCTTTTAACTAAAAAATAACCAACTATAATGGAACACAATGATATGGAATATCACCACAATAGAACAGTATGAGATATACAAACATTTCAAACTACACCCTACACATATACTCAACACCCAATTACATCATAACTCACATACACTTTTTGACATCATAACCGCTAATATTCACCAAAATACACCTACATCCCCCCCATTCTAATACAAAAACCAAGAGGTAGGTTACAGTCATTGTTGATAATGGGACACATCTCCTGAAACCGCAATCCTCAGCAATTATAAAAGTAAGTGCTACTATAGGCAAGTTGTGTTTTTTTTAATATTTACTAGTGTTTTTAGTTAAAAAAAATATATGTGGATAGGGGATTAGTGTGAGAGTAGGGAATGAGAGAAACCTCTGAAAGGATCAATGCATTTGAAGATTACAAATATTTATTATTATTTACTTAATTTTTAACTTGAGCTACTAGTTAGTACAGTACTGTACTTACTTTCTTACTTGATAAGTAAGAAAGCCCTACTACAGGCAAGTGTCTCATATTAATATAGAAATAACAGGACGAATAAAGAAAGTGGAAATATTAATAGGAGTTTAACTTTGATACTATGGTCAAAAAATATAAACAGGAATAAAAAATATCAATTGTATATCAAATTAACGAGCACTACAACCTGTAACTTCTGACAATAAAACTGGACTTTCGGAAATATCTAGACGAAGTTTTGAGATGTGCTACAGCAAAATTATTAAAAAGGTTATAGAAGACCGTTATATCTTACAACTGATAAAGGAAAAACCATCCTGGTAAGATCCTGGTGTTCAAAGAATGCAAACAAAAAATCAGTCAAAGTTATCTAATATATAGGCACTCAGAGAATGGTTAAAAAGAAGATAAGGGAAGATGAAGTGATCAGAAAGACTCCATATGACACTGCCTGAGAAAGTTTCCTACCCCCGGGAACTGGAACGACGCAGAAGATTAGTCATAGAGAACTGAGAGAACATGTATATTAATAAACATTATGGCTATTAATAACTTAGTTATATTACTTATACTGTTATGAAAAGTTATAAAACACTAATCGTTTATTAAGTTGTTGCCATGTATTTATATTGCATATAATGATGCTTACATTCCTTACAACAACGCAGTACTTTACCCCTTACAGTATGCCATACCTTGCTCCAATGTCTTGTACTCACTCTGCGAGGGGGCCCCTAGCTCGTGTAACCATCTTAAATGCATCAAGTCTTACCTCTCCAACATTGTAGAGCAGAGCAAATAATAGGGCCAAGAGAAATGCAGCCCCAAATAATGTAACAAATGCATATTGATTAACTATAAAAATAGCATATTATTTAATTCACAACATACCATAATATAGTAAAATAATTAACTGTATAGATAGCTTAGCAGGAAGAGAAGATAAGAATAGGTCAAAAGAAGTTAAAACATATGCAGTGGGAAAATAGGTAGAAAAGAAGAAAATAAGAGAAACTGCTGATGTATTAAAATTCTCATGGATATATGTATCTTTCACACAGTTCAATTAAATATTTCACTTAATCTTGGATCCCCGAATAAACGCTAAGAAAATTCTTCCTGACTACCCCCCGTCATTTGCAACTCAACAGATAAAAAAAAAAAATGAATCCGCTACCAGATTGATTAAACCATGCATACAATAGGGTTGAAGGTCATTATGTTCTTAAAAAACCCGGCCAAACAATTTTTAAAAAAATTTAGATATTTAGATATTCTCCTCTGCAGATCCTTTTTTTATAAAGGCTTAATACATTCCCATAGACTTTGTCTCCTCCGCTCTACTCAATTTTGCAATGCAAGGCTTTTTGCTAGTTCTGTTTTATTTGTTTTATTGATATCACTTGGTAGCAAGTGTTAAAAAATATCAGTAAATGATTTTCCCATGTGATATCAATATAAACAATTGTTACGAAACCTCATTATATGCAACACAAAAATTGCAAGTTCTGTTTTGTAATAACTAATTCCTTCTTACTGTTCAATTATTCTTGATAGACATTTGAATGACCAGCTACTTTGCTCTCAATATGCTAACGTGATGAAACCTTTTACGTCATATTGTTGTAGATCAGGGGACCTGTTTATATATATAATAGTAAGAGAAATGGTCACTGAAAAAACCTAATTTCTTTCTATTTTGAGCTATAAATATACATTAGTGGCACATATTTAACACTTGATTTTTAATTTAGAAACGTTTTATACAAACACATAAAGCCTTTAAGATTATGTTTTCTTATAAACATTGAGACAACTACCAGTATTCATTGTCATCAGGCCGTTTAATATCATACTTTTAGTTAATAAATTCTTAATAAAACAGATCTAATTAAATTGAAATTGAATATATATTTGTCACATTGTATTTATTATTTAGGCTACTAATTTGTATATTGAAATTTATATTGATATTAGCATACTACCAACGGTTGTTGACCTAAAGTGCTTGGTTCGAACCTGTACATTCTAATCAAATTTTGCTTACTTGTCCAGACTCGAGGCTACCTGCAAGCCACTGTTTTACATAAAATATTACTTTTAAACTTATAGGAGCTTAATTTGCTACAAATAATAGCATGCTATAAATTGAAATAGCCTATTTACGTTTTTTAGTTTTAAGCTTTAAACTGAGGTTTAAGCAGTAGGCGTACGATACACACGCGTGTGTATGCGCAAAAAATTGCTGCACAATTCCTACAAATAATTTTTTCAAATGTTATATAGAACTACATTAGAATATAGTTACAAATTATTAATTAAAGATATTTGCTGTTAAAAAACTAACGCTCAAGGGAAACAGTTGGTAGCCGTTACACATGATCTCCTTGATCGGTCACTTCACTTGTCAACAAATTAGTCACTTTTGACAATGTAAAAATCAACGTAGAGTCGAAACTATAAAAGGTAGTGGGTTAAATTTTCAGGAAATATTTCGCTCATAACGTAGACAAATAGTAAGAAAGGATTTTGCAAAATTTAATTTTAAAGGCTAAAAATTACAAAAACAGGAATAATATACATGATTGCTGCAATTGCATGTATTTTCGGTAAATATATTACGCTTTTATAAACTTGTATTCCAGTTCATTATTCATCATCAATTATTAGTTGTTTTTAAATTTGGTAAATTAACATATAAAGTGACAATTTTAAACTAGTGCAGCCAAACCCGCCGAGGGACGCGAGTGTAACAATATTTTTTAACGAGATCCACCCTAAAGTGATACTTTTACAGCTATGTTTTAAGATATTATAACACAGTGCTATGTTTTGTAAAAGAAAGAATTTTAAAAAGTTGTATTCTTATTATGAAGTTAATTTTGTCTATTTTCAAAACTTCAAAATTTGAATCGTCGTCACCAAGTATCTGAAGGCTTTTTACATAACCAGGTATAATTGCTTATCATTATCGATTATGCACAGATATAATTATCAAGTTTTGAAAATGGAAATTGTCCTAAACATAGCAATGTGTAATTAGATAATTTCAAGGCTTAGTTAGTTTAAAATGACCTAATCATTCTATTATTCTGATATAATAGATTATTCAAAGCAATTTTCCCGAATGATGTTTACAGAACAATTAAGTATTGATACAATTACCTTGAAATAAAAATATGATATATAAAAATACATTAAAACAATGACCAAATTCTTAATGGGAGCGTTTATCTTTAAAAATACAACAGGTCCTGCACAAAGCCAGCGTTTATCCCTAATTTTATAAATTGCACTAGTTTTCTGCATTCATTCTTAAACATCGAAGATTTAATTTGAAGCAAATATAAACAGTTTAGATTTCCTTGTTTACACACACCCTAATCAAGAACTGCAATTATTTGTCGATGACTTAATGTGGCCTATGCTAAATGTATAGTGAGGGACAGATGCCAGCTATCTATACCCTGAACCAGGCACGCCATCTTGCCCACGCAATGCCAGCTGCTACTCTATATCCTCAGTCAAATATATTCCCATGCACCCTAACTTATTCCTCGTCTATATGTTTAAGTAGAGTTTTCTGTCATTCATACCATTTCACAATTCTTCTCTATTCTTCTCTGTTGACACATTTCGGAGAAACTCCATTTTCGAAACTTAAATCGAAAGAAACAATTTAAAGAGCGCTGTACCGCGTGCAGAGGCTCTTCCTTAGAGGCATAACAGCTACAAGGAGAAGCACACCCTGTGCGGCGATGAGGGTTATGTTGGGTTTTCCATCCTTAGGCTTGAAATTAGGATGAGGCAATAAAAACTGCATACCGGCTAAGTTGTACCGGGCTGTGGAAGACAAGTTTCAAACGTCATTAACAGCTATTTGGTGATTCACTGAAGGGGCTCTGGATAGAACCTCAGAATAAGATACTGTCACTAAAAAAGTAAAAAAGGAAATTACAAAATGCATATGCAAGAGAAGCATGCAGAGTGCAGACCAAAAAATGGTGAAATCAGGTTCACGGATGCGTCCGAGATGACGGAAGGAGTGGGAGCAGGATTTAGTGGACCGAGATACCAAAACAGATTTTGTCATTGCCTAGAAGACTACAACTCTGTTTTCCAGGGGGAAGTGCTCGCGATAAAACTATGCGCTGAGGAAATAATATGGCCTGGCAAGAGGGGCAAGACCTCCAGATGGATTTGCTCGGACAGTCAAGCAGCTCTGAAGGCTTTAGGTGAGGCTAGTACCAACTCTAGGCTGGTAGGTGAGACTATAGCTTCTCTAGCAGAGTGGAGTAAGAATAATTCGCTCAACCTAACCTGAATTCCAGGACATTCTGCCTGGATAGGGATTGAGAGAGCTAACGCCTTAGCAAATCAAGGGTGTATTTTTCTGTACGTATGTTCCAATTAAAATAATTAAACACCAAGTAGTAAAGACACATTATCTTTTAATATAATAAAATCACATAAACATTACAATAGTACACGCAACTTAATAACGTTCACTTATACATAACCTTCACTGGTAATAACCTGTTTGTAGCTAATTCAGTGTTGCTACCTACAAAACATCTCCCTTCCAAGTTATACAACTCAATCTTAAAGTTAGAAAAAATCACGAATAAGGAATTAACAGGACAAATTAGAAAACTCATGGAAATTAGAAAGTTTAAATTTGATAAAATTAAAGGTTTAATTTTTCCGGTGCTTTTACCACTTTACCACTTCTTCGTACTCCATTAGGATTTGCTGATGATACTAAAACATCTTGAGATGAAGTATTTTTATTAGATGAAGAAGCATCTGAAGATGCCATCACAGGCAATGGTAAATTACTCTTCACTTGTCGGTGATCAATGGTTGGTACTAAAACTGACTCCCTGCAGTGCTCATCTGATGCGTTCAGCACTATAGAGGAAGGTTCCTTTAACTTAGATGGTTTTATGTACACAGAATTCCGACGCATTACTGAACCATCATTTGTTTTTAGTATGTATGAACGAGAAGATGTGGTTTTACTACCACCGCTGGATGCCACTGTTGATTTTTTCTGTAGAGCACATTATCACCCTCTTGAAATATCTGATTATTCTTGGATGTTCTGTCATAAAATTGCTTCGTTATTTTCTGTTTCAACAATTTCTCATCTCTTATATATACACAATGTGGTTGGAGATTGTAGAGTGTTGTAGGTATTGTGGATCGCAGTTGACGGCTCATAAGAATTTGAGCTAGACTAGCACTCAAACCAGACGGAGGCGTATTATGATGTTCTAACAACATTAGGTTGAAATCAGTATTAGATGATTGACTTTTCTTCATCATATTTTTAATAGTGCCTACAGTCTTCTCACTCATTCCATTACTATTTACATGGTGAGGGCTAGTAGTTACAACTTTGATGCCCCACTGTGAAGCAAAGTCTCTAAACACCACTGAGTCGAATGGCATGTTGTCAGGCTACTATTATCTGTGGAATGCCATGAGTAGCAAATATAGGCCTTAAAGCTTTAACCACATCTAAGGTTTTTTTCCATGTAAGTGTATGACATTAATCCAAAACGATAGGTAATCCACAACAATCAAATAGTTCTTATTAGAAATTTCCAATAAATCCATACCAATCTTCTCATAAGGTAATTTTGTTACTTAATCTGGTAGTAATTGTTCCTTAGTTTTAGCTGGTCTATTTGTTTGACAATGAGGGCACCCATTGATAATATTTTCAATCTGTGCCAACATCTGAGGCCATTAAAATACTCTACGAGCCCTAGCTTTTGTTTTCAAAAATCCTAGATGACCTGTATGTAACTTGTTTAATATTTCCTTTTGTAAGCTAAGAGGAACCATTAACTTTTGATTTAAAAATACAAGACCTTCTGAAACATGAATATCATCTTTCAGTCTAAAATAATATCTAATATTATCTGGAAGACAATTTTTACTTGTAGGCCAACCTTGAAAATAATAATTAGTAAGAGTTTGCAATATAGAGTCTCTCTATGTTTCTTTAATAAATTTATCTATTTTAGCTTCATTTATTTGCAAATTAGCTGCATTAGATGCTACCATATGAATTGTATCAGACAAGAATTTGCCTGTATCAGAATCATCTGGTGAACTATTTTCGCAGTCATGAGACAATAGATCAGAAATATACATTTCTTTTCCAGGAATGTGAAACAAATTAAGATCATATTTCACTAGCATAAGAGCCATTCTTTGAAGTCTATTGGATCCAATTTGTGAAATCCTTTTCTTAAGAAGAGATATTAATGGACGGTGATCTGTTCTAACACTAACAGTTCGTCCATAAATATAAAGATTTAACTTTTGAGTTGCATATACAAGACTTAGGAGTTCTTTCTCTATCTGAGCATAATTTTCTTCTGCATTATTCAAAGCTCTCGATGCATAAGCCACTGGCTTGTTCTCCTGTAATATACAACATCCTAATGCATGTTTAGATGCATCACACTCTATTGTAATTTCTTTTGTTGGATCAAAACAGCTAAGAATTGGAGCCTCAGTGATAAGCAACTTTATTTTATTCAATAAATCAGTATGATGTTTCGTCCATAGCCATTCAACATTCTTTTTCATCAGTTCTCTGAAAGGTGCTGTAATCTCAACAAAATTAGGAATAAAACTCTAAGACTCTAAGATAATTTAGAAGTCCATGAAGTCTCAACAGCTCTTTGTTACAAGTAGGTATTTTAACTTGATTTATAGCTTCAACTCTAGAGAGATCTATTTCATACTATCACTATTAAATACAAATCCCAAAAACTTACATTCATTAATACGAAATTGAATCTTTGAAGCATTAAATTTTACGTGCTCTATCTAAAACAGCTTTCATTGTTGTATCATGTTCCTTCTGACATTTTGCTTTTATCAATAAATCATCAAAATATATTATTACGTTAGGAATGTCACCAAAATTCCTCATATTAATTTTTTGAAACTCTTCAGGGGCTACAGATACTCCAAACGGTAGCCTTAAAAATTTATACACTCCAAATGGTGTAGCAAAGCCACAAAGATCTGTAGAAGCCTTATCCAATTCAATATTATAAAACCCATCATTTAGATCTAACACAGAAAATACTGAATTTCCTGATAACTGTGCACTCACATCCTGAACTGAATTAAGTAGGGCTGGCTCTCTAATTATAACTTTTTTAAGATCCTTAGGGTCAAGACAAAGGCGTAGACTTCCGTCCTTCTTCTCTATTATCACTAGTGTTATGTAAATCCTTTCCTATTTCCTCATTTTTGCTCAAATACAACATTGTGAGTGAGGAACAATTATTTCTATCTTCATTCATTTTTAACTACATTTTTACTACGATTGGAGCGCTGTCTCTACTCATCTTGCGGCCGAACGTAGTACTACCACCAGTTATAGTTGTGACAGACAACCGCCTACAAGTAAGTGAACTTTCCCACTAACTCTTTTAGATTGCATAGCTAACCTTGCCTTAGCATCTTACATTCTATTTTGGGGTATATTAGCGTCAAATACTATTATTTCGTTAATATAATTATAGCAACAGTTTGTCAGTAACTTTGACTTAATTATGGCACAAACATTTTGGTCCTGCGGGCCGGATAAACCTGTCCGTGAGTGTTTTTAAAGGTGTTCAAGTTTTGAAATGTGTTTATAATCTGTTGAAATACTGCTTCAAAATTTATTCGAATATTTAAAATTTATGTTTTTTTGTTTTCTTAAGTTATATAACGCATTAACAAAAAACTGTACATTATAAAGCTTAATACAGTCCACTGTAGGTTAGTTAATAATCTGATCTTTGCAAAGTTTTTTTAGGCGAAAGCCGCATTCTATTATATCAAAGCTTAGGCCTATTCGCTTTAAATGTTCAAGTCTACTTAGTGAATTATTTAAAGAAAACTTTATTATTTTCTATGCTGCAAATTGTATATAATTATGAATAAACTAGAAAACCATTTAAAATTACTAATAGCTAGGAGAGAAAAGCTATATCGCCGTATCCAAATTCTGTATGATCTTTCTAAAGAAATCTCAGATCTAAGTTAGAACAATTTAAAGCGAGATATAATAATATAGGCGACTCATATACACAATTTGAAGCCGTTCAAGAGGAAATAATAGCAACGTCATTACAAATTGATCCCGAAAAACAATACGAAACTGTTCAAAAAGCCGAAGCCTTTGACGAGTTGTATTTTAAAATACAAGTAGTCTATAATAGAATTAGTTATGTGGAACAATCCTCTGTTGGCAGTAGGAGTAAGGATAAAACTTCTAGTAGGCCTCGTTTACCAGAAATTGCCTTGCCAAAGGATGACGGATCTTACAATGAATGGACACCATTTTACGATAATTTTCGCTTTCTCATACATGAAAATACGTCACTCAGTGACATTGAAAAGTTTCACTATTTACTCTCTGCACTTCCTGGTTCTGCGTTAAGCATTGCTCGCAGCCTTAATATATCAGAGAAGAATTATTGCATTATTTGGAAATCCTTAGTAAACAAATATCAAAACAAGCGTGTGCTAGGAATATCCTTATTAAACACACTCTTTAGTTGTACTCCACAGCATAATGAGTCAGCTTCGACCTTAAATGATTTTTTAGGAACGTTTTATGAACTGGTTATTGCACTTAAGGCACTGGGTATTCCAGACCTTGCTGATTTTTTGTTTATGTATATTGCTTTGAGAAATTTACCAGTTACTACATGCAAGCAGTTTGAATTACAGAACATTGATTCCGAAATACCTAAGTGTGATGATTTAGTGAAATTCTTACAAAACCATGCACGTATATTAGAAATATCTCAAGATAACGATCTACACCCAGCTCATAAGCACGTTAATAGAAACCCTGCTCTGAAAACTGTTACATCTTCAAAGCGAGGGTCCGCAGTTAATAATCTTACTCCATTTTCAAATAGAGTCTTGGTAACTTCCTCTACTGATGCATCTAAACTTTGTCCATGCTGCAAACTACTTCATACTATATTCAAATGTCCTGAATACCAACGTATCAGCCTTGATCAACGTAAAGATTTAGTTAAAGCCAATAAACTATGTTTTAATTGTCTGAAAGGTTCACATAGCGTGTCTCGTTGTCTGTCCAAGACAAATTGTTTAACTTGCGGCCAATGACACCACACATGCCTTCATTTAGAACATACTCAGCCTATTGTGAACGATTCATGCAGCATTTTGGTGCATGTTGCATCACCTCAAACCAATCCTTCTCTTCAGTCGGTTAAGGATTCAATCACTAACAATACCTCTACTAGCTTAGTTCAAGATTCACAGCAGCATTATTCTACTGTAATACTAGGGCCTGCAGTTATTCATGTCAAGGACTCAAACGGCCTGTTTCAACCTGTTAGAGCAATTATTGACTCATGTGCCCAAACTTCCTTCATGACATCTGCCTGTGCAAAGCGTTTAGGGTTGGTACGAAGAAAATGTTCATTCCCTATAGCTGGCCTAGCCCAGAATGAGGTCAAGGGTACTAAAGGAGTTGTCACGTGTATACTTAAGCCTCGATACTCCATAACTCCTCAACTAAATACTGAGGCTGTGATACTTTCAAAAATCACTGCTCATGTGCCTAGCGTTCATATTCCCACTCACATCGTCTCCAAGTTAAAACATCTATATTTGGCTGATCCCACATACCCTATTTTCACATACCCTCTCAGATTGATTTTCTGATAGCTGCGGATTTATTTTCTGAGGTCTATGATAGGCAACAGCTCAGTACTACGGATGGCTGCCCCTCCGCTCTTCATAGCATCTTTGGTTGGGTTATTACAGGAAAGTTGAAGGATAAGCAACCTCAGCTTGCACTCACTTCATCATGCTTGCTTATTTCAAGTACAAGTAGTATTAACAGAAGTTTAAGACGTTTCTGGGAGATAGAGGAAGTTTCTCATATGATACCTCCCAACCCAGGTGATGTCCAATGTGAAGAGAGTTTTAAGGAATTACACTATCGTGATATGGAAGGTCGTTATGTTCTTCCTCTTCCAATAAGAGAAAGTGATAACGTCTTAGGTCAGTCACGCGACCAAGCAACCAATAGGTTCAAGTACCTGGAGAAAAGGTTAGGGCGTGATGCCAATCTGTATAGAGAGTATAAGTCCTTTATGAGGGAACATGTTAACCTTGCACACATGCGTCTCTTATCAAATAATTCGCCTCAAGTACAACCCTATTTCATACCTCATCACTGCATTATCAAAGATTCTAGTTCATCCACTAAGGTTCGTGTAGTGTTCGATGCATCTATGAACACTACAAAAAATAGGTCACTAAATGATATACTGTTGACAGGGCTTAAGCTAGAAAATGATATTGCTGATGGTTTGGTAAAATTTCGATTGCATCAATTAGTTTTAATTGCGGGTATTTGTAAGATGTACAGGCAAATATTAGTCCGTTCACAAGATCGAAAGTATCAGCATATTCTCTGGCGGGAAAACCCCAACGAGTCGATCCAGGAATTTGAACTCATGACAATTACGTATGGTGTTTCATCTGCTCTTCATTTGGCTTTGCGAACATTGAAACAACTTGCTATAGACGAAGGAGATAAGTTCCCTCTTGCAGCCAAGGTTCTTCTATAGGACATTTATATTGATGATATTCAGACAGGCGCAGCGAATGTTCAAGAAGCATTGGATTTACAAAATCAACTTATAAATCTTCTGGCATTGGGAGGATTCAGTCTTCATAAATGGAGCAGCAATTACGCTAGCTTACTTGAGGCTATACCTGACGAACACAAGGAAGTTCCTATTTCGTTGGATTCAGATGGAAATCACATCATTTTGATTTTACGTCTTCAATGGATTGCTAAATAATACATGTTCTCTTACAGTATAACTCCCATCAACCTAATATACACAAAACGTGCCATTTTATCCCATATCTCACGCATATTTGATCCTCTCGCTTGGCTATCCCCTGTGATTATATTGGCCAAACCATGGTTCAGAGACTTTGGATACTTGGGCTTAGTTGGGATGATGAAGTTCCCCCAAACATTCAAAAGGAATGGGCAACCTTTGCCTCGGAGCTACACCTTCTATCTAATATAAAATTAAGCCGGTTTACAGTGTCTTCGGGGTCAGGCCTATGCTACCTTGTAGGTTTTTCCGATGCTTCTGAAAAAGGATACAGTGCTGTAATTTATTTGATTGACTGTACAACCAACACAGCTACGTCTCATCTTATTATTGGGAAGTCAAAAGTGGCACCTTTTAAAACCTTTTCTATTCCTCGGTTGGAACTTTGTGGAGCATTATTACTTTCAAGAATGTTTGATTATCTTAAAAAATGTTTAAGTGAAGTTTTGCAAATAGAAGGTATATTTGCATTTACTGATTCAATGGTGGTGATTAATTGGCTAAAAACGTCTCCTTATTTGCTAAAAACCTTTGTTGCTAACCGTGTGACAGAAATATTGGAGATATTATTTCCTAACAGCTGGCATTATGTGTCAACAAATCTAAACCCAGCAGATTGTAGTTCTCGGGGCCAGTTCCCTAGTCAATTCATAGCTCATTCGCTTTGGTGGTTCGGCCCATTATTCATGACATCACCCATAAAGGAATGGCCGCTGCGGTACGCACCCTGCTCAAGTACGAATGTATTACCAGATATCAAGTTGAATATTGAAACTATTTGTGTCGCTGAAACCAAAACACCAAGTTTTAACTTAATTGATAAATTGTCTTCGTTTACCAGGTTAATAAGCGATTACTAGGCTATAAACGATTTATAACAAACTGTCATACACAATCCAAAGTTAAAGGTTCATTATCTCATACCGAGTTAGGTTCATCTCTACATTTCTGGATTCAATACACACAGAAAAGGTACTTTGCAGAAGATCTAATTTCACTTAAAGGTGGAGGAGAGACATCAAATTCCCTTAGGAAACTGAACCCTTTTTTGGACAATCGTGGGCTTCTTAAAGTAGGGGGTAGGCTTCGGAATGCTGCCTTGCCACAAGACTTTAGACATCCTATTCTACTACCCAAGTTAAGCCGCTTGACTACACTCTTAATCGAGCATTATCACAAATCTTATTTACATGTTGGACCACGCACACTACAATCATTTATTCAACAGGAGTATTGGATTCTGAGTATTCGCAGTGCTATTAGGTCCACACTCTCCAAATTTCTCACCTGTAATAAAATGAAGCCAACGTTCATACATCCTCGTATGGGAGATCTTCCACCCTCACGAACAAGTCAAGGACGACCGTTCATATCTACTGGAGTGGATTTCGGCGGTCCTATTTTAATTAAGGAATCTATACGACGAAATGCTAAGATATTTAAGGCACATATTTGTTTGTTTATGTGTCTATCTACAAAAACCGTCCATATCGAAGTGGTTTCGGATCTTTCAACCGATGCATTTTTGGCTGCACTCGATAGATTTGTCAGTAGACGAGGTATTTGCCACTATATGTTTTCCGACAATGAAACGATCTTTGTGGGAGCTAACAAGTACCTGACAGGCATATTCAAGTACTTCGAAGAGCCTAATAATAAAGCTAGGATAACTGAACATTGCAGCTCTAAAGGAATCTCTTGGAATTTCAACCCACCTGACGGTCCTCACTTTGGAGGTCTATGGGAGGCCGGAATACGTTCCACAAAATACCATCTCAAGAGAGTGCTAAATGGACAAGCTCTCACCTTTGAAGAATTATCAACACTATGTGCAAAAATTGAGGCAATTTTAAATTCCAGGCCATTATCTCCGTTATCCACACACGCTAATGAATTTGATGTTTTAACACCCGTACACTTTCTCAACAGCTCTGCTCTGACCGGAGTACCTGAACATGACCTTCAAGAATTACCCATGATTCGTTAAGTCGCTGGCAACTAATTTCAAAGGTCGTTCAACATTTCTGGACACATTACAGGATTGAGTATTTGCACACGCTACAACAGCGTAGTAAATGGACAACGGAATCACCAAACGTGTCTAAAGGTGACTTGATACTCCTTCAAGATACCGACTCTCCACCATTACGTTGGCAGTTGGGAAGAATTGAAGATACATTCCCAGGAAAGGATGGTGTTGTGGTCGTATCAGTACGAACCACGCGAGGGACTTTCCTACGCCCAGTCGTCAAGATAAGTCCTCTCCCTGACCATGACTAAAGAACATTTTTAATATCACAAGTTGTTTTAGTTCAAGTAGTGTTATTTTTTGTTGTTTAATGTGTGTTTTATTTCTATTTAATTGAGAAAACTTTATTCTGTTTTCGGTGGGGGGAAATGTTAAGTAAATCCTTTCCTATTTCCTCATTTTTCCTCAAATACAACATTGTGAGTGAGGAGCAATTATTTATATCATAATTCATTTTTTTAACTACATTTTTACTACGATTGGAGCGCTGTCTCTACTCATCTTGCGGCCGAACGTAGTACTACCACCAGTTATAGTTGTGACAGACAACCGCCTACAAGTAAGTGAACTTTCCCACTAACTCTTTTAGATTTCATAGCTAACCTTGCCTTAGCATCCTACATTCTATTTTGGGGTATATTAGCGTCAAATACTATTATTTCGTTAATATAATTATAGCAACAGTTTGTCAGTCACTTTTACTTAATTATTGCACAAACAACTAGATCTAACCCACACAGGTGTGTCTTTAACTTTAGATATAATAACATCAGCTTCTAGTTGCTTTAACTTAGTTTTAAGTCGATACTTAATCATTAATGCCACTCTACGAGGAGGTTTCACTGTGAGTACTGCATCAGGATTAATGGAAATATGACACTTATAATTCTTTATCTTTCCAGTACCACTAAACACATCAATATTAGAACTGATAAAGTTAGTTTTACTGATTGAATCTATTTTCTTAATAAGACCCAGCACGGTACATGATTGTAAGCCTAAAATGGGCCTATCAGATGGTCCATCAACTACAATAAATTTTAATATAACAGATTTATTGCTTTTAAGTAGCTTACAACTCAACTTTACTCTACCTATAATGTTAATCTTATTTCCACCATATGCTATAAGCTTTATTGTTGTTTTCATTATCCTATTAACACCTATATTCATTAAATTCTTATTTGTCAGTAGATTAACATCCGAACCTGTATCCAGTTTGAACTTAATATTACTTCCATGAACTTCAACCATAGAACACCATTCTTTAGGCTGTGATTTACTACATTGAACACAATCAATCACAAAAGAGTCATCACTATCAGAGCTACTACCCTTATCATCATCATTGACGTAATGTATTTTTTTAATTTTTGCAACCCACTGCAAAATGATTTAATTAATTGCATTTTTTACAGCGCTTACCATGCGCTGCACATTTCCCATATCTCTGTTGATATTCACACTTTTTACACGAATATTCTTTAGATGTTTGATCATATGCATTGTCAGATGATGATTTTTTATTATAAATTTTATAGTTGTTTTTATCATGACGATTCTTTTCACAGGTCTTAACAGTATTGACCAACATTTCTCCTTTAATTTCTTTTACTTGCTCTTTACTACTCTTATTAAATTTAATAAACCCTATGACCCGAGTTAAATTTATATCTTTTTCTCTTAGAACTCGTTCTTGAAGGTCAATGTCCTCAATATTTAAAACTACTTGGTCTCTAATAAGACCTTCTTCCTGAGTTTCAAATTCACATGTTGAGGCCAGGGTTCGTAATGTAGTCACATAACTATCAATAGTTTGATCTTTTTGTCTACGACACTTCAAAAATGTATGTCGTTCAAACACAACATTCGGTTTAACCGAACAATGGGTATCAATTTTTTTTTTAAACTATGTCATATTCAGTCTTACCTTTATCAGTATCAAACTTAAAAGTATTATAAACTTCTGACCTCAAATCTCTAATAAGAATAAGGAGTATTGCAATTTTAGTTTGTGAATTTTTTTTAACTTTCTCAGTGGCTAGCGTGTAATTATTAAATTTCTGTTTCCACCTCATCCAGCTTTCTGGTAAATTACCTGAAAAACTCATCTCTTTTGGCGGTTTAAATTCCATTATTATCCACTTATTGGAAATTAAAAATCAAATTACTAACCATAGTGACGATTAACGGAACAATAATGTTGAGGTTATACTGCGCTTCAGTTAAAATTGTATAACTTAAGTAAAAATTCACCTGAAACCATGTTCTGTACGTATGTTCCAATTAAAATAATTAATACACAAAGTAGTAAAGAGACATTATATTTTAATATAATAATAATCACATAAACATTACAATAGTACACGCAACTTAATAATGTTCACTTATATCTGGCTTTCACTGGTTATAACCTGTTTGTAGCTAATTCAGTGTTGCCACCTACACAACAGTATAGCTCAATTAGTGTTGTTGAGGGCAGTGAACTTGCCGCCTCAGGAGTGGCGCAAGAGGATCACGGCACATATAGACAAGTTGTGCAGGGAAGAATGGAATGCGATCTTGGATTGCAACAAAATCCATGGTGCTGTGGGGTTACTGGGGAGACTTTTAGGGCAAAGAGCTACTCTCCTTAAGTAGACCTCAACTCAGAGTTGCTGTAGAACTGGTCACAGGATATGGTAATCTGATAGGGCTGTAATACAAAATTGAAAGATCTAGGTCCCCTGTGTGCAAAAGATGCGACGAGGACCAAGAGGAAAGCTCAATCCAACTACTACGCCCTGATTTGGGAACTGCAAAAAGAAAGTTGTTAGGCTGTCAGGTATGTAGACCAGAAGATATCAGAAGGTTTAGCATCAGGTGGGTACTAGGTTTCTGCAAAGAGGTAGGTATCCACTAAGCTAGTCCTGTGGTATTGGTTGTGTCTTTACATGGTTTGAAAAGAGGAATTACTGTCGCTTGTAACCATGCGTAGGGAAAACATTGGTCCTCGAATAAACGATTGTATATCCGACGTATGACTTATTTTGGCGATGATGATAGATGTTTTATCACATGGAATCAATGGAATCAGGACCTGGTGCGGAATATTTCGTTGACAAGAGAGCTGATTCCTATTACCCAATAGAGGACGGAATGTTCAAAGAAGAATCACCAGAAAATTCAACAGTAAAAGGTATTGCTTCTTCCTTCAGTTTATACGCTTGGAATAATCTATTATAAGCTGTAGTAGAAGATAAGTTAGAAAATGACGTTCAAAGTACATTATCTGTATCGGCACTGTTTGTGATCGATCATCCATTCGGTTGCATTAGCGCAATAACTGTAAACGGAATGGAAGTATCACAAACAGATCCTAACTTCCTCCATACTGAGAAATTAATCATCTAATTGCGCTAATGTACTGGACCATTGTAACCGCTTTGGTAAGATTATCCGTCTAAAAGAACTGTCTTTATATACGACCCGTATGAATCCTAATAATCACTTGTTGTTTTAAAATAATTTCCCTTTAGGCCTATTTTATAATTATTTCATACGTATTCGTAAACTTCACAAATAATTCGCTATAAAACCGATGACAGTTTAAATGCAAAATATAGAGATGAAGAAAACACTGTTGATACTAGAGTGGTTATTAATTTTATTTTAGAGTCCGAAAAGATTGTTTATTGTAAAATGTGTTTATGTTAATTTGTTTACCATTAAAAAATTAAATACCATTCGATATCTTATAACAGCAATGAAATGCAATCCTAGATGTGATACCTTCGAAATACACCATGGAAAACTACATGAGGTTGTACTTGTTAATGCAAGCAATTAATAGTTATTTATCATAAAATACTGCATATATAGATTTCCGATATAATAGTTATTTATTAAATTATAATTGATACTTTGGCTACAATACAGTTAGTATAATGGATACATACATTTCAGATAAAATAGTTATATATTATAGCATAATGGATATATAGCATTCAGATATACTATGTAATTGTATACTGGTTACATAGTTTAGCAAATAATAACAATATATTGTTAAGGTCTCTCTTTCTTGGCCTTTTGAATATACGCTTTTATATCCTTCATTGTATCACTGTGAATTTTGCGTTGCTCTGCCTCCTCTTCCTGTAACATTATATCATAACAATTTATTATTTTGAACAATTGCATAATCTGAAATTAAAATGTTAATTAGTTTTTGTTTGAAGTTCACTTTGAAGAAGGTTTAACCTTATACGCCATCAGCTTATGTTGCTTTGGCTTTATGGATTACCTATTATTAGATACCTACTAAAAAAAAAAACACGAATTTATGATACTCTAACCTTTAAGTATTTGTGCCTAAATATTTTTTTTCGGAAATTAACAATGGCGAGTTCTTCTAGTACTGGAAGACTAGTAAGAAGTCAAAAGTACAAACTTATAGTTCTGTAAAACATCAAAAATCACTTTAAAAAAACAATGAAATTCTTTGAAAATATAAAACAAGATGATACTCACATAGAAAACCTTATTGGCAGCCTTTATAAACTCGTCGGGTTTGCTACTGAAATACATATTTTGGCCCTCAGGCTCATGTGATAAATCTCTTCCATAAATGCTATTAATTTTAGTACTAGTTTTTGTTTCACTTTTATTTACAGCTTTCTTAGCATTTGTAACCTCTGACTGAAACTTTAAAATTAAATTTTGAAACCTCTTCGGTGCTTGAGTTTTTAATTTCTTTAGAAAGTTATAAAATTTTTCCCCGCGGCTAATAAACTGTGATACTGCGTCAAACTGACTAACGCAGTACAATTCGACAATCTGCGTTTCTGCTCTGCAATTTGTTACTAGGCGTCCTACGTCTTTCTTGTTTGCATTTCTAAAGTCAGTAAATATCTTGATGGTGGAGTCGTGTAGTACAGCTATTCTCTTTAGACTCAACTTCACTGAGTCCTTATTCTTAATTTTCTTGCTCAAATCATTTACCGTTTTTGTCAGAATTTTAAAGAAGCTTTTAATTTTCTCTAAGGAAGTATTGGAGTACCTCTGGAGACCTTTTAAGGACCCATCGCTAAAAGTTTTTATATTATTGTTAATTTTGTTAAACATTTCAGTCACTTTGATAGCAGAGTGTTTCGCAAGTCGCTTAGCATTTACAAAATTTATATCAGGCAATTTAATAACTTGTGAAGCTTTGAAAACTACCAAATTTTTCAAATTAATACTGGATTGGGTTAAAATATTATGCAAATTTTTCACTGCCTTATTAGTAAGAGAAGAGGTGCCTTCCAAGCAACTCAACACGAATATCTTTATATTGTATATTGAACCTAATATAATACTCCTTAATTGTTTCTCGAACAAGTTTCTCCTCCTCTGAAACAAAACAAATGTACGCATTAACGAAACCAATGTTTAATTAGGAAACACACTGTTTTAAAGGGGGTTTTGTGATATATTAGAAGTAGAATACACTCACACCCAAATAAAAGTAAATTGATAACACGCAACACACACACTCACACAAATACACACAAACACACGCGCAGACAGAGAGTCAATAGCAATTAAACCAAGTACGATATTTACCAATGGCTCCAAAGACGAATGTGTTAGAGCTTTCCATATTCAGAATTCCTAGTTGTTTCACTCTTTGGGTCTGGTGTGACGGATTGCAACTGTAAATTCATATTACTAATAATTCATTTATTAAATTATTAACGTGTAAAAAAAGTTATAAATCACTGCACAGAAAAATGAGAAACAATATAATAAACATTAGTAGATTGCTGAACCAGAAAATAACTAGAGTATTTTTAAAAACAATAAAAGAATATAAATATAAGTTAATGTTTACTAATTTGTTAAACTAATATACTTATTTGCAAATGTACAGAAACATTTTTTTCTTCCACACTATATATATATATATATATAATACGTTTTCTTGTTTAATAATTTAAAACAACATAGGTTATTCAACTTGTATTTGAATAACCTATGTTGTTGTTAATAATTATATATATATATATATATATATATAAATTGATAATAGACCCCCTACATAGGACCTAACCCTAAGGACTAGAAATGGACCAAATGTAATGTTGGGTAGATGCCATGTGTGGGGTTAGAAGATCTCCTCACTAATGTTAGGAAGAACTTAGATGCCGACAGGGGATTCTGCAGCGGCAACGAAGAACCTAAGCTACGGATGTATAAAATATAATGCAAAGATATGTGGCATGCAAGAGGTAAGCACATATCTTCAGCAAACAAAGAAATATCTGAATGGTGATGGGGGATCCTAGAGCATCAATGTAGGCCCGACTTCAAAAACTACAAATGTTCGAAATGTAATGCAAAGTTACGTACCATGTACGCTTTAATCAGATCTTTTCACCAAAGTAAGGGACAAGCTGGATTCCAACGGAGGATCTAATGGGCGTCTAGAAGTTGACGAAATGTAATGTCTATTTACGTTACATGTCAGAGGTAAAAAGATCGTTTCACCAAATTTGTTAGAACCTGGATAGCAACAGTTTATCCTGGAGTGGAAACACTGGACTAAAGACAAAAGACTAAAGATAGACGAAACGTAAAAGCGGCCCCGAAAGAAACGCTTTTTTACGTGCCATCCAACTCATCACTACTTCATAAATACATCATCAGGTAAATTTGCATTTTTGGATAAATAGGTCATCATGAACGAAAGTATATATATATATATATATATATATATATATATATATATATATATATATATATATATATATATATATATATGATGAATAGTTACTATCTGGAGTACATCCGTTCATTCTGCAGTCCATAAATTCTCAGTTACGACATTTCGCTAGAATCTCATCCAGCATTGACGAAGTGAACCCAACAACAGTAGAAGAGCGGGTCACACTACTGTTGTTGGGTTTACCTCGTCAATGCTGGATGAGATTCTAGCGAAACGTCGGATCTGCTAATATATGGACTGCAGAACGGATGTACTCCAGATAGTAACTATTCATCATATTTTTCCATCCGTGAAGGAATACGTAACAGTATATATATATATATATATATATATATATATATACTATACAATACTATATATATATATATATATATATATATATATATATATATATATATATATATTTTATTATACAAAGGAAAATGTGTATATATATATATATATATATATATATATATATATATATATATATACTATACAATACTATATATATATATATATATATATATATATATATATATATATATATATTTTATTATACAAAGGAAAATGTGTGTATATATATATATATATATATATATATATATATATATATATATATATATATATATATACACACAACTGTACATTTTTCTTTTTATAGTAATCAAAAGCCACTGAGGCTATTCAAATTCAAGAAATATTTAATAATTTTTATTCAAAGCTTTACGTTTGTAAACAGTACCAAAATCATCAAAATTAATAATAAAATAATCTATATAAAATATTTGCTGTGTCATGTTTAGAGTACGTTTTTGTTAAACCACAATTTGATATAGTAGGCCTAAGCAATGTTACTAATTTTTTAACAAAATGTTTTAAATATAATAAAAATAAAGTTTAGGTTATAAAGAAGAACTGTATTAGAAGTAAAAGTATAATTATTAGTACAAATAGATAGAGTACAATAAGGACTATATGCCCTAATAAGGACAGTCGCCTTTATTGGAAGACTCATTTCCACGAGGAGAATAATTTGAAAGCAACTTGAGATTTTAAAAGGCTTTAGAAGTGGCAGAAATAATACTATTCTGATAAAAAGTTAATAAAATAATTTAATTTGATTTCCATTATAGTTATTTAAGAAATAAGATGTATGAAACATACTAAATAATTGTTACATCGTTAATTTAGTATAAAGATAGGCTATATCTACAGAACGCGTTATATTATAATGTTTAAATTAGAAATAATAGGGTAAAATAAAGTATTAATATGGGTAAAATATACTTAAAAAGGAATACGTAAACTTTATAAATAACAAAGTAATCAAAATTTAGTAAAATTATACAGGTAAAGTTTTATATTTACTCAATTTACTTTACAAAATCATGTGCCTCTAGCAGTTAGTGTGTGTGTGTATGTTTAATATTGATCTTTAACATTTTTTTAATTTTATAATTATTTTTTAAAATATAATTAATATAAATGATTTCAATTAAAAAACTGGTATTACCATACATATTTTTATTTTAAACTTTAAATTATTCTATTTACTTTTATAAAATTTAAATTATGAACTGCTGTTAATCTAAACCAGAATACAAATAGTACTTACAGCCACACTCCCAACAAACACGGCAAGTAAGACGAACGACAAGTTACTCATGATGTCTAGTTGATCAATGGTGCCTTTCCCTACCACTACATGTGTATATATAGCTCTAGTCCGACGCGGGGCCTAACGAGCGTATCATTAGCGACGCCCTAATAAAATATAAGCATTAAATTAGAAATTCTAATAAATATAATAATAGCAGATATAGTATTCTGATATAATGGCATCAATTAAAATTATTCACACTGCGAAAGTTTCTCTGCTTTTACAATTCTTAACCCATATTTCAATAAAAGGTTTGTTTCTAATGTCTCAAGATATATTTATATACTATTAATAAATTTAAAATATTTCAAAAACAATAATAATTTTATTATATACTCTTGCTTGGAAATGTTTTAAATTTATTAATTGTATTGAATATTTTGATTTTTCGCCAGGTTAAAAAAGCATCTTAGTAAGAGAAAAACTTTAAAATATCTATTAAGTAGCGTGTAAGAAAATATTTAGGGTTGTATGCATTTAAACAGGAAAATATATTTTTTTCCCCTTTGCTTAGTAGGTATTGACACCTGAATTATCAACGCCAAAAAGTTAAAAATAAACATTTTATCTCTTCCTAATTACGAAAGCCGATTTTGTGTTCTTATGAAATGAAATAATTGAACGTATGGACACAAAATGTTTTCACTACTCTTGTGTATGGGTGTAAAATGAAAGACATATATGAATATTCTTTAAAAAACTCAGTAACTTTATGTGTTTGTATCTTACAGTAATATCGCTTTCAATATTTCCTAATATAATAAATGCTTAATGAGGAAATAGTATATGCAGAATATTTATACCTAATTGATGACTGTTATACCTATATATACGCACGAAAGCTTTATGATTGGCTCGTTATTAAGTGTAAACCCATGCAAACAGAAACTTTAATGAGTAAACTTGGATATGTTTCATTATTGTCAATATATATTGCTTTATTATTTTACTTGCATCTTTAAAACCTATTTAAGGATTGTTCAAGTTTTGACTCAAATAATAAATGTCAATTATCAATTATACCATTCAATTAATTTGTAGTAATATTTCTAAAGTAATTATTTTATGTTACTGTTATCAGGCATATTGTAAGTAGACATATTAATAAATAAATATGTATTCCTTTAATTTATTTGGTGTATTTTACTCATTTGGAAAATTATTTTCAATAAATGGAAATTAAAAAGACAAATCGGTTTCTAATTGCTCAATAATTTCATTTTGTAGCCAGTAAAATTACTTACTTAGTAGTAAAAATATGTAATTTGGGTTTCTGTATTTAACAAAACACACTAAATTAATGTCTGCGAAAATCAATTCGAAATATCCTATTTATTTTATTGAAACCTCAAAGAAAACACATTTTGGAATCAAATAATCGCAAATAGATACAAACCGAAAACCTTATATTTTGAAAGTATTTCATGTTCAACTACAATAACTTGTATTTTAGCGACGGTAAATTTGTTTATATTTATATATTTAACATAACACATTTACTGAGGGGCAATAGAGATTAGAATGGGAGTAAATCAAGTGCAATACACTTTTATATATATATATATATATATATATATATATATATATATATATATATATACCGTTTATAATATACCACACACACACATACACGCACACAAACACACACACACACACACAAATATACACACACAACACACACAAACACACATACATACACACTACACACAAACGCACATACACACACACACACACACACAAATATATATATATATATATATATATATATATATATATATATATATATATATACATACATATTTATATATATAAAGTGAACGGAAAAAGAACTGTGCATTCAAGTACACTCATCTTCACTAGGCGTAATAAAACTAAATTGCTGGAGATGATCGAAATTGGTAAAAACAAAATAAGCTACGTTGAGAGCTCTAAATATCTGTGAGTGATTCTTGATAGGAAGCTACTCTGGCGTGATCACTTGGATGATACGGAAAATAAAGCCATAGCTGTGTTTTTGCAATGCAGAGGAGCTATAGGCATGACATGAAGTTTGGGTCCACGTCAGATGATCTGGATTCATTCTGCCACCAATGGTGCCGAAGTTGGTCTTTGCCTCAATCGTCTGGTGGGACAAGGCACAGAAAGAGACAAGTTAAAGAGTGCTGGACCGCTTGCAGGGGCTCTTCCTTAGAGGAATAATAGGTACAAGGAGAAGCACACCATGTGCTGCAATTAGGGTTATATTGAGTTTTCCATCCTTGAGTCTTCAAATTAGGATGAGGAAATAAAAACCGCATATCGGTTAAGTTGTACGGGGCAGTGGAAGACAAGTAGCAAACGTCATAAACAGCTATTTGGTGATTCACTGAAGGGGCTCTGGATAGAACCTCAGAATAAGATACTGCCAATTAAAAAGAAAAAAGGAAATTACAAAATCAATATTCCTGCAAGAGAAGCATGGGCAGAGTGTAGACGCCAACATGGTGAAATCTGGTTCACGGATGTGTCCAAGATGAAGGAAGACGTGGGAGCATAATTTAGTGGACCGAGACACCAAGAAAGGTTTTGTCATCACCTGGAAGACTACAACTCTGCTTTCCAGGGGAGGTGCTCGAGTTCAAACTATGTGCTGAGGAAATAATAGGTCCTGGCAAGAGTGGCATGACCATCTGGATTTGCTCGGTCAGTGAGGCAGCTCTGAAAGCTTTAGGTGAGGTTATTACCAGCTCTAGGCTGGTGGCTGGAACTATAGATTCTCTAGCAGAGCGGAGTAAGTATAATTCGTTCACCCTAGCCTCGATTCCAGGACATTCTGCCTGTATAGGGATTTAGAGTTGACGCCCTAGCAAAACAAGTGTGTATAACTCAAGGACCGTTGCTGCGGGCAGTGGACATGCCGCCTCAGGAGAGGCGCAAGAGGATCACGACACATATATACAGGTTGTGCAGGGAAGAATAGAATGCGACCTTGTGGTGCAACAAAATTCATTGTGCTGTGGGGTTACTCGGGAGACTTGTGGGGCAAAGAACTACTCTCCTTAAGTAGACCTTAACTCATAGTTGCTGTAGAGCTGGTCACAAGACATGGGAGTCTGGTGGGGCCTATATTTATATTTAACAGTACTCATTTACTGAGGGGCAATATTGATTAGAATGGTAGTAAATCAGGTACAATACACTCTTATATATATATATATATATATATTAATATATATATTAATATATATATATATATTTTTATATATATATATATATATATATATATATATATACACCGTTTATAAATGCGTTTACATACTCTTTATACGTCCATTAACTTCTTTTTCGTTTTGTCCGTTCTAAAATGCAGTAGGAAGCAAAATTATATTTCTATATGTTCGGGTTTTAAGAAGGGTTCTCCTTCTTCTTTAACGATTGTGCTGTCTAATATACAACCCTAATCTTCATAGAATGTGACAAAATAAACAGAAATACATAAAATGCCAGGTACTCAACGATAAGAATATGCATTTATGCAAAAACGATAATTCATTCTGACTACATATATGTTATTTTCAGTCGAAAATAAACTGAAGAAAAATTGTTAAACATCATATAAATTTATATTATGTATCAAGTACTTCAGGGTAAAATTCCTTCTCGTGGCCCAGAATGCAATTAAACACAAGTAAACATATTTTACTTGCTTATAATATTTATTTATTCATAAAAATATGTACAAACGGGCAAACATTTAACAATTTTGAATGAAACAAAATTTCGTGTTCCCTTAGATACAAATCTTATTAAACATTTCTTACACCCAGCATGTGGTCTTTTCTTAGAAATATTATTGGCTGTTTGGAGTATGTCGATTATTTTACTTATTTAAAACCAAACTTCTTTTTAACGTTGAGGACCAGTTACTATGAGTCTTGAGGCGTTCAACACTAAATAACTATTCATTAATTCACACACTTTGAGGCTGCTATTATTTACACACTCAACAAATATTTTTATTTTAACCAGATGAACATAGGTTTCGGTGACCAAGTAACCATCTTCCAAGGCACATGTTATGCCTCTAGAACTAGGTTTATGAGTATTATTTAACCAGAGTTTATTGTTTATAAATAGTGTCTTATAATAAATAATAGTGTCTTTACCCTTCAACACCCACGGTCACTGTTACTAAATATTTGCTCTTTTCGTTACATTGTAAAAACTAATATTCTTAATGCATAAGACATCCTTTATATATCTTCTTGCTTCTACCAGTAATTTCTATTCGCTTTATTTCTAGAAGGTACTAGGTGATGTAGCTGGTGTATCCGCTCAAGCATGAAAGAACTTCCATACTTGTAAAGCGGCGCACCATCGCAAGTGGGGCTTTGTTCGTTAAAACAGTCACAGATTGTACTTTCCAAAAATACTAAACGTAATTTCCGTTATGGGTAAAGTTCATTTACGCCAAGATAATTAATAACGTGACTTATAAATATGATTTTAAAATTAAAGTCGTGCGTAAGCTATGACAGAGACCAGTAATACTATTCACACGTCTACTAAAGGGCTTCTCTGTAAGGCATTGTTAATGCTTGTGTTTAGCTAATTGTTTAAAAATAGAGCAAACAGAAGCTTCCGATAAATTCATTTATTTATTGAAACATTTTTATGTCAAATAATTGTTATTATCTTGAAATATAAGTTATGTTTTATAAAATTAGCTATTATCCTTTTAGTGGTTGTGTTCACACTTCGTAAAGAATTAGTTTTCACAAGTTCGTTTTCCTTAAAGTATTAAATGTAGAAATTTGCATATTTCGTTTTTCATGTTACAAAAATAAATTGTGGGGCCCCGATTTCATAAATGTATAAACTGTTCAACATTTTTCGACAAATCACAGAATACAATTAATAACTGTATTTTTGTAAATCATCAGTTACTTTTCTGAAATAGTATCTTATACAAGTGTTTATTATGTTCAGTGTAATTTTATTTTATTTTTCATAAAGAGTATTTCAATCTTCTGCTCAAACTAAATTCGTTATCTTCCGTAAAATCTTTTAATTGTTGTTTAAAAACGACATAATTGTAATAGAAGTATCGTTGTAGTTAACAATATTTAAATCAATTTTTTGTAATCTTGGACATAATTCAAGAGCTTTTCATTTAAGCTGGGAAAACCAAAATAGACAACTTTCTTCTGTCAGCTTTACGTTGAAACGCATATTGTTATTTTTTTCCAGTTGATGTTTATCTTTACCCCTGTAATACTTCTGGAGCTCTATTTACACTGAATGAAGCCCCTCTCAGTGCGAACACAAAAGACACCACCGAAAAAGAATCTTCACCACTGACAACCGACAAGAAGGCTGGTACGGAACGGAGGACAATTGGTGGCAGTGAACACGACAGGAATATAGTAACAGAGGAGAAACAAGGGGGAAAGGCACGAACCCGTCTAGCATTGAAGCCCGTCTCAGTCCTAACACAAAAGACACCATCGAAAAAAAATCTTCTTCACTGGCAACTGAGGAGAAAGCTGATTTTGAAGCATCGCAGTCGACGGCTGTATGGAGAGACATTAACGCGGCATCGTTCAGGGGCTCCATCCGACAATGCTACCTAAGCTGCCGAGATCCACCAAATCGCCGACAGTTTCTCTAATTCCACAACCAAATGCGGCAGAGGGATTGACGAAGGAAGAACTAGTGGACTACGAGATGGTCATTACAACTTAAGCCAGTGAGGAGATTGTCAAAGAAAATATAATAAAAAAAGGAGATGTCACATACACAGACCTAGGATACGCTGCAACATCTACTTACTCTCCTCGCCACTGCCAAAATGGCTAAACAAGTACCACCGAATGGGTCATTCCGAGAAGTAATCTATAGAAACTACTTCAATATTAATAATAACAAATATTTACCTTAAGACAATATAAATAAACATTGCCAAATCGAAACACAAAACTAATAAAAAAACTCTTTCAAAAAGACAGTTCAGTCCAACGGACATTTCAGAGAATGGGAATCCCAAAATGTTGAGTGCCTAATTGAAATTTAGCAATACAGGTGAATCAATCAAAATCCAAAATACTTTTAATTACTTAGTAAAATAAATATTAATATTCCTCCTAGCAATGTATATCTCTTTATAACAGTAAATATTAATAATATAAAAATATGTCTAATATAATAATAATAATTAAAATGTCTAAATAATTAAAATAAAAAAATATAAAATAATAATGTGTCTAAAGTGAGCAAAATTTCAAACGAATCTTGAGGCTCTAGTTGCCCGCCCTCGACCACTTGACACGGTAATTAGTCACCTATTACGTTTATTTTAGAGTACATTTTTATGCCTTTCCTAACATTATATTTTTTTCCATTGTTGACGCGTTTTGAAATGACTACATTTTTAAAACTTAAATAGTACAGTTCGCCCAAATCTTGAGTTCGTCTTTATTTTAGTTTTGGGTGACCTCAATATGTCTTTATATTGTGTCTCAATATGTGAACAGAGGTATTTAACTTCTGAAGAGGGTGTCGTTCCTAAACGCGTCATCAAAGGAAAATATTGTATTGTTAGTAAAGGCAGAAAAATGTACTCGAATATTGTAATGTTTGGAAATGCAGAAAAATATACTCGAGTATACATTAAGAATCCTAAAATAAATGAAAATTTATATAATAGGAATTTCACGTATTGTGTAATACAAAATGAAATTTTATTTTATTTATGAACAGAAATATCAATAAAATGGAAATTTCTTTTACAGTGAATAAAAAATAAAAAGATATAAAACCATACAAGAAATATTTTTTTTAGAAATCAAATGTATGCAGTATTTTTTAAATAGTTAAAACCTATTAACAATCAAAACAAATTATCCTCATACAGATCCTTACGTAGATCCTTATGTAGATTTCAATTGTAAAGCAATCATCTTTACAAGAAATCATTACAAGTATCGAAGACTATTACTTTGCAATCGAAATATACATAAGGATAAAACGTTTTGATGGTAAATAGGTTTTATTTATTTAAAATTTAAAATAATACTTCACAGTTGCTCAAAGTTGCTATTGTAAAGGGTCCAATTATATTATAACGTTTGCAGCAAAACTAACGTTACTGAAACAGATGTAAGATTTTATTTCATTTCATTTAAATAGTTTTACAAACACATACAGTTAAATTCGGTCAAATTGTTTAGACTCTAGTATAAACAAGCTCTAAATGAACTCAGTTTCATTTGAGGGAATAATCGTAACGTTTTTGAAGGTTTTGGATAATTTTGGTGAAGATGGGATGTTTTATGCTCAGTATACACATAGTGATTCTTTCCTAGATTTGGACGCGGGTAGTTAGTGGGTCGTCAGGGAAAATCTTCTCCTTCATCATTCTCCAGACGTAGGCGTAAGATCGGGGGAGTGGCGCTGGGTAGGGAAAAATTTGTTCTAAAGTGAATGAGGAGTTTTCAAAAAGTTTCTTGAAGGAAATAAATGTTGTCTAAGGCAGTGTGGTTGGTTTTGCCATCTTGCTTGAACCATTGTGACAAAAAATGTCTGAGGTCTCATATTGGGAACCAAATGCCAACATTCTGAATCCGTAAGTGTGACAATAGTAGCAATGGACGTTTGTTATATACAGGACAGGCATTACAGGAGATGTGTCATATTGCAAACTGAACCCGTAAGTGTGTCTATAGTAGCACTGGCCGTTTCTTATATACAGGACAGGCATTACAGGAGATGTGTCATATTGCCAACTGAATCCGTAAGTGTGGCTATAGTAGCAATGGGCATTTGTTATATACAGGACATGCATTACAGGAGATGTGTCATATAGCCAACTGAATCCGTAAGTGTGGCTATAGTAGCAATGGGAGTTTGATATATACAGGACAGGCATTACAGGAGATGTGTCATATTGCCAACTGAATCCGTAAGTGTGTCTATAGTAGCACTAGCTGTTTGTTATATACAGGACAGGCATTACAGGAGATGTGTCATATTGCCAACTGAATCCGTAAGTTTGGCTATAGTAGCAATGGGCGTTTGTTATATACAGGACAGGCATTACAGGAGATTTGTCATATTGCCAACTGAATCCGTAAGTGTGGCTATAGTAGCAATGGGCGTTTGTTATATACAGGACAGGCATTACTGGAGATGTGTCATATTGCCAACTGAATCCGTAAGTGTAGCTATAGTAGCCCTTGACGTTTGTTATATAAAGGACAGGCATTACAGGAGATGTGTCATATTGCCAACTGAATCCGTAAGTGTGGCTATAGTAGCAATCGGCGTTTGTTATATACATGACATGCATTACAGGAGATGTGTCATATTGCCAACTGAATCCGTAAGTTTGGCTATAGTAGCAATGGGCGTTTGTTATATACAGGACAGGCATTACAGGAGATGTGTCATATTGCCAACTGAATCCGTAAGTGTGGCTATAGTAGCAATGGGCGTTTGTTATATACAGGACAGGCATTACAGGAGATGTGTCATATTGCCAACTGAATCCGTAAGTGTGTCTATAGTAGCACTGGCCGTTTGTTATATACAGGACAGGCATTACAGGAGATGTGTCATATTGCCAACTGAATCCGTAAGTTTGACTATAGTAGCCCTGGCCGTTTGTTATATACAGGACAGGCATTACTGGAGTTGTGTCATATTGCCAACTGAATCTGTAGGTGTGGCTATAGTAGCAATGGGCGTTTGTTATATAAAGGACAGGCATTACAGGACATGTGTCATATTGCCAACTGAATCCGTAAGTGTGGCTATAGTATCAATGGGCTTTTGTTATATACAGAACAGGCATTACAGGAGATGTGTCATATTGCCAACTGAATCCGTAAGTGTGACTATAGTAGCAATGGGCATTTGTTACATACAGGACAGGCATTACAGGAGATGTGTCATATTGCCAACTGAATCCGTAAGTGTGGCTATAGTACCAATGGGCGTTTGTTATATAGAGGAAAGCCTTTACAGGAGATGTGTCATAATGCCAAATGAATCCGTAAGTGTGACTATAGTAGCACTGGCCGTTTGATATATATACAGGACAGGCATTACAGGAGATGTGTCATATTGCCAACTGAAACCGTAAGTGTGGCTATAGTAGCAATGGGCATTTGTTATATACAGGACATGCATTACAGGAGATGTGTCATATAGCCAACTGAATCCGTAAGTGTGGCTATAGTAGCAATGGGAGTTTGTTATATACAGGACAGGCATTACAGGAGATGTGTCATATTGCCAACTGAATCCGTAAGTGTGTCTATAGTAGCACTAGCTGTTTGTTATATACAGGACAGGCATTACAGGAGATGTGTCATATTGCCAACTGAATCCGTAAGTTTGGCTATAGTAGCAATGGGCGTTTGTTATATACAGGACAGGCATTACAGGAGATGTGTCATATAGCCAACTGAATCCGTAAGTGTGGCTATAGTAGCAATGGGCGTTTGTTATATACAGGACAGGCATTACTGGAGTTGTGTCATATTGCCAACTGAATCTGTAGGTGTGGCTATAGTAGCAATGGGCGTTTGTTATATAAAGGACAGGCATTACAGGACATGTGTCATATTGCCAACTGAATCCGTAAGTGTGGCTATAGTATCAATGGGCTTTTGTTATATACAGAACAGGCATTACAGGAGATGTGTCATATTGCCAACTGAATCCGTAAGTGTGACTATAGTAGCAATGGGCATTTGTTATATACAGGAAAGCCATTACAGGAGATGTGTCATATTGCCAAATGAATCCGTAAGTGTGACTATAGTAGCACTGGCCGTTTGATATATATACAGGACAGGCATTACAGGAGATGTGTCATATTGCCAACTGAAACCGTAAGTGTGGCTATAGTAGCAATGGGAGTTTGTTATATACAGGACAGGCATTACAGGAGATGTGTCATATTGCCAACTGAATCCGTAAGTGTGTCTATAGTAGCACTAGCTGTTTGTTATATACAGGACAGGCATTACAGGAGATGTGTCATATTGCCAACTGAATCCGTAAGTTTGGCTATAGTAGCAATGGGCGTTTGTTATATACAGGACAGGCATTACAGGAGATGTGTCATATTGCCAACTGAATCCGTAAGTGTGGCTATAGTAGCAATGGGCGTTTGTTATATACAGGACAGGCATTACTGGAGATGTGTCATATTGCCAACTGAATCCGTAAGTGTAGCTATAGTAGCCCTTGACGTTTGTAATATAAAGGACAGGCATTACAGGAGATGTGTCATATTGCCAACTGAATCCGTAAGTGTGGCTATAGTAGCAATGGGCGTTTGTTATATACATGACATGCATTACAGGAGATGTGTCATATTGCCAACTGAATCCGTAAGTTTGGCTATAGTAGCAATGGGCGTTTGTTATTTACAGGACAGGCATTACAGGAGATGTGTCATATTGCCAACTGAATCCGTAAGTGTGGCTATAGTAGCAATGGGCGTTTGTTATATACAGGACAGGCATTACAGGAGATGTGTCATATTGCCATCTGAATCCGTAAGTGTGTCTATAGTAGCACTGGCCGTTTGTTATATACAGGACAGGCATTACAGGAGATGTGTCATATTGCCAACTGAATCCGTAGGTTTGACTATAGTAGCCCTGGCCGTTTGTTATATACAGGACAGGCATTACTGGAGATGTGTCATATTGCCAACTGAATCTGTAAGTGTGGCTATAGTAGCAATGGGCGTTTGTTATATAAAGGACAGGCATTACAGGAGGTGTGTCATATTGCCAACTGAATCCGTAAGTGTGGCTATAGTATCAATGGGCGTTTGTTATATACAGGAAAGGCATTACAGGAGATGTGTCATAATGCCAACTGAATCCGTAAGTGTGGCTATAGTACCAATGGGCGTTCGTTATATAGAGGAAAGCCATTACAGGAGATGTGTCATATTGCCAAATGAATCCGTAAGTGTGACTATAGTAGCACTGGCCGTTTGATATATATACAGGACAGGCATTACAGGAGATGTGTCATATTGCCAACTGAATCCGTAAGTGTGGCTATAGTAGCAATGGGCATTTGTTATATACAGGACAGGCATTACAGGAGATGTGTCATATTGCCAACTGAATCCGTAAATGTGACTATAGTAGCACTGGCCGTTTGTTATATACAGGACAGGCATTACAGGAGGTGTGTCATATTGCCAACTTAATCCGTAAGTGTGTCTATAGTAGCACTGGCCGTTTGTTATATACAGGACAGGCATTACAGGAGATGTGTCATATTGCCAACTGAATCCGTAGGTTTGACTATAGTAGCCCTGGCCGTTTGTTATATACAGGAAAGGCATTACTGGAGATGTGTCATATTGCCAACTGAATCTGTAAGTGTGGCTATAGTAGCAATGGGCGTTTGTTATATAAAGGACAGGCATTACAGGAGGTGTGTCATATTGCCAACTGAATCCGTAAGTGTGGCTATAGTATCAATGGGCGTTTGTTATATACAGGACAGACATTACAGGAGATGTGTCATATTGCCAACTGAATCCGTAAGTGTGACTATAGTAGCAATGGGCATTTGTTATATACAGGAAAGGCATTACAGGAGATGTGTCATATTGCCAACTGAATCCGTAAGTGTGGCTATAGTACCAATGGGCGTTTGTTATATAGAGGAAAGCCATTACAGGAGATGTGTCATATTGCCAAATGAATCCGTAAGTGTGACTATAGTAGCACTGGCCGTTTGATATATATACAGGACAGGCATTACAGGAGATGTGTCATATTGCCAACTGAATCCGTAAGTGTGGCTATAGTAGCAATGGGCATTTGTTATATACAGGACAGGCATTACAGGAGATGTGTCATATTGCCAACTGAATCCGTAAATGTGACTATAGTAGCACTGGCCGTTTGTTATATACAGGACAGGCATTACAGGAGGTGTGTCATATTGCCAACTTAATCCGTAAGTGTGTCTATAGTAGCACTGGCCGTTTGTTATATACAGGACAGGCATTACAGGAGATGTGTCATATTGCCAACTGAATCCGTAGGTTTGACTATAGTAGCCCTGGCCGTTTGTTATATACAGGAAAGGCATTACTGGAGATGTGTCATATTGCCAACTGAATCTGTAAGTGTGGCTATAGTAGCAATGGGCGTTTGTTATATAAAGGACAGGCATTACAGGAGGTGTGTCATATTGCCAACTGAATCCGTAAGTGTGGCTATAGTATCAATGGGCGTTTGTTATATACAGGACAGGCATTACAGGAGATGTGTCATATTGCCAACTGAATCCGTAAGTGTGACTATAGTAGCAATGGGCATTTGTTATATACAGGAAAGGCATTACAGGAGATGTGTCATATTGCCAACTGAATCCGTAAGTGTGGCTATAGTACCAATGGGCGTTTGTTACATAGAGGAAAGCCATTACAGGAGATGTGTCATATTGCCAAATGAATCCGTAAGTGTGACTATAGTAGCACTGGCAGTTTGATATATATACAGGACAGGCATTACAGTAGATGTGTCATATTGCCAACTGAATCCGTAAGTGTGGCTATAGTAGCAATGGGCATTTGTTATATACAGGACAGGCATTACAGGAGATGTGTCATATTGCCAACTGAATCCGTAAGTGTGACTATAGTAGCACTGGCCGTTTGTTATATACAGGACAGGCATTACAGGAGATGTGTCATATTGCCAACTGAATCCGTAAGTGTGTCTATAGTAGCACTAGCTGTTTGTTATATACAGGACAGGCATTACAGGAGATGTGTCATATTGCCAACTGAATCCGTAAGTGTGGCTATAGTAGCAATGGGCGTTTGTTATATACAGGACAGGCATTACTGGAGATGTGTCATATTGCCAACTGAATCCGTAAGTGTAGCTATAGTAGCCCTTGACGTTTGTTATATAAAGGACAGGCATTACAGAAGATGTGTCATATTGCCAACTGAATCCGTTAGTGTGGCTATAGTAGCAATGGGCGTTTGTTATATACATGACATGCATTACAGGAGATGTGTCATATTGCCAACTGAATCCGTAAGTTTGGCTATAGTAGCAATGGGCGTTTGTTATATACAGGACAGGCATTACAGGAGATGTGTCATATTGCCAACTGAATCCGTAAGTATGGCTATAGTAGCAATGGGCGTTTGTTATATATAGGACAGGCATTACAGGAGATGTGTCATATTGCCAACTGAATCCGTAAGTGTGTCTATAGTAGCACTGGCCGTTTGTTATATACAGGACAGGCATTACAGGAGATGTGTCATATTGCCAACTGAATCCGTAAGTTTGACTATAGTAGCCCTGGCTGTTTGTTATATACAGGACAGGCATTACTGGAGATGTGTCATATTGCCAACTGAATCTGTAAGTGTGGCTATAGTAGCAATGGGCGTTTGTTATATAAAGGACAGGCATTACAGGAGATGTGTCATATTGCCAACTGAATCCGTAAGTGTGGCTAGAGTATCAATGGGCGTTTGTTATATACAGGACAGGCATTACAGGAGATGTGTCATATTGCCAACTGAATCCGTAAGTGTGACTATAGTAGCAATGGGCATTTGTTATATACAGGAAAGGCATTACAGGAGATGTGTCATATTGCCAACTGAATCCGTAAGTGTGGCTATAGTACCAATGGGCGTTTGTTATATAGAGGAAAGCCATTACAGGAGATGTGTCATACTGCCAAATGAATCCGTAAGTGTGACTATAGTAGCACTGGCCGTTTGTTATATACAGGACAGGCATTACAGGAGATGTGTCATATTGCCAACTGAATCCGTAAGTGTGGCTATAGTAGCACTGGCCGTTTGTTATATACAGGTAAGGCATTACAGGAGATGTGTCATATTGCCAACTGAATCCGTAAGTGTGACTATAGTAGCACTGGCCGTTTGTTATATACAGGACAGGCATTACAGGAGGTGTGTCATATTGCCAACTTAATCCGTAAGTGTGGCTATAGTAGCACTGGCAGTTTGTTATATACAGGACAGGCATTACAGGAGGTGTGTCATATTGCCAACTTAATCCGTAAGTGTGGCTATAGACAATTGTAACGTGTAAAATTTTAATATTAAATCTATTTTATTGATATCATTATTGTTTACAAAATTGTTCCCTGAGCAAGACATCATATTTTACAAATTAACGCTGAATCAATGTGTCTATCAATGTTTCTATGTATAATGTATATGTTCCTATTCTTATCTCTACGATTCTTCAAACTTATCTCTACCTTACAATCTAAAACTAGGGGGTTTGGATACAGATAAAGTTAGACCGAGAGACTAATAATTTCTACGAAAATAAATGTAGAAAGATATTTCATTTATCACAAGTGAGAAGTGAATGTTTTATTTATCAATTCTGCAGCTTATATCAACGTACTACAACTTAGTTAAATATTATTATGATTGACTATTTTGTGTTGTGTTATGTTTTGTCTTATTTTTCCATTAATTCTTTATTATTGACATTACAATTTCACCATTACGGGTTGTAGCTGTCATAACCGTAATGAAAATACACACTCAATGACCTGGAGCTGTTATTTTATTTGTTCTTTTAAATTGTTGATTGTTATCAGGATATGTCGATATTCACTATTACAAATAGAACCAGAGCTTAATCCTGATCCTGTATTTCAAACTTGTAACACCAATGTTAAAATAACAGATCTTGGAAATGCAAGTTGTGAGGTAAGTGATATTCTATAAAACTGTTTTTGTTTAAATGCATGAAGGTAATATTACTAGTTTCAACTTAACGAATTTCTCTACTTATAATAAGAGTAAATTTATAAATACACTTACTGAGACATATCAGATTTAATTGCACGAAGCCGTCTTCGTAAAGGTTCTATGTGCTGAGACATCATTGAGACACTGATTAAGATCGCTTGTTGTAATAAAAACCACTATATCTAAATACGATTTTCAAAAACTGACTTAAATTTTAGTTCCTACAGGTTGTTAATTTCTCAAGTTCAAACGTAAACATTTTGACAATTGTCATGTACAACGAAATCCCCAAAAGTTGAAAATATTAATTTTTTTATCATATGTAGAAAGTTCATATGTTTGTTTTATTGGGAAATATTCATACGAATTGAAGTAAATTCTAATACATTGAAATAGTGTGAATAATTTAGGTGGTTCTTTAGCAAGAAAATATTTTGAGACAAAGACTCAACTATAAGTTAGTCACTTTTATTTCATTTTATATAAACTCTATATTTAAAATTTGTCTTAAACGAAAGTTTTTTGTTTTAACCTTGTTTACCATCACAGAGACTATTAATTAAATAAATACGGTTGATTTGGGAATCAGGTACCACACATAAACCGTATTTATTTAAACGAAAAGGTTTTGTATTATTTTTTACTTAGTGAGTAATTAAGAAGTAAGATTAAAAGCTTAGTATCTTCAGACCAAAAACTACGTGAAAACTATTGACACTTATGGGGTTGCCTCTTTTCCAAAATGTTATTTCACTGAAAAAGCTTACTTTCTACTAATGGCTTTCCCTCAAGGTTGCAGGTGTGAGATTTAAGGATGTGGTGGTGTAAGGTAGGTTGTGTACTTCGGCAATCAGGTTTTGTCAACGAAACAACACATTCGAAACACATCAGTAGAGTAAGTATCTTTAGTTTTCACTAGTTTCACAAAAACAAGTATTTATGAAATAATTAATGAAGTTAATCACACTTTTTTCCGGCTTGATAAAGATATCACTTTGGCGGTTTAAAATCAGATTTTAACCTTGACATTTTTTGTTTTTTTATGTTTTTCATTAAAATATTTCATAGCTATACAGAATTTTTTTAAATTTTAATCTACATTGCAACTTGACTATTTCATTTGATTTTATCGTCTGATTTCTTTGGCCTGATCTAATCCATTGTTTGAAATGTAGGAAAGAGATCTTAAGCAAGACATAATGCCTCCAGTTTCTAGGACTTTTTGTACTGTTTTTCTAGACAGTTTAAAGCTATATATTTTGTTTTTCATTTCTTTCCCACTAAGTGTAACTCCATTCTCATGTACATATGAGTTGTAGTTTCATCCTCTTCTTTTAAACAATAAACGACGTCTTTTACACTTGGTTTAGGGTGCAAAAGTGTGTAGTTGATCTAGAGGTGCCAGCCTTCTACAGTTTATGTTGCTCGATGTCTTCTTTGGTGTTATGATGACAAGGACTCCAACCACGCATTATAACTTTGAAGATTTTTAGTCATCACCAGAACTGGCGAAAATGAAGAGGGCGAAGACGATGAGGACGAAGAGAAAGCACCCAGAAGATTGAAGGTGCAAACGAAGATATGTACTCATGAAGACCCCCTACAAAGCATAAGTGACGTCACGCAGTTCGCTGCTGATTCTTGAACTATTGTACTCTGTAAAGGACTGTATGCAATGGGATAAGGTAATGTAACAGTGGGAAGTTTCTTTGTTAGACTTTAGGGGGAAATGAAAATAATATGAACTAGGGCAACTATCGTGTAAAAATATTAGGTTTTACTTTATTAATGCTTGGATAAGGTCTGCTTTATTTATATTTGCCAAATGTGTGGTGTAGTGATTTAGTTTATTAGAAGGAAATAGTGTATCATATTATTTCTAAAGTCAACAGCTTCTCTTATTGAAAGGTATGTAATCCTATTGCACTGTAGGAACTAAAATTATTACAGTATTTATGATTTTAAATAATGCCATTTGTATGTTGCGGAAAGAGTAAATGTGGTAAATAATTTCGGTTGCTTGCGGTTCCGCTTTAAACACGTCTAGCCCTAGTTTAGAGGTATATTCTCTGGGGTGACATCGGGAGATTGATTGAAAGTTTTATTCACTTATCAAAGTTACCATCAACCTTCGTCAAATGCTATTGTTCTTCCTGTACTCATATTTCGCAGCACTCATTATTCGTGCCACTGTTATATCAAGTGTTCATAGTCGCTGACCTAATAACCTAAGGTAGTAGCCATCTTTTAGAAGCCCTTATAAGACGAAGAATAAAGATGGGTGGATGGGGATATCTAGAATTAGGGATATAAAGGAGGTTCTGGCATTGCATGGGTCGACGGCGTCCCTGAAGTGGATCTAAAGAGTTATCCATCCTTTACAGTTTCTCAAAGAAAAGGAGTAAGTTAGGGTAGCTGGGATTTTATAGGACCAAGGATATAGGGGAATTTGTTGCATTGCGTTTGCAAGATGGCGTGTCTGAAGTAGACCTAAAGAGTTATCTATCCATTACAGTTTCGCAAAGAAGAGGAGTAAGTTAGGGTGGCTGGGATTATATAGGACCAAGGATATAGAGAAATTTCTTGCATTGCGTTTGTAAGATGGCGTGTCTGAAGTAGACCCAAAGAGTTATCTATCCTTTACAGTTTCGCAAAGAAGAGGAGTAAGTTAGGGTGGCTGGGATTATATAGGACCAAGGATATAGAGAAATTTCTTGCATTGCGTTCGCAAGATGGCGTGTCTGAAGTAGACCTAAAGAGTTATCCATCCTTTACAGTTTCTCAAAGAAGAGGAGTAAGTTAGGGTGGCTGGGATTATATAGGACCAAAGATATAGAGAAATTTCTTGCATTGCGTGGGCAAGATGGCATGCCTGAAGTGAACCTAAAGAGTTATCCATCTTTACAGTATCGTAAAGAAGACAAATAAGTTAGAGTGGTTGGGATTATATACGGCTAAGGATATAAAGTAATTTCTGGCATTTCGTGGGCAAGATGTCGTGCCTCGTGTCCTGGTATAGTGTGCTGACATCCATGTCTTGGTATACTTTAGCATAGACCACATTTAGGCATCGATAAATAGTTGCAGTTTATGACTAGGGTATTTATAAACAAGGAAATCTAAACTGTTCATAACTGTTTCAAATTAAATCTGCAGTGTTCTGGTTGGAACGCAGAAACTTAGAGCAAATAAATAAAATTAGAGATAAATGCTAACCTTGTGCAAGACATGTTGTATTTTTATAGTTTAACGCTTCATTAAGAATTTGGTCATTGTTTTAAAGAACTTTATTAGCCATTGTACTTTTTATTTCATATTTTTATTTCAAGGTAATTGAAACAATACCTAGTTGTTCTGTAAATATCATCCGTGAAAAGTGTTTCGAATTGATCCATTATATCAGAAGAATAGAATGATTAGGTCATTTATAATTATTAGAGCCTTGAAATATTTAATTATATATGGCTAAGTGAAGCCAATTTACGTTTTTAAAACTAGGTAATTATTTCTGTACATAATCGACACTGACAAAACAATTATACGTGGTTATGTAAAAAGCTTTAAGTACTCGAAAAAAAAGACTCGGTAAATGCTTAAAAATATTACGACCTAAGACTTAAAATAATGAATATAGACAAAATTAAATTCATAATAAGTAGGCCTATACAACTTTTTTAAATCCATTTTTTTAACAAAACATAATAAACACTTTTAAATGTTTTAAACTTGCCTATAGTAGCACTTACTTTGATTGTTGAGGACGGCCGTTTCGGGAGATGTGTCCCTTTGCAACTCAGACCGTAACTACTAGTAGCCCACGCGAAGATGGAATCAACAAAAACATAGTAAGATAGCTGTGTTATAATATCTTAAAACATAGCTGTTAAAGTATCACTTTAGGGTGGATCTCGTTAAAGAAATATTGTTACACTCGCGCCCCTCGGCGGGTTGGGCTGCACTAGTTTAAAAGTGTCACTTTATTTGTTAATTTACCAAATATAAAAACAACTAATAATTGATAATGGTTAAGGAACTGGAATACAAAGTTATAATAGTGTATTATTTTTACCGAAAATACATGCAATCAAAGGAATCATGTATAATATTGAATTTTTTGTAATTTTTAGCCCTTAAACTTAATTTTGCAAAATGCTTTCTTAATATTTGTCTACGTTATGGACGGAATATACCCTGACAATTTAACCCACTACTCCTTGTATATAACCTGCCACTGTAGAGGAAGCCAACACCAAACCCGAAGCAATAACGACACGTCGTATGTTAGGTCATCCCCCTTCTTCTAGGTAACCAGGGGAAAGCCTGGACAACGAAGGTGGATTTAGCCTGCTTTGGGAAGTCAAGCTGCTCAGATTTTTAATAATACAACAAGGGTAAGACAATGAGTATGCACTGCTAATTATATTAGAGGTGGGATATAACTGCTATGATGTAAGTTTGCGAGTTACACGAACCTTTTGTTGAACTTTTTGGTATTTTTTCTTTAGTTTAACATCGTTTTATTTTGCGAGAGAAAATAATACTCGTAACGTATAAAGTTGAAGTAGAACAGTGATTAAATTTCAAGTTACCAAAATTAAATTTAAATGCTGTGAATCGGCGGGTTGAGAAAGTTTTAAAATAATTTAAACTCTAAAATTTAGGATTAAAGTCAGAAATTAATAGGCATTAATAAGAAGAAATTTAGAGAAAGTGAAACATTTTATTTGAAATAAATAACAACCTATAAAATTTAAAAGTTGAATTTGGGACAATGCATATAACTGTCAAACCAAGTGTAAAGGTAGAGGGGCGATAACCAACTCAAGCCAATGCTGGGAAATGAACGTGACTAAAATTTCTTTTAAAACAAAATTTAATACAAATTTCATGTTTCGAATGTAGTTTCTTTATCTTGTACGATAAATATAACATGGAGGGAAATGCGACGCCATGTTGAAATACATCATAGAACCTAAATGGCGGGAATGGAATGAGTCAGATGTAAATAAATGCTAAGAAATAATATCAAAATTGTGAAAAGTATCTAAACCTTAAATAAAGATAATTTAAAAGAGTACTAAAATTATTTGATAAATAATATTATTATAATAATAAGTTGTTAATAGAAAATAAGAAAAGTGTTAAATTAGTTACAAATAAACAAGTCAGAAATAAACAAAATATAAAGTAGTACAGAAAATTTAGATACAGGCAGTCGAAATAAGACGTTTTAAAATCATTTTTAATAAATTTGGAATTAAATAGATTCAGGATTAACTTGATATGATTTCAAAAAGTTTTTCATCGTTGAGGTTAAAGACAGGAAGTTACAAAAATTGAGTACAAAATTAAAAATAATTTTGCTAGACATTTTGGTAATTATCTAGGACAATAAATGTTTAAAAATAAATAAAAACATACACAAAACTTACAAATTAATCATTTATTACTTATACGCGTTTCAATGACCAAGTCATCATCATCAGTGAGTGTTACTTTATGTAGCAAATTAAGCTCGATTGATTTGAGTGCCATATTTAAACAAATATTCTTTGAGCTTAGCTTCTGAGGTTATGTTAAAAATAAATAAAAATATACACAAAACTCACAAATTAATCATTTATTTCTCATACGCGTTTCAATGACCAAGTCATCATTATCAGTGAGTGTTACTACTCAACGTATAACTACTCAACAAATAAATGTTTGTTTACTCGGAGGTTACTTAATTATAAGTTTGACCTTTTGAAAGGAAATAGTGTTGTACATTCTTTAAGTCATCAACCATTTCAACTGAAATTGTAATTAGAAATATTTTTTTTTAATTACAGAATTAGGTTATGTATTAGCAACATATTAGGATAGAAAAGAATATTTTAACTTTAAAATGTTTAAAGTTATTTGATATTTTTAAAATTTAAATATGGTGATTTTGTGATTTAATTCTGATTTTTAAGTATGGTCTTTAAAATTTTTAAATATGTTTAGTTTTATGATTAAATTATAATTTCGAGATATATTATTTTTAATTTAGCTTTGATTATTAAATATGTTTGTTTTACTGGGTAATTTTTGCGTTTTCAGGGTATGAAGTTATAGGTTTAAATATATATTTTGAAATTAATAATATTTATTCAGATAAGTATTTTTTTAAAGGGTTGAAAGAAAAAACATAAAGTTTTTTAAAAGTTAATATTGAGTTTATTTGGTTAAAGAGATGAACTAGGGAACTTGAGAAAAGGGTTTAATTTTTTATGAAAATTTTTAATTTGGGTAGAACAAGAAATGAATAAAATTATTAATTTATTAATACGTTTTTAAACTTGCACTTTGTAAACTGTGCATGTTACATATTTTTTTTGAGAAAATAAAAAAATTGGAAACTTGCGAATTGAGTTCAAATTTCATTTTATAAAGCTACTTTCTTCGAAAATCCTAAGATAAAGCCCAAAGGGTTAAATCTAAGAGAGGTAAGGTTTTAAAATACACTGACTGGATCTCTGACAGAATTTGCCAAGTATTATCACAGGTTCTGCTTTAGGTCAGGAAGGCTTTTAGAAAATTTTACCGGGGTCGGTAGACTGGCTGCTGTAGCAACATAAAACACACAAGCTTGCGCGCACACGCACACATGAACGAACACACATATACCCACACACACACACACACACACACACACACACACACACACACACACACACACACACACACACACACACACACACACACACACACACACACACAAGTGAATATACGCGCACACACGGGAATACACTATCAGAAAATCTATTTTTATATTACTGTGAAACTTCACTTATTTCGTATTGGTAAGTCTTTAGGTTATCCAGTAAAACATCGGATTTATACACTATTCGTGTTAAATGTCTTCTGTGATAATCGTTTATTCGGACGTTTACTATCATTCACTCAGTTAATCTTAGGTTTAACCTCTGAGACAAGGTTTATAGCATCCAACTATACCCAACCTAACATAACCTTAATCGAGCCGCTCATTACGTATATGGAAAATGATTAGGCAATAACCATTTGTTATTCCCAAAACCCACTGTTACGTACTTTTCTTTAAATTAAATATAATTTAATTTAACTATTGTAAATGCTTCAGAGAGGGACTCCTTATCGGCCAACCTTTGTCCCTTGCAAGATTCGGTACGGCACAGTTCATTTCAAGACGACGGTAAAACGACATCCCTTCCATTACTCTCGACGTGACGTAGTTTCTCGTAAGTTCTAAGCAAGGCTCGGCTTAGATCACGCATATTTCCCGTTACGCTCTACATGAAGTAGATATTTCTTTCTTTGCTTCTCCCGTCGTGTGGCGAAGATATTATTAGCATAAATGGTGACTACTTTGAAATATATGTGATTTCTCTTAAGTTACTTAGGTAAGTGATAAGTGCGTGACAGTGTGCACCCGAACAACTGTCCGTCATCCGATAGGAAGGACACCCGGTGGTACTTCGCCCAGTGAGGTATGTGCGATAGCTATTAACTCTTTTCATTTATTGAGTATTTAAGGTCCTCCGGAAAACTCTGCCGTTACAAGGCAAAATATTTAACACCCACATTTACCAACCGTTATTTCTAAAACCTACCCATCTCCATTTTAGAAAATTTTACATCTTTAAGATCTACTGGTAAAATCCAAGACCGCATCTGTTATTGTACAAAATCCTTACTTTTACCACTTCTTTTTTTTTAATGAATGATTTACTAGTTAAACTTGAGGTTCACAACATACAGTTACATTTATACAACAAATATAATAAATTGGGCTTAACATGGGCACATATACGGTACTGTACAGGCCGAGATATAACACGGCGTTTCTAGGCAACTTAGCGTCAGTCTCGGCGTTACGTTAGCAATTTAGCGTCTGTTTTAGCCATGACACTAAGAACCTGTGACTAAAGGAACAACGCAAACTTGCTGTGATGTTGCTATCAGACTACTTTGTTGAGCAATAATGAAAAAATCTAGAGCGGTTACACGATATTATTGCAATTATCTGCCAAGTACAAATGTAAATAAAGATAAATAAATAAAGCTGGTCTAAGTAAAAAGCAATGTTTCAACTCAGTTGTCAGGACGGATGCTTGATGAGTTCCTTTTTATTATGCTTTATTCCCATTAAATAATAAATTTGTGGATTTGAATCAAAAACGTTTAGCAAAATTTTTTTTTTCACGCCAAATAATACAGTTAATTTAGGCACTAATTTGCACTTATAATTATTGTAACATAAGTTATATTATAAAATATATTTAAATTTATGTCAGTTTTAATACCTGATACAATTTTAGAAACTGTTACGAACTTATTAATGAATAAACAATTGTGTTTAGTACACAAAATATCCTTGTCCAACCGTTCTGCAATACTTATTTTCAACTGCTCCAACTGATTTGAACAACTGCAACAATATTTCAATTCTCACATCTCTGGTTTTGTACGTTTCCTATTTGTAGGCAGCTCACAGATCTGCTAATTTAAATCTACCTGTGTAGTCCCAGAGAAATTTAAAATTAATCCGATTTCATTCTTTTATCCATCGCCTGAACGTCACAGTTTGTATTAGTATAGGGAATTCCAGCGATAGTGGGTAGAGGGGAAAAGTGCTAATAGATTGCAATATTTAGGAACCTGACGGATTACAGGCACACAGAATTGTTTAGGGCCACAGGTTTGGAAGTAATATGCTGTAAATGACGGGTTGTTGTGGTAGAGGAAGGGTAATCCCTATATCCTCAGCACTAATATCTCAAGTTTCTTCCTCGTTAGTAGAACAGGCACCACTTGGGCTCGGTCAGCTCATCTTGCTCAGATGGACATTTCATGACACATACATATTCTTACAGTGGACTTGGAATTACGTAGAATATTTTTTTTTTCACAGTATACATATACTGTTGAATGGAAATGAATTTATGAACACTGTAAACAGTTTCCCCAGGCATAAAACTCTAGATACAAGAAGTTGTTTTTGCAACTGAGATTCTCGTAAGTTGAGCGAATTGTCACGAATATACCCGAAGACCAAAGACGACAGCTAATGCTAATAGCAGCTTTCGTCTTCACTTAGAGGTCTTTTGAGGTTATGCTTGAACCTTTTTCACGTGCAATATCCTAAACATTCAGAAATGTATAGTTGATTTAATTAAGTGATACCTTATGATTTAATAGAAATGTTTTTACTACTAAATTATGTAAATTTCTGTAGTAGTAAATAAAAATGAATCTGTAAGAAGAAATACATTATTTCTTAATACATGTATAGTAAATATACTATCTTTAAATTATAGACGAAATTTATACACTGAGTTTAAAAATATAGACGAAAGAATGAACAATACTCTACTTAATTTCGAAGCGTGGCTACTCGGAATGTTTAGTATGTTAGTCGTTTTTGTCAAGTGTTTTACACATGTAAGTTATTGAAGAAATACTGTTTGTGTATAAAGTAAATGCGACAGTCTTGTAACTTACCACTAGACTATAATCACTGTAGACAAATAGAGGCCAACAGTTCTTATAGGAATAAGAATGTGTACTCTTATTTGATTATTAGTTACTACAGAATACATTTGTTGAAGTTATTAAAATCAGTTAGAATTATTATTGTAGTAAAAATATTAATGTTTATGTACAATAATAATTTATTATTACACTTTTGCTATTACTTGCGACCAGACTTTTTTTAAACTAAAAGTTGTTAAATTGTTAACTTACACTTGGAGGAAACGTTTTCGTCTTACGACTTCTTCAGCCTCGTATTTTTGCTGCTAGGAATGCTGCAGTCTCGCTTCCTCGGTACCATCATTTTGAAAGTTAGAAGTGATGTGATCGAAGTGATGTGTGATCTGTGCCATGTTTGTTCATTTTAGATGTCATTTTTATATGTGCTGCTATGTCTATATATTTCATACTATTCTAGTATGTTTAATTTATGGCCTTTGTTAAATGTGTGGAGGATGCTCATGTTATTTTCCAAACTTTTGCATGAGTGTTTAGTGTCCATGAGGTAATTTGCGAAAGTTGATTCAATAGTAGTGTGCAGTATGCTTTTGTGTTCTTTAAATCTTTCAGCGAAAAATCTACCTGTTTGTCCATATAGAACTTATTGCAGTTGTTGCATTGTAGTTTGTATACTCCTGGGTTATTGTATGTGTTGGTATTGTTGTTAATGAAGTCTGATAGTCATTTGGCTTTTATTTGTTTTTCTGTAAGCTACATTGTATCCTCCTTTTTTGAATTGGTGTGCTATTTTATTAGTGAGTTTGTTTATGTATGTAAGGGTGATGAATTTGTTTGTGTTCGTGTTTTTGTTGTTGTTGCTGTTCTTTTTGAGTATTTTTCTGTGTCGTTTGTCTATCAAATAATTGTCATATCCATTTTTGTGGGGTAAATATTTGATTGTGTTTAGTTCATCTGTGTAGTTAGTTGTGGACATAGGTATTTTATTTAGTCTGTGTAGTAAATGTTTGAATGCTGTGTGTTTATGTTATATTGGGTGGTTCGATGAATTGTGTATCATTGTGTCTATCATGGTCGGTGCAATGTATGTAACTGACTACATCTATGAGTAAATAAAATACTATCAAGGTGCTCCATGACTCCCCACTCCAGTGTTCATAGTTGAGAGTGGACGTTCCGGATGTCGGTCTTCCTCGAACCGTTCTGTATAATGTTGCGTCTATCTTTATCCATACACACCTAATAGTTAATGAAAGTGTAACGATGTGAGTATTACTTAAAGTACCTATCTTGTAACAGTGAATTCAGATATTACAGTTGGCGACGAGAATATTTGGTTATGTTTAAAGTAAACTGTAATTAAAATGTGGCGGTCGTTGTATTCTAACCTCTATTGTATTGCACGTGGTCAAGTGTATGCCGTTAATGCAGGAAGGTGTATTACGGAATATTAGTAACTAAAGTAGATTGAAGAATTTATTGTCTACAGTAAGGTGTATGACATAAGACAGAAGTAGCAATATTAAAGTAAGAAAATGTCAGGTCTAATCGGCAACTTAGGTCAATTTGACGGTGCAGAGGAAACGTGGGAGTCGTACATTGAGAGATTAGAAATATTTATTGATGCAAATGATATAAAAGACAATAAAAAAGTTTCAACACTGTTAACTGTAATGGGCCTTAAAAACATATAATTTATTAAAAAACTTATGTGTACCAGAAAAACCAACAAGTAAAACGTTTGATCAAATTGTACAGTTAGTACAAAAGCATTTAAACCCGAAGCCGTCAGTTATAACGGAACGGTACAAGTTTAGTTTGAGGGTTCAACGTGAGAATGAGTCAATTGGTGAAAATAATACAATTGAAGGAACTATCAATGCACTGTGAGTTTAGTGAGAAACTATCTGAATATTTCCGGGATAGACTAGTAAGTGTTCTGAGGGATGATGCTGTGAAGAAACGTCTGTTAAGTGAATTGGAGCTGACGTACGAGACTGCAGTGAAAATTGCAATAAATATGGAGATGACTGACAGGGGAGCAGCCATGTTAGGGAGTTCAACAGCGACAGGAGACATGAAGATAGCCAAGCTGAGTTTCAACAACAGACAAGGGTCAACGTCGACACAAAACCAAGCGACTGACAGCAGCAGACAACATCAGGGTCGAAATCAGCAGCATTCGTCTTTTCAATGTAGGGGAGAGGAGAAGACAGTGTTAAGTGTCAAGTGTTATTGCTGTGGCAAAGAAGGTCACAAAGTTAATCAGTGTAAATTTAAAGGCTATAAGTGCAATAAGTGTCACAATGTTGGTCATTTAGCTAAAGTTTGTAAGTCAGATAACAATGGCTCTTATAAAAATAACAAAGGTAAATATAGATTTAAGCAACATTACGTAAATATGTCGGAAATCAGGCATAGCGTAAATAATGATAATGAAGTATATGACTCAACTAATATTTTTACTTTGAATAAAGTAGAGCAACCTAGTTACATTAATTACAGAGTAAAACCAATAACAGCAGAATTGGAAATAGAGAGCAAGTCATTCACTTTTGAAGTAGATAGTGGAGTATGTGTCTCAGTGATAAATAGACAATGCTACCAAAATTATTTTAGTCATATCGAACCAAAGCATACTAACTTGACCTTACGTTCCTATGCCAATCAGCCGATAAACCCCATAGGGAAATTGTCACTCCAAGTAAAATATGAGTTAAAAGTAAAAGAGTTAATGTTATATGTTATAGCTAATGGAGCCAACCCAATAATGGGAAGGGTCTGGATAAAAATGTTGCAGGTTATAATTAAAATTCCTGACAGCTGGAGTAGTACTTACAATAACAACTCGCAGGTTCTTTGTAAAATATTAAGCAATGAATCGGAAATTGTAAATAAGTGGTATAACACATATCCTAGAGTCTTTACAGACAAACTTGGTTGCTACACTGGAAAGCAAGTAAAATTAGAATTAAAAGAAAACACCATTCCTAGATTTTGTAAACCAAGAAATGTAACTTTTGCGTTAAAAGATAAGATAGAAACAGAGATTGATCGATTAGTGCGAGAAGGTATCCTAACTCCTGTTTGTAACAGTGAATGGGGATCACCTACAGTTCCAATAATTAAGAATTGATTCGTTAGTAATAAACAGACACCCTATTCCTAGGATTGAAGATCTATTCAATAGATTACAGAAGGGAGATACATTCTCCAAAATCGATTTGTCTCAGGCTTATCAACAAATTGGCTTAGATGAGCAATCTCAAAAACTATGTACCATAAGTACAACCAAAGGATTATTTATGTATACAAGAGTCCCATATGGTGTAGATTGGATTAAAACTTTGATTCACCAATATTGCCATGTCTATTTCACTAAGCATTTTGTAAATTCTATAGAAATAGGTCATTTAAAAAAAAATGCTGTGTGTACCATATGAAAAAGCTTTATAGCTACATTTTTGAAGAGAGATGATTTTTTAAAACGTCTACTTTTGAATATTATATTATTGTATTATCCTTTTGATTAGCATTCACATACCGGTATGTGAGATCGAGCTATGGAAGGCGGGAGCAATCCCGTATATGAACGTTCTATCATTTCTCTAGAATTAGCATTAGAGTATGTTTACAATTATTTCTTTTTCTGTGTATTGTACTACAGTCTAGGTTCAATATTTGATACCTGGACAAAAAATGCTACACAGAGTACAAAGTCACGGTTCTTTTGTTTGCAAGGTCTATGATTTGTCTCGCGTGTTAACGATCGTTTTGTAGTTTTGTGGTATTTTACACTTTTCAATAGATCAAGGACAATAATTTTGTTCCCAAGTTGCATGATTTTGATAAAAATAAATGTATAATTTTTATCAAATATGTTTTCCACTGGAACCTAAAGAATTAGACTTTTTGAAAATATTTTTTGATAAAGATTTGATCAATAAAATTGTTATGGTAACCAACGAATATTATGCTTTTGTGATAATACTACTGTCTCCATTAATCAATAAAGTTAATTTTCTGTATTAGTAAAAATAGTTGAATTCTAATTACCATTGAAAAACATTTGGTTAGGGAAGAAACCTACCAAAGTGACCTTTATCGCATGAAGGCTCTATCTGGAGTTTTGAGAAGTTCACAAAGTGCTTGCCCCATCAGATCCCTTTTGTTGGATAGACGAACATTGGCACCCGCAAGCAAGAATCCTGCCCAGTTTGCTTGATGTCCAATATTTTTAGTATGTTTAGTATATAAGATTTTACAGTCTGCATAGACTCTCCTAATGCTTGACTCACTCGCGAACCCTGAGCAGTAACAAGATCTTAGAACTTTTCTTATATGAATAAAATCTTCTTATACTTTTGTTAAAATAGAAATAGACAATTACTTTATAAACAATAATACACCACAGAACACCAATACACCACAGACTCACCTCAACACAACACACCTGAGCAACAGCTGTTTCCGTGACTCACAGCATTGAACAATGCACTGACTTAATGCGAAACGTGTCTGCTGAAAAATATCAGTAAGTAGTGGTATTTTTTGCCAAGTTGATAACCAAGTATAGTTATAAGAAAAACCTAAAGATACACAACACAAAGACTACAAGTTTTAAAATACTCTACTTTAACAACTGCAAATGGTGAAGAATATCTATTTTCAGGCTTTTGTGAAAATTTTGCTTCTAGTTATTTTTAGATCTGGTTTCCCAAAATTTAGGCTACGATATATGCCTAATTTTCAAAATTTTATTTTATCTATATCATTTCAACCCTTTCCACTCCAATTAAATATGACCTATTTTCCTTATCAGGTCCATTTAAATTAGAGTCACAGAGCCTTATTTACATAATTATTAATTTCTTTTAGATATTCATATCTAATTTTGAAGACTAATAATATTCCTTTTCAATCTTATAGAACTAAAGAAGAGATTGACGTTAGATAAAACTAAAATATTTATTAACTAAACACATAAAATATAACCCAATTACTACAATGAAATCAATTCATTTACTATATCGCATGGTGTACATCTTGGTTACAAGATATGAAATAAAAATGTACCTCTACAAAATCAGATGATTCTCATAAATTTTTGATAAATATATTCATCAGAAAAAAATAATTGTAAAATAATGTTTGTTTGAAAAAAATGACTCTTTAGAACTTTAAAAAACGTTTTAGACCCATTTTTTTAAATAATACTATTATTCAGGTTAATCTAGTAAGCAAAGTTAGATTTTTTACAATGCCTCAGATAAATAAACAACAAATTAAAAGCATTGGATGAAATGATAATAAGAATAAAAATCAGGTAAATTTAACATGTTGACTGCGGCAGTGATGAATCATACCTGGCCTTAAGAGCAACGATTTACTTCAAGGTGTTTTTTAGCTAATGCAATACTGTTTTTCTTAGTGTTGTTGATAAATTTGTTGTAGAAATTCTTGTTAGGGCTCATTTTGTTCAGTTAGATATTAGCTTTTATAGAATAATGTCTGTTTCTAGTTATTGTTGCTGTAAGCTGACAAACAGTGTCTTAACCCTCCAGTGAGGGCACTGATTTGAAAACCAGAGGTGGCACACTGAGTTTTCCTCCAATCCACAAAAAATAGACACTGTAGCAAATAAAGTACATTTTATATTTTTGTATTTAACATAGGCATAAAATCATTTTCTTTAATTAAATACCTACAAATAATTTTTTTTAAAATTTTAAAAAATTGCCTCTAAACCTAGCTTGAGATAGTAGCTGTTGTAAGTCCTAAAGTGTATTTTTGTAATTGCTTTTCTGCCATTCTTTTGTGTAATGATTGAACTGTTTATTCTCTCTGCCAATGGAATTTCTTAAATGTCACCAAAGTCGTTCAGTAAATCATGTGTTTTGAGACTTCATCACTATCTTCTTGGTATTCAACTACCTCCCGAACCTCACTTTCATGACTACTAGTTTCTTGCAAAATACCAAAACCATCATCATCATCATCATTGATTCTATATTTTCCAATTCAAAACTGTTATAAAAAAACCATCCCGCAAATTATCCGGTTGGCCTATGAACATCAAACTCCTCTCACAACTATGAAAAATAAATTGATTGCACTACCTAATTTTGCTGCATTCTTTATAAATATCATATTGTAACTGTTGCTTACCATAACAAGATTAGTAATTGTATTAATACAAATGTAAAAGTATAACCATTAGTATTTGTTTACTTTGTAGTTTTATTTTGTTACTGTAAGGTTTAGATATTTTTTTTTTTGAAATATCAAAACAGGTTGATTATAGTTTTATAGTATTTTTTTCAGACAAATATTATTTTACAGTTTTATTTTAACTATATTCAGCTTTCATGTAGATATTTAGGTTTTTCTGTCTTTTCATAACTAACTGAAGTTAATGGAAAAAGTCAAAAATGGATTGAAACTTGTCTGCTTAATGAATCAGTAAGTAGTGGTTTTTTGCCAAATTAATACAAAAAACTTTATTTCTGTAAAATAATGCACTATTTACCAGAAACATTAGGACGTTTGCTAGTAAATTTAATTTATTGGCAGAACACATGAAACAATCGGACAGAATTGGTAATGGAAATAAAAAAACTGCTGTCTTGCAAGTGAAGTATAATATTTTATTCTGCTATGGCGACATTTCGGTATATAGATCATTATCATCATCAGGCCTCTATACAAGAAGCCTTCTGAAAGACCAATTTGGTTAATATAGTGACGGGCAAACGTTTTAAAAGAAGGGTCAGATATAATACAAAATGTATAAGGATGCAAACATTGCAGTTATCTTCTGAGTGAGAGATTTCATGTTTGGGAATCGTGATTACGACAGTGCCTTGTAAAACTCAATTTTAGAATCGTTCAGAAATATTTGCTTCAATTCACGATTACAGTGTGACTTAAATAGTTCGAGCTGTAATTCTGGTTTGACTGACTGACAATCCACATTAAATTGCTTTCTTAAAGTGTACAGGTCCTGTTTGATGACTTTGAAGTCTTGGATCTTCATTTAATTCTTCATAAAATCTTTTCTCAGTGATATTAATTTTGTTTTGAATAACTGCAATAGTTCGTAGATTTGGGTAGAAATGAGTAAAATCTCTCTTGACTAGATATTTTGAGTATTTTTAAACCCCTGATGTTACCCCAAATATCATGTATTAGTTGGTTTATTCCCTGACGTTTCAGGTTCAATTTATTGGTGTGACTGAGAAGATTTGTAAAATAAACTTTCCAAAATGAGATAGTAGGTTGAAATTCTTCAAAAATGTCTGATTTTTTAGTTGTTCTATTTAATGAGCACACCCCATCAAAACCTTCAGTAACACAAAACTTGTCATCAATACCTGTTATAAATCTCAGTAGCTGAGCTGAGTCAGTTATGTCCGTACTTACATCAGTAGTTAATGGCGGCACTTGAGAACAAACTAATCCTAACTGGCCTGTACGTCAGCGGTGAGTATAGGGGTAGTTTTGGATGATGAAGGAGGTTGGTGCGGCCCTGATCCTAGACTTTGGGGTGGCTTTGACTACGTTTAGAGGGGTAGGGGGTAGTTTTTGGAAAAAAATATATTCCAACCCACTAACCTAAGGTATGTAAATTGCATCTAACCTAACCCACCCCTAGGTTAAGGTGTGTTCTCAGCTACATTCAGGACCTTCGCCGGGGTTAGCTCTGGGGGTGGAATCGGGGTGGGGTGAAGTTTTCGAAACATTTTTGGAAAAATGTGTCTTGACTGATAGGGTGAGTCTAGAGTGTATTATCGCTATGGTTGGGGGTTGTTTCACCTGGGGGTAGTTTTTAAATAATATATGAAATTACCAAAAATGATCGGTTGGATTTTTGGGATATGTCTAGAGTCCAGTATGGACTGCTGTGGGGGCAGGTTCACCAGGGGGTTGTTCTCAGATTGCCAAAAAATGATCGGGGTCCTAGGTAAAAGTCACCCTGGAGTCGTGCTCGAGGTAAAGCCACCCAGGAGCCAGGCATTAGGTAAACCTACCACAGAGGCAGACCTCAGGTAAAGCCACCCAGGTGTCAGACCTTCGGTAAAGTCACCCTGGTGTCGTGCTCGAGGTAAAGCCACCCAGGACGTAAGTATAGTCTATACGGAGCATGGCCTCAGGTAAAGCCTTCCCGAGGCCGGTCCTTAAGTAAAGCCGCGCTCGAGAAAGGCCTTAGGTAAATTTACACTAGAGTAAGGCTTTAGGTGGGGGGTTGTTTTTAATAATATATGAAATTGCCAAAAATTGATCGGGTAGATCAAATGACTAAACAACCGTATGGGCTATGTTTAAAGTCCATTTTGGCAAGCTGTGGGGGAGGGTTCACCAGGGGTAGTGTTCAGATTGCCAAACAATGATCGGGGTCCTAAGTAAAAGTCACCCAGGAGCACGGGATATGATTGCCAAACTCAAAATTTGGCTATGCTACTTAATTAATAAACAATGCAACAAAGCCTTATCGCGTGAGGGAATACGTTTGGCCTACATAACCGGTGACCGTGTGTTAGACATGTGCAAACCTGCAGAGATAACACATTAACTTGGAGGTAGACCCACCCAAACCTCAGGTATAGCATCCCTGCAGCGTGGATTTAGGTAAAAAAAACTCAAATCCGGCCCTTAAGTAAAGCCACCTGGAGAAAATGCCTAAGCAAAAGCTACCTTGGAGCCTGGCCTTAGGTAAAGCCTCTTTGGAGGTAGATTTTAAGTAAAGCTACCCAAGAGTCTGGCCTTAGGTTCAGGTATGTTGCTATATCACTTACAGCCTCTTGACTAAGACAAATACCTCCAACAATTCTTAGTTAAAGATACCTTGGGTAGGGTCTTAGGTAAAGTCATACTGGAGTCGATCATGAGGTTAAGCCACCCAGGAGCTAGGCCTTAGGTTCAGGATGGTTGCTATATCTATTTCAGCCTCTAGACAAAGACAAATACCTCCATCAAATCTTGGGTAAAGCTACACAGGAGCCTGGTCTTAGGTAAAGTCATCTTAGAGTCAGGCCTCAGATAAAGCCACCCAGGAGCTAGGCCTTAGGTATAGCCTCCAAGGAGTATGGACTTAGGTAGGGTCATCCCTAGGATGAGACCCTAGCTAGAGCCACCCTGGAGAAAGGCCTGAGGTAAATTCACACTAGAGTCAGTAAAGACACCATGGAGTAAGGCCTTTCTTAAATCCTCTCTGGAGCTAGACATTAGGTAAAGCTACCCAAGAGTCTGACCATAGGTTAATCCACCCGGTAGTCAGACCTTAAAAAAGTCATGCCTGAGGCCTGGTATCAGGTGAAGCCTCTCAGGAATCAGAACTTATTTAAAGCTACCTTGAAGCATGACCTCAGGTAAAGCCATCCCGAAGCCTACCCTTAAGTAAAGCCACCCTGGACAGAGGCCTTAGGTAAATTCGCACTAGAGTCAGGCTTTAATTGAGGCTGTTTTTAATAATATACGAAATTGCCAAAAAATGATGGGTTAGATCAAATGACCCACTAAACGCTAAGTTTAACCGACCAGCATACACGAAGTTCAAACGAACAACATTTACACCAAGTTCAAATAGTCAACAGTCTTTGAGGGGAATCGGCCTATCACAGTGCATGGGCTTGGTAGGCTTACGTGACACAACTCATACGGTCGCCGTAAGACGGGCATGTATATATACCATGTTAAACCAACATGCAATATAACCCACATACTGTGTTAAACAAATATGCATGTAAGCCTACATACATACTATGCTAAGCCTACATACATGAATCCATACATGAGCCTGCTAGGTCGGTAAACCGATTTCCAAAGCCTTTATGATCTGAGCCAGACACACATTTACACCTCGTCTATCAGGTAGAGCCTCAGGCAGGCAACCGTATAATTCATATGGGAAGTACTATATGGTATAGCTACCAATGCATAACATATCACGCCCACGTAGATGACGGTCAACAAATATTAAAATATAATTTAAAAAAGGTCACGCAACCTATATACATACAGCGATAAGCCAACATTCATGTTAATCTATATATGCTTATATACTGTGTTAAGCCAGCATGCAATATACTCTAAATACCCCCATATACTGTGTTAAACAAATATGCAGGTTAACTTATATACATCCTGTATTAAGCCAATATCCCACATAGGCCTATATAATATGTTAAGCCTACATACATATTAGAATACATAATGTGTTAAACAAATATGTGTGTAAGCCTACAAATTATAACACATTATATCCAATTCATAGTTTAGCTAATGGTTATCACACAGTATCCTAAGAGTTACCCACAAATTAACACATATTACCTGATACATAGCTTGACTAATCATTAACCTTTAGTATCCGATGCATTGTTCGGATGCGGGTTAACATATAGTATCCGATAAGTAGCTTGAGTATGCCCCAACACATAATATCCAGTGCATAGCCTCGCTAATGGTTAACACACATTGTATCCGATGAGAAGTTTAAATACAAGTCAACACATAATATCCAGTGCATAGCCTGGCTAATGACCAACATATAGTATCCGATGCAGAGCTTGACTTAATGGTTAACACCTAATATCCGATGTGTAGGTTGATTACAAACTAACACATAGTATCCATTGCATAACTAGGCTAATGTTTAGCACTGTAGACATTCATGTATGTCGGCTTAGCATAGTATGTATGTAGGCTTACACACACGTTGGTTTAACACGGTATATGGGCTATCATGCATGTTGGTTTAACATGGTATATTAGCCTGCACGTCTTACAGCGACCGTTTGCGTTGTGTTACGTAGGCCTACCGAACCCCTGCAATGTGATAGGTCGATTCCCCGCACAGTCTATTTGAATTTACCGTATTTGTTGGTGGATTGAAATTAGTGTAAATTGGTCGGGTAAACTTAGCGTAAGACAATGTTTCACTGTTGTTTAGTTGAAACCTTGGTCATTTGATCTAACCTATCATTTTTGATGCTTTCATATATTATTAAAAACTACCCCCCCCCCCTTAAAGCCTTGCTCTAGTGTGAATTTACCTAAGGCCTTTCTCCAAGGTGCTTTTACTGACTCTAGTGTGAATTTACCTCAGGACCATTCTCAAGGTGGCTCTAGCTAGGGTTTAACCTAGGGATGGCTTTACCTAAATCCATACTCCATGGAGGCTATACCTAAGGCCTAGCGCCTGGGTGGCTTTACCTCAGGATCGACTCTAAGATGACTTTACCTAAGACCCTACTCCAAGGTAGCTTTACCTAAGAATTGTTGGAGGTATTTGTCTTGGTCGAGAGGCTGTAATTGATATAGCAACATACCTGAACCTAAAGTCAGACTCTTCGGTAGCTTTACTTAAAGTCTACCTCCAAAGAGGCTTTACCTAAGGCCTTTCTCCAGGTGGCTTTACTTAAGGGCCGGCTTTGGGTTGGCTTTACCTAAGTCTACGCTGCAGGGATGCTATACCTGAGGTTTGGGTGGCTCTACCTCCAAGATAATGTGTTATCTCTGCAGGTTTGCACATGTCTAGCACACTGTCACCGGCTATCTACAACTATGTAGGCCAAACGTATTCCCTGAAACGATAGGCCTTTGTTGCATTGTTTATTAATTTAGTAGCATAAACAAATTTTGAGTTTGGCAATCATATCCCCTTACCCCGCATCACCCAAAACATTTAGGGGTAGACCACTCTAGTTAGGGTGAGCCTACTACCCGCCTAGAGTCGCTCGGGTTTCGATCACAGATACGTCATCAGATATAGTAATATAACCATTAAATCTTTCCATCATTTTTGGCAATCTGAAAACTACCCCAGGTTAACCCACCCCCACATCTAGCCAAAATGGACTTTAAACATATCCCATACAGTCATTTGAGCCAAACGATCAATTTTTGGCATTTTCATATATTATTTAAAAACTACCCCCTGGTGGACCCACCCCCACATCTAGCCAAAATGCACTCTAGACTCACCCTATCAGTCAAGACACATTTTTCCAAAATTTTTTCGAAAACTACCCCCCACCCCGAATCAACCCCCGGAGCTACCCCCGGGGAGGGTCCTGAACGTAGCTGAGGACAACCCTTCACCTAGGGGTAGGTTAGGTTAGACGCAGTTTACATACCTTAGGTTAGTGGGTTAGAGTATATTTTTTTCGAAAAACTACCCCGCTCTAAAAGTGATCAAATCCACCCCAAGGTCTAGGATCAAGGCCACACCAACCCCCTCTGTCATCTAAAACTACCCCTATAGTTCCCGGTAACGTACAGGCCAGTTAAGGGTAGTTTGTGCTCAAGTGCCGCCATTAACTACTTACATCCAAAGCAAAACAACAGAATTTTAAATCGCATATCCTTGACTCCAGTTTTGAGACCAACGGCTTAGAAGTTATTTTATTTCTAGAAATGATTGTTTTTGAGAATAACTAACTGTCTCAAATTCTTCTTTTTTTTTTATCACTCAAAATACAAATTCACCATTAGAAAATAGATTATTTTTTGCAATTATCCAATCTACAACATAATAGGGATGTGTAGCCAGATTTTGAGAAAAACTTAGTTATGTTTACATTTTGCTAATGTGACAATTTTTTAAAGTATATTTCTTGCTTTTTGTTTCCCTTCTTCGTCAATCATAGTTTCATAATTGGCTTTGTTATATTTTGTCATGAAGTGTCGTGAGAGGATACATTCCTTAAATATGACTACAGCTTTATTGCTAATTTGGCACACAGATTTAGCCTTTTTAGGAGTGAAAAAGTATTTCCAAATCCCCTGATAATTAAAAACTGGACATGCTGAATCAACTTTAGGTTTTTACTTCCCATTCTAACAATCAAACTATCAAAAACCACTATCGACAAAGAAACACTATGAGAATAAAACAGCTATTAAATTTTCTTATGAGTAATTTTAGTTGTTACTCAAAAACCATATTGTGGGCCGTACATTGCCCATCTCTGGGTAGTGAAATTCTTGACCATTCCTGAATTTACACCTGCAATGAAGTGTGAATCTTATACCAATGACACACACTTCATATCTAGAAGATCAATCAACACAGATTTTTCACATCGATCACTATATTATAAAAACACGTATGAACAACAGAATAATTTCAGCTGTATGTAAAATTAAAACATATTTGAAAAGATCAGATTAAAATTAAAAACTGAAACTATCTAGAATAAAAGTTTCTGCATAGCAGTATCAAATATCATTCTTGAATCACAAAACTGCCGTCTTCTATTTCTATTTAAGTAAAGGCTATGTGCAAGTATTTACTTTTGTAAGATTTATTGGATTTGATATGATAGGTAAAGACATACAAGACCATAGTACTGAGCTCAGTCTTCTTTATACAGGCTAATATAATAAAAACATTTTATCACTTATATTACTTCTAGCACCAGCAGTCTATATGAATTACAACATGAGTGGACTCATATATTCCTGATGTAGGGATTTGTATCTTCCTTTCGTTTTCAACGAAATGCATCACAAATAAGATTCAGCTTTGTTAATATACGAAATAAAATATAATAAGATACGTTAAAAAATATCAGTAAATTATTTTCCCAAGTGATATCAATATAAACAATTGTTAAGAAACATCATTATATGCAACACAAAAATTGCAAGTTCTATTTTGTAATAACTAATTCCTTCTTACTGTTCAATTATTCTTGACAGTCATTTGAATGACCAGCTACTTTGCTCTCAATATGCCTAAGTGATGAAACCTTTTACGTCATAATGTTGTAGAGCAGGGGACCTCTTTTATATATATAAACCATACTCATGAGACCATCACTCAAACGTATGCCTTGTTTTTAGAAAAATGCAAAGAATTGAAAACTATTTAGGTTTACTTCAGGTTCTCCATCCCTCCCCCGCAATGTCAGCACTTTCTCTATATCCTTAGTCCTATATAATCCCATCCACTCAAACATTTTCCTCGACTTTAGGAAAATGCAAAGAATTAACAACTCTTTAGGTTTACATCAGGCTCTCCATCTTGCTCACGCAATGCCAGCACTTCCCCTACATCCTTTGTCCTGTATAATCCCATCCCCCCAATCTTATTCCTCATCTTTAAGAAGCTATAAGGGCTCGACAACTCATTAGGTTTACTTCAGGCTCTCCATCTTGCTCACGCAATGCCAGTTCTTCCCCTATATCTTTAGTCCTTTATAATCCCATTCAATCAAACGTATTCCTCGTCTTTATGAAGCTATTAGGGCTCGACAACTCTTTAGGTTTACTTCAGGCTCTCCATCTAGCTCACCCAATGCCAGCACTTCCCCTAAATCCTTTTTCCTTTTTAATCCCAACCACCCTAACATATTCTTCGTTCTATAAGGGGTTGTAAACACATGGACAACTCTCCAGGTCATCTATGTTTACCGTTTGATACAACGAGAGAAGTGATTACTGCGGAATATGGGTACAAGAGCAAACAATAGCGTTTGGCTACGGTTAGTGGTATCTCTGATATGTAAGAAACGCGTAAAAACCAAGCTTCCGATGTCACCCCGAGTCTTATACCTCTAAACTAGGGTCAAACCTGTTTAAAGATTAATTGCAAAAGATTGCAAATATTTTCCGAATTGGAGAAGCTTCCACAATATACAAATAACATTATTTAAAGTATAAATACTGTAATAATTTTAGTTCCTACAGTGCAATAGGATTACATACCTTTTAATGAGAGAAGCTATTGACTATAGATATAATATGTTACACTATTTGCTTCTAATAAACTAAATCACTACTACATATTTGGCAAATATAAATCCAAGCAGTAAGTTATAACCAATTTTTTTACGCAAGAGTTGCCCTAGTTCATATTATTCTAATTTGTTTCCTAAAGTCTAACAAAGAAACTTCCCACTGTTACGTTACCTTATCCAAATGCATACGGTCCTTAACAGAGTACAATAGTTCAAGAATCAGCAGTGAATTTGTGACCTCTCTTAAGCTTTGTAGCTTCAAGGCCTTCAATCTTCTGGGTGTTTTCTCTTCGTCCCTATCGTCTTCGCCTTCTTCGTTTTCGCCAGTTCTGGTGGTGACTAAAAATCTGTAGAAGATTCAAAGTTGGATTCAAGGTTGGAGTCCTTGTCATCATACGATCAAAGAAGATATCGAACAACAAAAAGTGTAGAAGGCTGCCACCTCAAGAGCAAATATACACTTTTTTAACGTTAAACCAAGAGTAAAAGATGTCGTTCATTGTTTAAAAAAAGAGGTCGAAACTGCGACTCATGTGCTCTTGAGGCTGAGGTTGCTCTTGAAAGAAAGAGAAGAAAAACAAAATATAATGATTTAACTGTTTAGAAAAACAGTAAATATTTGCCTAGAAACTTGAGACGTGATGTCTTGTATAAAATCTATTTCATATATTCAAAGAAAGGATTAGATCAATGAAATCAGGTGGTAAGATCAAATAATATGGTCAATTTGCAATGTAGATTAAAATTTAAAATGTCTGTAAAACTAAAACGTATTTAAAAAAATGAAAAAACATAAAAAACAAAAAATATGACAAGGTTACAATTTGATTTTAAACAAAGTGATATCTTTATCATTTTGTCAGTCTAAAGCCTGGAAAAATTGTGAAAGAATCAGGTTTAAGTATATCCAAACACCACGAAGCTGGGCGACATCATTGTCTAGTTTAGAGATAAACTCATTTATGTAGTGCAATGATTTAAAAGATCCTAAATCTTATTCGCATTTATCGCCTGTCTCAGTGCTCTGACGTAATAGCTTACCTTCTTATCTGTAAATACTTGATCCGTACGCATCTTTCTCAAGATTCTCTGTGTACGCATATTTAGTTGTACTCATATTTCATATAATCGATATAACGGCCCTACCATGGCAGGTTAATGCTACCGTTTCTATTAATGCTACCTAAGGATAAGTAGATTTGTTCTTACCATTAAAAAATTCTTTCTAGCCTTTGCAGACCAGAATATTCATAGGCATACTAAACGTTCGCATTCGTATTGCAAAAACAAATCAAAACATAATATATTTGTTGAAATTTAATAGAATTTCATATTTTTAATGTGTGTTACAAGTTACGAATTATTCAGTGCCTTTGAAAATTACTTTTTTTACAAATGTATTAGTTTTATCAGTTTATATGTACATTTAGAGGTTTTTATTTATAAACTGGCCTTAGTAAGTCTACGCGCTCTTGTATTTGTGTGTGTGTGTGTGTGTGTGTGTGTGTGTGTGTGTGTGTGTGTGTGTATTTGTGTGTGTGTGTGTGTGTGTGTGTGTGTGTGTTTGTGTGTGTGTGTGTGTGTGTGTGTGTATGTGTGTTTGTACATAATTTTCAGATTTAGAATTAAATTATAATTTCCAGCTTCCAAGACGCCCACATTTCGAAATAAACGTAAGAAAACAATTCATATATGAAGCTAGCCACCACTTGTGGTGCATATTAAAAAAAATATTTACAAGTTTTCGTTTAGTATAAATTCGTTAATTAAGACCAATCTCGAGACCAACATTCGAATTAGATCCAGTACTATATACATACTGAGCTTCTCTCTCCAGTTGATAATAAAACTGCCGAAGCGATCTATTATGTTTTGACGGGAGATCAATGGGCAACAAATATCTGCCTTTATTTATGCTGCAAGTATCGAGGATTTATAAATATCCATTATACAGCACAGACGCCCAGACTAGTGCGTGACAAATCAGAAAATAAACTCTTTCCAACAACCACAAACTGATGCCTGAGGAGAGCGATAGTTATAGTATAGAAACAGAAAGCGACCTTTGACCCTTTGATGATAAACTAAGTAGCCCTTAAACCTCCTTGTTATAGACTAACCTCACTTGTATTAAGAATGGCCAGATGTTCAATAGGTGAGTGAGAAAAGTACCAAGACATGAAATGACAAAGTATATTTAGGCTAGTTTTATTAAATGGAGCAGCAGATAGATTTTGACCAGATACTGAGCGTTACTCTGATAGTTTTAAGGAAAGTTGTTTTGTCCTAATTTCTATATTAGATTCAACACTGTTCATCTACATCATCTGTAACAGGCTCTAGATATGAATAAAGCATTTTTTAAAATTTACCTCGAATCTGAGTTATTTAACGGGCCCCAGAACATGGGTCATGGTGTGTTCTTTACGTAAATTAACCGTGATCTATCATCTCGAATATTCACCCGTCACTTCATGTGCGGATCGTTAGAACTGATGTTTCAACAGTCAACGCGTTGTCAAAATAGCGATTCAGCGACACTACTTCCAAGGCCTACACCTATCTTCCTGATTGTCTTCTAGAACAGCTCGACCTTCAGACTACAGGACAGTTATCATCAACTAGCATCCAAACAACGTCTTCACAGACGGTGAGTACAAATCAAATATGGCGCTTATCTCAAAACCAATTCCACACGAATTTTTGAAATTTATCAAAACCTATGACGGTTCCCCACATAAAATTATTCATTATGTAAACCCGTTATGTAAATTATGTATATTCATTATGTAAAGAAGACTTAATTACTAGTTATTGAACTGACAACATTACAGAGTACAGAAGTAATCGCTGGTTGTTATATAAAGCAAGTATGAAAAAACTAGAAGGCCAAGCCGAGACGGTAGCTTATAATAACGGCTGCAAAACTGTGGCGGAAATAATATGCACATGAAAAAATAATTTAGAAACAATAGAACAGCCTAAAATATTATTTTTGTCATAACTATGTCGAAGACGAGCCATACAAAAAACCGTTCGGATTTTTTAAACAAATTAAGTAAAAAACGAGCAACAACCTTGAATAGAACTAGATTAGACGGAATAAAAACCGCCGCGTTAGAACAACACATAGCTCAACTAGATTTAACACTATTAAAAACCTTCTGTACAGGGATACCAAGTCAGTTAGACGAATTAGTCTATTACAAGTCAAAATCTTAGAAGAAGCTAAAACCCATTCTATTAACAACTTCAGTCTGTTGTTATATAGATTAAAGTAACACAAACACAAGAAGATAACTATCATTAGAGACAGTGGACTCCAAAACCACAAAAGGTTCCTAAGACCACAAAAAATAACCTCAAAATATCTTTAGCTAACCTCAGAATACAGAATCTACTATAACTATCATTAAAATACTAGAACTCGCCATTTCTCTATCATCAAAATACTAAAATACAAACCCTCAAAATTATTTCAATTCAAGACCTTTTCAACAACGATCCAGTGTACATTACCGAACCAATCGAACTGTTTCTATGAGGTCAGTCAAATCGCACCAAAGACCTACAGATGAAATTACGGGAATAGAAATTCTCGCGAGTGGAGAGATTAAGGATTTGTAACAACAAGTATCACATTTAACACATCAAGTAAATGTCTTATTGGGAATAAGTAAAAATCCACTTAAAGACCAGGATCAATATTCGAAAAAAATTTGACTAATAGAAATCTACCGTAGTTTTTTGATTGCAAAAGAAAATACATAGTTAGTAGACAAGGGTTCATCAAAAAATTATATAAATTCTAACTTAGTAAATCAAGGACGACACGCAGAGGGAATCACAATAAAGAAGCCAACTGGCATAAAACATAGTTCCGAATATATTCTCTTTACTTTTGATAATACATATGGAACAGATCTATTAGTAAAAATGTACATATTCCACTTCTCAGACAAATACGATATTTCAATAGGACATGAGACTCTAAAAGAATTAAACGCAAACTTAAATCTACAACGCTGGAGTGTAATAATAATAAACACAAACAACTACTAGGACTGAAAAAATAACCTAAAAAAGGGGGAAAACATCGCTAAACTACCAAAGAATAAAACTTATAAAAAACTTTAAAAAAATTATAGCTTACTTAAAAAAATTTATAGACGGTAAAATACACATTAAAGAATTTTTAAATAATTGTGGCAATTTCGAAGCAAATTATATAGTATATTCTAATGAAGACAACGTATAGAGTCACCCCTTTTGATATATATCAAATGGATGCCACGGAAGAATTTAAACCAACGACCAATTGTCTCAAGCCTAGAAACCTTAATATGGCAACTATTGAAAATTTATTTAGATTAAAACATAAGAACAAAGAAGACACAATTGAAATAATATAATTAGAAGGCGCTTATTCCAACATAAATACCTACTCGGAATACACTTATACCTTAGGGAATACATATTCCCTTCCCCTGGGGATGAACTTAGTGTGGGTTACAGGCTCCCGTACTGAGCAATATTAATTAGAGTAATAAAAGTACATTATTCACTTCTATAGGCCAGTCCCAGTGATTGATTTGGAAATATGGTCTGATTATATATTTTGCAAGGATAAAAATCTTCGTTTGAATAAATATTGTAAAAACAAATAAAACCAATATTTAGTAAAAGGAATTTGGATGTTTTACATTATCTTTATCTAAAAAAAATTACAATATTTTCCACTTCTCCTTAAATTAAGCTTTATTATTAAAAAAATATATATATATAACTCTAAACGTAAGATACATTTCACTTTATTTTACTCAGTTAAAGACGTTGTAAGAAATAGTCATTTTCGTCCGTCATCCACTCGACTGCCTATTGTTATTCTTTTATAATTTTACGTGATTTCAGTTAGATATTTCTAAAGATTTTACACGCTTGAAGATTTTAAATATAAAAATAAATTAGGAAACAAAGTAATTGGAAATAAATTCTATTGAGGTATTTACATAAGCCTAATAGCAGTATTGTGCAATATCCTCGAGCCTTTTGGCCGATTCGGTGATTAGATATCGGTTAATTCTAATTATATCTCTCTTTTATTTGTGAACTACTTTAAAGAAGAGTTATTGTTATTCTCTATACAACCGTCACACCTGCAAAAACATAGAAATTATGGTTTTATCTTAATTATCCAGCCTCGTGTGCTTTTTAAAAATTCTTTGGAGCAGAAATTAATCTTCAATAATTATTTTACCTTTTAAACATATTTTATTATTTTGTACGTAGATTGTAGTGATAGTATTAAACATTTTTTCCTAAAAATAATTGTATGTATTGTAATATGTTGATGCTTAGCTTATGATATACAATACAGAAGAAATGTACACTTTATACAGTTTCTGGCAATACAAATTCTTTAATGACAGCTAATATTTTAGCCCTGGTTAACGATAAAAGTACTGTAACGGGTTTAAATTGAGAATTAGGGCGTTACAATGGAAATTTTAAATATGAAGAATATAAATATAGACGAACCAGTGGGCCATCATCATCTCCAAGATGGTCGAGTGCATTGCATTTCATCAGATGATCCGCATCTATCGTATAGTGTCCGCAGAGAGGGCATTCCAGTGTTGGGAGAACACCGATGCGATGTAGATTGGCGGCCAGGTAGTCGTGGCCGGTTTGCATTCTGAACTTGGCAACGCCTACAGCTGGTGGAAGTCTGTGGTCGATGGGCCCTGTGGTGACTAGGTTTTCCCATTTTCTTCCTGGTGATTGCTGTATGAGGTGCAGTTTGCTGGCCCGGTCGATAGTTGCATTGATGAGGGCTTTCGTGTTTTGCAACGAAGGCATGCAAATAGGTTGTGCCGTGTATGTGCCTTTTTTGGCCAGAACGTCTGCCCTCTCATTTCCATAGATGCCAACATGGCTTAGGATCCATTGTAAAGCTATAAGCCAACCCCCTTTCACCAGGTGTTCCCGGGCTTTTCTTGTTTCCATTGTTCTTTTGCTGTCTGTATCTGTATTGCGCGATAGGTTTTGGATAGCCGCTTGTGAATCGACGAAGAAAACTGCCTGTGTAGGGACTATTTTGTTTATTTCAGCTTCTGCTGCTGCTTGTACTGCTGCTATTTCTCCATCGTAGTTGGTGTGGGGAGTTCCCACTGCTAGGTATCCCTCAAAATTGCGACTGTAGTAGGCAACTCCGGTTGCACCTATTTCCAATATTGAAGATCCATCCGTGTATATATGTAACCATTCTGGTTGTGGGTACTCTTCATTGATTGTATGCAGGGCTGCTTGCCTCAGTTCTATGTCATGGGATGCTGATTTCGACTGACTGTGGTTCTTCAATATACAATCAGCTTTTGGTAAATTGTGGAAAAACTCGCTGTAATCTGTAAGCAGTGGCTTTTCTAAGGCTATTCCATACTTCGAGGCTACCCTCTCATAGAACGCCACTGGGGTTATTTGATTCTTCAGTCGGGCCGTGGCTTGTCTGTAGTTTGTCCAATGAGTGTGTACTCCTCTGTGTCTCTGAAAGAATCGGAGAGCTATTTTCTCTCTATGGGTTTCCATTTAACTACACCTCGTTTATTCCTCCATTGCTGCCATGGGTGTGGATTTAGGTGCACCCGTTATGATCCTTAACGCTGTGTTCTGCACGATGTCCAATTTACTGAGGGTGTTACGGTTGCTTGTGATGGTAACTTCACTTCCGTAGTCAAGGACAGGTCTCTTATATGACTTATAGGTAGATATTGGTACATCCTGGCTGGCTCCCCATGTTGTAGGTGTCAGTCTTTTTAATATTTTTGTTCTTTTTGTTGCTTTTTCCACGCACTGTTCGACATGAGGACCCCATGTCAGACGTCTATCAAGTACTACACCCAGATATTTGGAGAGATTACTTTCTTCCAAAGAATCGCTTTTGTAATACACTTTTGAGATACGGGGTACTCTGGTGGAAAGCGTGAACAATTGAAAAGTGGTTTTGTGTAGCTAACCGTCATCGAATTATAACTGGTCCACAGTTACAACTTTTTGAGAGCGTCATTTAATGCTGTTTCAAGCGCTAGGATATTGCTGCTCGTTGCCCATATAAGTAAGTCATCCGTGTTTTGATTCCGGTCACTTGCCTAACGGCGTCAAGTACGTCATCAATCATGATGTTAAACAGCGTACGGCTAAGCACAGCTCCTTGAGCGAGGCCTGGTTTTTGAATACGAAATCTAAAGCCATTTTAAAAAGGGGAAGTTTTTTTACTAATTTGAAGGAAATAAGCGACAAAGGAAAATAGAAGAAAGGTCAAAATTAATGTAGGAAGTTCATATAGAAAATGTGCAGAAAGAAAAATTATGAAGAACATCTAGAATAGGGAAATCGCCTAAATCCAATATTAAAAAGTTATGGTCAAATTTGTACTAAAATGA
>JBAIZL010000009.1:11204332-11244332 GCA_036971475.1 Prosapia bicincta
GCTGCAAAGAGAAAGTGGTTAGGCTGGCAGGTATGTACACCAGAGAATATCAGAGGATTTAGCATCAGGTGAGTACTTGGTTTCTGCAAAGATGTAGGTATCCAATAAGCTAGACCTGTGGTAGGGATGGGATGTACAAAGGCTGCAGCTAAGTGCTCTACATCGTTAAAATACCTCCGAGCTTTAGTAATAAAATAAATTATATATATATATATATATATATATATATATATATATATATATATATTTATATATATATATATATATATATATATATATTTATATTTATATATATATATATATATATATATATATATATATATATTTATATATATATATATATATATATATATATATATATATATATATATATATATATATATATATAGAGAGAGAGAGAGAGAGAGAGAGAGAGAGAGAGAGGGAGAGAGAGGGAGAGAGAGATCATCTACAATCGGGGAACAGTGAACCGTACGTTACCAGTTATAAAATTAATGGTAATGGCTAATATAGCGTTATTAGTACAGCAAATAATGGTAATGACTAACCTGAGGTACACAATTCTCCTGTTTGTAACTATTTCAATATGAACTCGAAAATATCTATGTGACAGAAAATTAACTTTGATATCTAAGAGTTTACCCTGTATTCCCATGATTTTAAAGTTTTCAGAATTCCTCTTCTCGAGGTCTAAGAAAACAGCAAGATGTGTTTGACGCAAGATAAAGCCATATTCAATAGCAGATTCTAACAATAGCAATTGGTCAACTGATTATCGGCCTTGCCTGAAACCACATTGTTCGTTGCAAATAAGCTCGTTGGTTTCTAGGTAACAGACAAGACGTCGGTTAACCATTTTCTGCAGCAGTTATCACAAAGCGCTTGTAATTTATATAGATCTATAGCTACTGGGATTGGTTGTGTCTTTACCTGGTTTTAAAAGAGGAATTACTGTCGCTTGTAACCATGCGTAGGGCAAACATGAGTCCTCGGATAAACGATTGTATACCACGTATGACTTATTTTGCCGATGATGATAGATGTTTTATCATAGCCCAAACAATGGAATCAGGACCTGGTGCAGAATCTTTCGTTGACGAGAGAGATGATTCCTATTACCCAATAGATTGCGGAATGTTCAAAGAAGAATCTCCAGACAATTCAACAGTAAAAGGTAATGCTTTTTCCTTCAGTGTATACGCTTGGAATAATCTATTATAAGCTGTAGTAGAAGATAAGTTAGAAAGTGACGTTTAAAGTGCATTATCTATATCGGCACTGTTTGTGATCGATCATCCATTCGGTTGCATTAGCGCAATATCTGTAAACGGAATGGAAGTACCACAAACAGATCTTAATTTCCTCCAAACTGAGAAATTAATCATCTAATGGCGCTAATGTACTGGACCATTGTAACAGCTTTGGCAAGATTACCCACCTAAAAGAACTGTCTTCATATATAACCCTTATGAATCCTAATAAAAACTTGTTTTTTTAATATATTTTCCCTGTAGGCCTATTTTATAATTATTTCATACGTATTCGTAAACTTCAGAAATAAGTCGCTATAAAACTGATGATAGTTTAAATGAAAAATATAGAGATGAAGAAAACACTGTTTGTCCCAGAGTGGTTATTAATTTTATTTTAGAGTCCGAAAAGATTGCTTATAGTAAAAAGTGTCTATGTTACTTTGTTAACATTAAAAAAAAATTAAATAACATTCGATATCTTATAACCGCAATGAAATGCAATCCTAGATGAGATACCTTCGAAATACACGATGGAAAACTACGTTAGGCTGTACTTGTTAATGCAATAAATTACCATTTGCGAAGTAAGAAACATAGGGCAAAAACAATTCTAAAATTATGTGTTTATTTTATAGAAACATCATCGAAAAAAGCTAAAGGATTCTCATGATCACAGAGAAATGCAAATAAAACAATATGACATTCAATACACTTTCAGATACCTACTATGTATTTATTATAGTATAATGGATCAATAGGTTTCAGATAAATTTGGTTATATATTATAAAATACTGCATATATAGATTTCCGATATAATAGTTATTTAATTAATTATAATGGATACTTTGGCTACATTACAGTTAGTATAATGGATACATAGATATCAGATAAAATAGTTATATATTATAGCATAATGGATATATAGCATTCACATATACTATTTAATTGTATACTGGTTACATAGTTTAGCAAATAATAGCAATAGATTGTTAAGGTCTCTCCTTCTTGGTCTTTTGAATATACTCTTTTATATCCTTCATTGTATCACTGTGAATTTTCCGTTGGTCTGCCTCCTCTTCCTGTAACATTATATTATATCAAATTTATTATTTTGAACAATTGCATAATCTGAAAGTAAAATGTTAATTAGTTTTTCTTTTAAGTTCACTTTGAAGAAGGTTTAACCTTATACGCCATCATCGTATGTTGCTTTGGCTTTATGGATTACCTATCATTAGATACGTAAGAATAATGTTTTAATCACAGAAAAAATGTAAAACAATGTCGGGAAAGTTTGAATCATACTCAAAGAAAAAAAACACGAATTTATGATACTCTAACCTTTAAGTATTTGTGTCTAAATATGTTATTTTCGGAAATTCTTTTAAAATTAAAAATGGTGAGTTCTTCTAGTACTTAAAGACTAGTAAGAACACATACGTACACACTTATAGTTCTGTAAAACATCAAAAATCACTTTAAAAAAACAATGAAAATCTTTGAAAATATAAAACAAGATGATACTCACATAGAAAACCTTATTGGCAGCTTTTATAAACTCGTCGGCTTTGCTACTGAAATACATATTAAGGTCCTCAGGCTCATGTGATAAATCTTTTCCATAAATGCTATTATTTTAGTACTCGATTTGTTTCACTTTTATTTACAGCTTTCTTAGCATTCGTAACCTCTGACTGAAACTTTAAAATTAAATTTTGAAACCTCTTCGGGGCTTGAGTTTTTAATTTCTTTAGAAAGTTATAATATTTTTTTCCGCGGCTAACAAACTGTGATACTGCGTCGAACTGACTAACGCAGTACTATTCGACAATCTGCGTTTCTGCTCTGCAATTTGTTACTAAGCGTTCTACGTCCTTCTTGCTTGCATTTCCAAAGTCAGTAAATATCTTGATGGTGGAGTCGTGTAGTACAGCGATTCTCTTTAGACTCAACTTAACTGAGTCCTTATTCTTAATTTTCTTGCTCAAATCATTTACCTTTTTTATAAGAATTTTAAAAAAGCTATTAATTTTCTCTAAGGAAGTATTGGAGTACCTCTGGAGACCTTTTAATTAAACATTTCTATATTATAGTTAATTTTATTAAACAGTCCAGTCACTTTAATAGCAGAGTGTTTCGTAAGTCGCTTAGCATTTACAAAATTTATATCAGACAATTTAATAACTTGCGAAGCCTTGAAAACTACCAAATTTTTCAAATTAATACTGGATTTGGTTAAAATATTATGCAAATTGTTCACCGTCTTATTAGTAAGAGAAGAGGTGCCTTCCAAGCAACTCAACAACGAATATCTTTATATTGTATATTGAACTTAATATAATACTCCTTAATTGTTTCTCGAACAAGTTTCTCCTCATCTAAAACAAAACAAAGTACGCATTATTGAAATTAATGTTTAATTACTAAACACACTGTTTAAAAGAGGGTTTTATGATATATTAGAAATTGAATACACACACACCCAACAAAAGTCAATCCTACAGTTTAAATAAGAAGATATATACTTGGGATCAAGAGAAGTAAATTTGTGTGACAGAATAACAAAGCAGATGACGAGAATGATAAATGTGTACAGCAAATATCTAAGCAGGAAGTTCACCAAGCTCTTGAGATTCTAAGGCAGTTTGTTCAACAAAAAGGAGAAAATTTCAACAAACATTATGAATATGAACATTTTATATACAATATTTTACGAGAAGACTACAGACAGTCACATATAGAGGAATTCTTCGAGAAAAAGTAAATGTAAATTTGAAGTGTAAATAAGATTGAAGTGTTTTATAATGAAGTTTTATGTGTTAAAATGTTTTGATCAAGTGTTTTACGTAGTTTATATATATATTTTTTCAATTATGCTAGATTCAGTGTTTAAAAAAAAATCTACAGTGGAATAAAATAAACTGACATGAAATATGCCCACTAATTTTAACATGTAGAAAACTATATTACAGAAATTCTACTACTGTACATAAAACTGTCCGGAATAGCATCAATATTTGGTAAGTACAGTTTAATTATAGTGTTACAGAATTATAATTACTTAATGTAATGATAGCCTTACATATCGTTCAGAACAAAAAGTTGTGACAATAATACAGTGAGTTCAATGCGTACGGCTGTACACTACATCGTGATTAAGCGTTCGGTTATTGTTATCGTTCGGTTATTGTTATCAAATATGCTTCTGACAAATATGATCACAATAAGCGGCACCGACTGTATATATATATATATATATATATATATATATATATATATATATATATATATATATATATATTACTATACAAAAAAAGAATGTGTGTATATATATATATATATATATATATATATATATATATATATATATAACTATACATTTTTTTTGTATAGTAGTCAAAAACCACTGAGGCTATTCAAATTCAAGAAATATTTATTAATTTTTATTCAAGGCTTTTCGTTGGTAAACAGTACCAACATCATCAAAATGAATAATAAAATAATCTATATAAAATATTTGTTGTGTCATGTATAGCGTAAGTTTGTGTTAAACCATAATTTGATATAATAGGCCTAAGCAATGTTACTAATTTTTTAACAAAATGTTTTAAATATTTTAAAAATAAAGTTTAGGTTATAAAATAGAACTGTATTAGAAGTAAAAGTATAATTAATAATACAAATAGATAAAGTACAACATATTTGAAATGTTTGCTAAACTAAAATTATTTGTGTTTCATTATGGGCATTTTGTATGTTCTCAATAAATGAAAATTGGAACTAAGACAGCCCTTATCAGGTAATTTTATAACTAAATTCGGACGTTAGAACAAGATAGTTGTTAGGTAAAATTGAATTTAAAAGATTGTTATAAATAGAAAATCTTTTTTATCGAATAAAGGAATTATTTGATTTTATACATTAAACATTTGAATAAGGTATACACTGCCCTAATAAGGACAGTTGCCCTTATTGGAACACTCATTTCCACGTGGAGAATAATTTTAAATCAACTTGAGATTTTAAAAGGCTTTAGAAGTGGTAGAAATATTGCTGTTCTCATAAAAATTGAATAAAATAATTTGATTTGTTTGGCTATATTTACATGACGCGTTATATTATAATGTTTAAATTAGAAATAATTGGGGTAAAATAAGGTAATAATATGAGTAAAATATACTTAAAAAGGAATATGTAAATTATATAAATAACAAAGGAATCAAAATTTAATAAAATTATACAGGTAAATTTTTAATTAATTCAATTTATTTTTAACTTGATATTTTTTTTAATATAATTAATATAAATGATTTCAATTAAAAACTGATATTCCAATAACTATTATAATTTAAAACTTTAAATTAGTCTATTTAATGTAATTAAATTTAAATTATAAACTGCTGTTAATCTAAACCATAATACAAATAGTACTTACAGCCACACTCCAAACAAACACGGCAAGTAAGACGAACGACAAGTTACTCATGATTTCTAGAAGATCAATGGGGCCTTCTCCTGCCACAACACGTGTATATATAGCTTGAGTCCTACGCGTCAGAATAGACCGCCGGGCCTAACGAGCTAGGCTTATCATTAGCCACACCCTAATAAAATATAAGCATTAAATTAGGAATTCTAATAAATAGAACAATAGCAATTATTGAATTCTGATATAATGGCATCAATTAAAACTATTCACACTGCGAAAACTTTTCTGCTTTTACAAATCTTAACACTTAACAATTATTTCAACTGAACGGTTTTATCTAATTTCTCAAGATATATTTTTATGTTATTAATAAATTTAAAATATTTCAAAAACAATAATAGTTTTATTATATACTCTTGCTTTTGAAGAATTTTTAATTTATTAATTGTATTACATAGTTTGATTTTTCGCCAGGTTAAACGTAAGGACACAAAATGTTTTCACTACTCTTGTGTATGGGTGTAAGATGAACGACTTATATGAATATTCTGTAAAAACTCAGTAACTTTATGTGTTTGTATCTTACAGTAATATCGCATTCAATATTTCCTAATATAATAAATGCGTAGTGAGGAAATAGTACATGAAGAATATTTATACGTAATTGATGACTGTTATACCTAAAAATGCGTCAAAACAATCTTGTAATTTTATAAGTAAATATAAAATGTTTCCCAAAATATGACTAGGAAATATAATAAATGTTTCTAAAAAAATGTGTTTTTTAATTTTTAGAATTTTTTTCAAAAGAGTTAGATCCATGCTTTGTTATTCTGTCACACAAATTTACTTCTCTTGATCCCAAGTATATATCTTCTTATTTAAACTGTAGGATTGATATAATACACTCCATCTTCCTCAGGTCACAATGGAAACGTATTTTCCATTAGAAATACTCACTTGCAGCTGAATAAACCGAGAGGTACGCACCAAAGCTTTATGATTGGCTCGTTATTAAGTGTAAACTTATACAAACAGAAAAGTTAATGAGTACACTTGGCTATGTTTTATGATTGTCAATATATATTTTCGTTTATTATTTTACTTGCCTCTTTAAAACTTATCTATGCATTTTTCAAGTTTTGACTCAAATATTAAATGTCATTTAACAATTATACCATTCAATTAATTTGTAGTAATATTTCTCAAATAATGTGTTTATGGTTACTGTTATCAGGCATATAGTAGGTAGACAGAGAATTAAATAAATATGTATTCCTTTAATTTATAAACAATTTGACAAGATGGCCATTACAACTGACGGAGAACAACTTATGGCAGTGAGGAGATTGTCAAAGAAAAAAAAAATAATAAAAAAAGAGATGTCACATGTTTTCCATTGTTGACGCGTTTTTGAAATGACCACAAAACTTAAATAGTACAGTTGGCCCAAATCTTTAGTTCGTCTTTATAGTTTAGTTTTGGGTGAACTCAATATATCTTTAAAGACGAACTCAATAATTATGCGAACAGTGCTATTTAACTTTTGAAAAGGGAGTCATTCGGAAACTCGACCACAAAGGAAATTATTGTGTTGTTAGTAAACGCAAAAAAATGTACTCGAATATTGTAACGTTTGGAAACGCAGAAAAATGTACTAAAATATACACTAAAGTTCCTAAAAGAATTAAAAATGTTTATAATAAGATTTTCACCTTTTGTGTAAATTAAAATGAAAACTTATTTTATTTATTTACAAAAATATAAATAAAATGGAAGTTTATTTTATAGTGAATAAAAAATAGAAAGAAATGGAACCATACAAGAAACATTTTTTTTAGAAATCAAATGTATACATTATTTTTTAAATAAATAAAACCTGTTAACCATCAAAACAAATTATCCTTAAATAGATCCTCACGTAAATCCATATGAAGATTTCAATTGCAAAGCAATTATTTTTACCAGAAATCATTATAAGTATCGAAGATGATTATTTTGCAATAGAAATCTACATAAGGATAAAACGTTTTGATGGTTAAGAGGTTTTATTTATTTAAAATAGAAAATTACATCACAGTTGCTCAAAGCTGTTATTATATACAATCCAATATATTATCCAACGATATTATAACGTTTGCAGCAAAACTAACGTTACTGAAACAGATGTAAGATTTTATTTCATTTCATTTAAATAGTTTTAAAAACACATACAGTTAAATTCAGTCAAATAGGTTAGACTCTAGTATAAACAAGCTCTACATGAATTCCGAGTTTCATTTGAGGGAATAATCGTAACTTTTTTGAAGGTTTTGGATAATTTCGGTGAAGATGGGCTGTTCTATGCTCAGTATATACATGGTGATTCTTTCCTAGATTTGGACGCGGGTAGTTGGTGGGTCATCCCGGAAAATCTTCTCCTTCATCATTCTCTAGATGTAGGCGTAACATCGGGGGAGTGGACTGGGTAAGGAAAAATTTGTTCTAAAGGAAATGAGGTGTTTTAAAAAATCTTGAAGGAAATAAATGTTGTCTAAGGCAGTGTGGCTGGTTGTGCCATCTTGCTTGAACCATTGTGAACCAAAATACAGGTTTTACTATTCCAGAGGTCTCATATCAGGTTTCTTTTCGGCGACTGTAACATTTTTCAGGGGTTTTCCCTTGCAGTTTTACGGTAACCTTAAAAGCAATTCCTCTGTGCCAAAGACTGCCTGATTTTCGAAATATATCAACAATATCAGCAATAATAGTTACAGCATCACTAGGTAGGGTCTTGTGAAATTGTTCCTGCAAGCGTAGTACAGTGTGTGACAAACCCGGCCCAACCGCACAACCAGTTCTAAATGAGCGATAATAATGCTCTACGATGAGTGCTTTCTTTGCAGTAGTTAGTACCATGTAAGCGAAAACTAACCTCAAATTAATACGTCAACACGATACGTACAGCTAATCGAGAAGGCAACTAGAACTGATCCAGTTGCAGTACTGCTGATTTTGGAACTTACAGTGTTTATGGAATCGTACATTATAACAAACCCTGTACAGCCCTTAAATAGTAAATGTGATTCGCTACGCTCCTTTCAATAAGGCTAGAGTGTAATTGATATTCCTACGAATAAATAAAATAAGTTTTCATTTTGAAGTATACAAGAGACAAAGGAATACAAGGACGGCCGCTAAGAGAAAGCAACTCTTAGCAAAGTTTACACAATGCGCTACACTAAAAATGGCATAATGTGTTCTCTTTCGTTATGTTTATAGTGCTACAGCTGAAAACTGTTAGAATCTTCCAACTGTTGTAGTGAGAAACTCTTGAAAAGGCAAATATTGATGAATCTGAAAAAGAGCTGAAGGGAAGAACGTGCCAATCTTGCTATGAATCGTATACAAGATATAGCATAACAGTTTGCTATATATGACATATTGCATGTAAGTCTACGTGAGGTTTATTAATGAATTGCTTCAACAAATTTTTGTTGCAAAGAGTAATAGCTACAGAAGCTTTCAGAACTTAAAATAACATCTTCTCAAGAATTACAATATGAGTATGAAATAAAGCTGATTAGGACAATAAAAACTTCAGATTTTTTTATACTTAAATATAAATATATTAGTTACATAAATATATTCACCTTGCAACTGATGAAGCTGCTATCATAGGCTCCCATATCAAACGTTATTTTCTGTGAAGGCATTGCTAACTGAAAAAGTCAAGTTTTATTTTGTTTAACCTATCACTATAAAGTGCTGGGCCAAGATACTTAATATATAAATAAAATAAACCCATAAACACAAATGTAAAATAACCCGTAAATATTCAAGGAAAACACACATTTTTCTCTATATAAATGTTTCAGTCTAAGTCATGTCTCTTAATGCACCAACTTTTAAAATAACATTATCGAAAACGTCCACTGGTCTACATACAATCCTTGGTATTTATTATGTTTTTTAAATCTAGGGGACCGCCGATCCCACATCCCCCCAGTGTATGGACTTCCATGACTGCAATCCTGCTATGATAAACTTGATTCAAGCCTTGTGCAATGTAGGTTATACCTTAAAAATATGTTAAAAGTTCATAACTTATGTAAACCTAATACACAGATAGACACACACACACACACACACACACACACACACACACTCACGCACAATCATAAGTGCACACATGCACACAATCAAATAAATATAAGGAGTATATAATAAATCAAGACTCCTACCTATGCTCCAAGAGGTTATCCTTGAGACCCTAACTCAAGTAACAAGAGTCTAGAAAGACTAAATGAACATTCCTCAGAGGACAACGACGTACTTCAGTACGCACACGTCACGTGAGTCTACTCGCTGGTACACCTAATTGTAGTCGCACACCTATGTCTGTAGGCAGTTTCAGTACACTTATAAAATCCTCTCCTAAAAACCCTCTACGCCACCCAGTTTGAGAACCCGTGACTTAGGGTATATTTTAAAAAATAGAATTGGAGGGACGCTTTTGTATTTCTAGGCAAGACCCAACAGAGAAATTTAGGGCCCCAGGGCAAAAATGAGTACCATTACTTCCAACATACATCAATTTAACCTTGTGTTTTGTATGACATTGTAAATCCATTATTGTTACCGCAATAAAAGTAGCGAGGCCTACTGAATCTAATCGTTATATGATTGAATTTGTTTAATTAAACTGCCATTCCTTTACAGCAATAAGATATTAATGTTTTTGTGAATAGAAAATTAAAAGCTTGCATAATTGAACATTGTATTTTTTATACTTTATTCACTTTTGTTTTAAATTTTTTTATGGATCTCGCCACTCGTGTGATTATTTCCACAGTAATAAAACACCAACCTGACCAGGCCTGCCCAAGGCTTGCTAAAAAGCATACTAAAGTATTAAAAACTGAACGTGCTTAAGAAAAAATAATTTTTACGTTATATAACTGAAGCACTATATAAGGTTTAGCTTGTATAGAAGACATGTGGCCATTAAGTATTCTATACACTATAAGAATACCACTTACAACTTTTATAAAAAAATGTTTTAACTTGCCTATAGTAGCACTTACTTTTTTTGTGTTGAGGACGGCCGTTTCGGGAGATGTGTCCCTTTGTCAACTCAGACCGTAACTGATCTCAAGGTTTACGTAGGTTAGGGTGGGGGTGGGATATTTTGGTGGTGTGGGTGTATTTTGTGTGTATTAGGAGTTATGATGTCAAAAAGTGCGTGTGAGTTGTAATGTAATTGTGTATTGAGTATGTGTGTAGGGTGTAGTTTGAAGTGCCTATATATTTCGTATTGTTCGGTTGTGTAGCGTTGGTTATTTCTGTGTTGTTTATGAAGAATTTGTAAGTTAGATGTTATGTCTGTGTAGTGGTGTTTTGTGGAGTTGAGATGATCGGCGAAGTTTGATTGGTAGTTATTGTTTTTTAGTGCTTTTATATGTTCTTGGTAACGTGTGTGAAATGACCTCCCTGTTTGGCCTATGTAAAAACTGGGGAATGAACTGCAAGTTAGTTTGTAAACTCCAGCGGTGTTGTAAATGTCGTTGATTTTGCTGTTGGGTTTAAATTGTTTGTTGAGAGTGTTGTGTGTGGAGTAAGCTATTTTGTAGTTGTATTTTCGTAATGTGTTGGTTAGATTGTGGGTTTTGGATGATCTGTAAGGTATTGATAAGTATTTTATGGGATTGTCATCTTGTGTGTTTGTATTTGGGTTATTATGTTTATTTTTTAGGCGGTTGTATAATTTGTCTATCATTGTTGGGTTGTATCCGTTTGTTTGTGCTATATATTTTATGGTGTTTAACTCCTGGTAGTGTTCATCTTTGTCTAGTGGTGTTTTAAGGAGGCGGTATATCATGGTATTGTAAGCAGCTAGTTTGTGTTGGTGTGGGTGGTTTGAGGAACTGTGTATGGTCGTATTAGTGCTGGTGGGTTTTCGGTATATGTTGAATTTATGTGTTTGTTTGTCTGTTCGTTTAATTGTGAGGTCTAAGAAGTTAAGGGAGTTTTGTTGTTCTGTTTCGATGGTGTATGTTAGTTTAGGGTGTATGGAATTTAGGTGTTTTAGAAATATGTGTGCTCTGCGTGTGTTGCCTTTATATAATGTTATGATGTCGTCGACGTATCTGTACCAGTAAATTATGTTATCTGAGTATTTGTTGTTGTGTAAAATGTGGTTTTGTTCGATGTGGTGTATGAATATTTCTGCTAAGATGCTTGCTATGGGGGAGCCCATAGGTAGTCCATCTTTCTGGCTGTAGTATGTGTTATTGTAGGTGAAATAATTTTGAGAAGTGATTAATCTTGTGAGGTGGATGATTTCGTCAATGTGTGTATGTGGTGTATTTGTGTCTATTAGCATGTTTTTGAGGATGTCTATGGTTTCTGGAATGGGGATGTTTGTATATAGATTTGATATATCAAAAGAGACTAAGGTGGAAGTGTGTGGAATATTTACGTTTTTAATTTTGTCTATTAGGTTTAGGCTATTTTTTATGCTACAATGGTTATTAAATTTTATATGGTTTCGGATAGTTTTGTCGAGGAATTTGGACTATCCCACCCCCACCCTAACCTACGTAAACCTTGAGATCAGTTACGGTCTGAGTTGACAAAGGGACACATCTCCCGAAACGGCCGTCCTCAACACAAAAAAAGTAAGTGCTACTATAGGCAAGTTAAAACATTTTTTTATAAAAGTTGTAAGTGATTACTAGTAGCTCACGCGAAGATGGAATCAACAAATGATAAGAATACCAGTAGCCTATAACTTAAAATTGTCCTACCCTAAAAATATACGGCCTTCAGATTAGTAGAGGGGTGTACTTAGGTCATAGTCAAGGCAGTTCTGTATGGCCTAAACACAGTGAGGGGAATATTAATTGCAGTGTAAAAAGAATAAATTTTAATATTAAGTAATTTCTTCTCAGATGTCTACGTTTTCAATAACTTGAATAATATGAAATAATTCAATGAAACTTTACAAATAGTTTCTTTCACTTCTTTTAGTAAAATGTATATAAATACCTGTAAACCTATTCGATTCCATCTTAAGTCATAATTAGTATAATAATAAAGAATAAGTTTCTTTGATCATATGAACAATAAAATCTACTAGAGTAATTAAACATTTCCCTTTTTAAAATGTAATATAGATGTAATTATTTATTTAGAATTAAATATCACTAATTTTAAGTGAAATACAAATTGGAATTAACTCGAAGTTTTGATAAAGATCAATATTGTTTTCCTTTTTAAAATGATCTATTAATTCCTCTGTAATGCCCATATTTTATTTTTTAAGATAATAAAACTTGCAGTTTCCGTGTTGGACATCTTGAGGTTTTTTATTTAAAATTCTGCTTTTGACTAATCCAATACAACATACCTGAGGAACAGTCTTGTCCGTGACTCACTGTATTGAAGAATGCACTGACCTAATCAGAAACGCGTCTGCTAAAGAAATATCATAAGTAAGTAGTAGATTATTTTGCCATTGATACCAAAAGTAGTAATTTATTTAAGATATCTTTAAGTGTCAACATATTTATATCAGAAAATATAAAGTATAATCTTTGAGCACAAATCTGTATTCTATAACATATATGCTGCATAACATTGAATAATCTATGTTACTTTTGGTGTATGTTACCTGACAATAAAGAGTTTATATAGACCTCAACACTTTAATTTAGTGAGTAAACAAACTGGTACACGATTTGATGAATAAAATCACTTGTGTAAGCAATAACAAAAGCCTTAAACAGTGACTAATTGTTAAAAATAATTATTATTGTTAGAGTTTATGTTTAATTTTATTCTTTGTATGGTACCAACTTGGAGTTCAAATGTATACAAGTTTTTTTTTACATAATCAATTTCCTTAAACAATCTCTCTCTTTAAATTAGTTTTGAAAATCAACAAAAATAACAATAAATATTTATTAACACAAGTACTGTTCCCATAAGATGTAATCAGTAACTTTAAAAGTAGTTAAAACTTCAGGTTATGCCATGAAAGGCAGCGAAGTAAAAACAAATAGGTTTATTAGGTAGGTGATTACATATCAGCGTGATATATTCAAACACATTTCCTTAATCAGTTACTATATTTTTCATTATGAATGAAAAAATGTACTTGCTTACAATGTTTAGAATGAAATATGTCAATCCTTACGTGACTATAATTTAGTGACAATAGCTTCAAGGCAGAACTGCCATCTCCTAACCCATTCAAAATATACTGTTACTACTGACATCAGAAATAGAAGGGCATGAGTTGCCCCTAAATGATAACAGCACGCTTTACATAATCCATTTTACTAATGTGTTATGGTAGTTGCTCAAGGAAAAGAAGATGATACTTTTTTGTATTAACTTGGCTAAAAACCACTGCTTACTGATTTATTCTTATTAGTAATTCACAGCATTGAATCGCGTCTGCTGAATAAATCAGCAAGTAGTGTTTTTTCCAAGTTAATACAAAAAAGTGTAATTTATACGAAAACCTCAAGATGTAAAATACAAAAACTGTAAGTCTGAAATGAAGGTTACATGATCAGAATACTTATCCAAGAATATAAAACTTATGAAAAACCATCAACATGGAGAAAAGAATATATGTTAATTGATTCCATCGTTACGTGAGCTACTAGTTTTTAACTAAAAAATAACCACCTATAACGGAACAAAATGATATGGAATATCAACACAATGGAACAGTATGAGATATACAAAGATTTCAAAATATACCCTACAAACATACTCAACACCCAATTACATCATAATTCACATACACTTTTTGACATCATAACCGCTAATATTCACCAAAATACACCTACATCCCCACCTTAATATCCCACCCCCATTCTAATACAAAAACCAAGAATTAGGTTACAGTCTGAGTTGAGAATGGGGCACATCTCCTGAAACCGCAGTCCCCAATTATATAAGTAAGTGCTACTATAGGCAAGTTAACATATTTACTAGTGTTTTTAGTTTAAAAAATATATGTGCATGGGGAGTAGTGTGAGAGTAGGGAATGAGAGAAACCTTTTAAAGGATCAATGCATTTGAAGATTACAAATATTTATTATTATTTACCTAATTTTTTACTTGAGCTACTAGTTAGCACAGTACTGTACTTACTTTCTTACTTGATAAGTAAGAAAGCCCTACTACAGGCAAGTGTCTCATATTAATATAGAAATAACAGACCGAATAAAGAAAGTGGAAATATTATTAGGAGTTTGATACTTAGGCAAAAAACATATAAACAGGAATAAAAAATATCAATTGTATAATTATATACCAAATTAACGAGCACTACAACCTGTAATTTCTGACAATAAAACTGGACCTTTGGAGAAAATTAGATAAAGTTTTGAGTTGTGCTATAACAAAATAGTTAGAAAGGTTATAGAACACTGTGATATAATACAACAGATAAAGGAAAACCCATCCTGGTAATAGATCCCGTTCAGAGAATGCAAGCAAAGGAATACAAAGTTATCTAATATACAGCCACTCAGAGAATGGTTAAAAAAAGGATGAGGGAAGATTAAATGATCGGAAAGACTCCATAAGACACTGCCTTAGAAAGTTTCCTACCCTCGAGAACTGGAACGACGCAGAAGATTAGTCATAGAGAACTGAGAGAACATATATATTAATATACATTATGACTAATAATAACTCAGTTATATTACTTATACTGTTATGAAAAGTTATAAAACACTAATCGTTTATTAAGTTGTTCCCATGTATTTATATTGCATATAATGATGCTTACATTCCTTACAACAACGCAGTACTTTACCCCTTACAGTATGTCATGCCTTGCTCCAATGTCTTGTACTCACTCTGCGAGGGGGCGCGTAGCTCGTGTAACCATCTTAAATGCATCAAGTCTTACCTCTCCAACATTGTAGAGCAGAGCAAATAATGATGCTGCTCACATTCGTTACACAACGCAGCACGTTACCCCTTGAAGTGTGCCATGCCTTGCTCCAATGTCTTGTACTCACTCTGCGAGGGGGCGCGTAGCTCGTGTAACCATCTTAAATGCATCAAGTCTTACCTCTCCAACATTGTAGAGCAGATCACATAATGATGCTGCTCACATTCGTTACAACAGCGCAGTACGTTACCCCTTGAAGTATTCCATACCTTGCTTAAATGTCTAGTACTCTCTCTGCGTGGGGGTGCCTAGCTCGTGTAACCATCTTAAATGCATCAAGCCTAATCTCTCAAACATTGTTGAGCAGATCACATAATGATGCTGCTCACATTCATTACAACAGCGCAGTACGTTACCCCTTGAAGTGTGCCATACCTTGCTTAAATGTCTAGTACTCTCTCTGCGTGCGGGGCGCCTAGCTCGTGTAACCATCTTAAATGCATCAAGCCTAATCTCTCAAACATTGTTGAGCAGATCACATAATGATGCTGCTCATATTCGTTACAACAGCGCAGTACGTTACCACTTGAGGTATCCCATACCTTGCTTAAATGTCTAGTACTCTCTCTGCGTGGGGGCGCCTAGCTCGTGTAACCATCTTAAATGCTTTAAGCCTTACGTCTGCAACATTGTGGAGCAGAGCAAATAATGGGACCAAGAGAAATGAATCCCCAAATAATGGAACAAATCCATATTGAATAACTATAAAAAAAGTATATTATTTAATTAACAACGTACCATAACATAGTAATATAATTAACTGTTTAGATAGCTTGGCAGGAAGAAACGATAAAAATAGGACAAATGATAAAGTTGTAACAGTTGAGCCCTTTTTCCTGGGGTAAGTATTTATCAGGGCTTTATTAAAAATGTGTGTTAATTACTAATTAACAAATTAATTAACCTTACTTTCCAGGGGCTCCTAGTCCTCCGTTTCAGCCAGGCATAATATTGTCTTTCTGTAAACGATCTCCTGATATCTTCGGAAGGTAGAACTAGGTTACTTGGGAAATGAAAATATAAAGTTTGTAACGTTCTAGGTTACTTGTGAAATAAAAATTTAAATTTTTAAAATACAAAGTTATATAATTTATTAATCAATGACAAATTACAATAGAACAAAAGACACCAATGTGACGATTAATTATCTTTTAATTACTGCTAATTATTCCATAGGTTTTAATTACTTATTAGCCTTTAAAATTTATATATATCGACAAGATAGTAACTTACGTTTTCCCAATTAATTCTGAAATGAATATTCAAAGGACAATTTCTACCGTTCATCTGCTAACCGTTTATCAATTAAAATTCAACTTAGTTAACATTAAAATACATTTTCTTTATTATTATCTAAAACGTACCTGGTTGTGCACATTACTTGGTAAACACTTCAACACATATTAAACATTGCCCATGGCTTTTGGAATCACTAATCACTGCACATCGCTCCTGAAATAACAGCGCTCTTAAAAAAAATTATTTAAACATTTACTTATTGGAAACACATAATCGATTCTGACTTCTTCTTTAGCTGCGTTAAATAATTTCGGTACCGGCCTTAACATCTTAAGTTTTGAATACTGGAAGCTTATAAATTTCTAGATAACGTCCGAAAATGCCATCACGTCCGTCTCGTTCAGAGACGTTTGAGAAGTGGGGTCGTTGCAAGAGCACGCCAACGGAATTTCCCACCCTTCGTTACTATTTTGAATTTTTTGATTGGTGCATTGGATCAGGCGATATCAGACCATGCTTACGTCACATGGGGTGATGTCAGTTAATTACCCTAAGTTACTAACTCGTACGATATTTTACATTTTTACCCGCTAGGGGCGCTACTATCTAAGCTAGCTTCACAAAGTGCACCAATAAAACAAAAATTTTCTTTTATATTGGAAAGATATAATTATTAAATAAAAATTAAATATATAAATGAATTTATATGTAAAACCTTATTTTTAAGAGTGTTACAAAGTTAGAACATATGTAGTGGGAAAAATAGTAGAAAATAAGAGAAACTGCTGATGTATAAAAATTCTCATAGATATATGTATATATCTTTTACGCAGCTCAATTAAATATCTCACTCAATCATGGATCCCCGAGTAAACTCTAGATGCCATTAAATCAGAATTCAATAATTGCTATTATTCTATTTATTGGAATTTAGAATTCAACAGTTATATTTTATTAGGGTGTGGCTAATGATAAGCCTAGCTCGTTAGGCCCTGTGGTCTATTCTGACGCGTAGGACTAGAGCTATATATACACGTGTAGTGGCAGGAGAAGACACCATTGATCTTCTAGACATCATGAGTAACTTGTCGTTTGTCTTACTTGCCGTGTTTGTAGGGAGTGTGGCTGTAAGTACTATTTGTATTCTGGTTTAGATTAACAGCAGTTCGTAATTTAAATTCATTCACTCACCCAACCCCATTCTCAACGACTCTCAATGCTGAGGTTAAAAGAAAGACCATCTTTGCTGTAGCGGTGCAACTCGAAAGAATTTCAGAGGCATGAAAAATGGTTGCCACATTTTATCCAATGTGATTTTTGTGTAAACCAATAGGAACGGCTTTCGAGCTGGACTCTCTTAAGGCCGATGCGTCCGTGTAAACCTAGGACCATCCAGTGGCAGGATAGTTGTTAGTCAGCATTTATTATGCAGATGACCATCAGTCACTGCGGTATTATATTGGATGATGCCGGGCAGAGCCAGAATCACTGGAATATGAGTAGCTCCTGAGGGTTTTGAGAGGAACGTAAAGCTTTTCCCTCACTCTAATTGATGAACTTCTCCGTTAGAACCAGCTCTGTAGTAGTTTATTTAGAATATTAAGACGGACATTGGCAATGCGCTACGTTTTTCAAAAGTTTTCGGCCCTATAAAAATTCAATAATAACTAAATATGTAAATATAAAAGGTAAAAAATATTCATATTACAATAGTTAATTAAACCTTACAACAATTAAACAAACGCTGAATTTACATTGCCATGGTTTCTTAAAGACATTTTGAATCATGTTTTCTTAGTTTAAAAGCTAAAATATGAAGCTTAAAAACTTTTGGAGACTGTGTAAGTTTTAATCAACTTATTCCACCATTTAGTGCTTATATCAATACATATTCGTGGCATCTAGCAGGTATATATGGTAAATTATATATATATATATAACATGTTTCCAGTCAGAGCCTGCCAGTCAGCCTGACAAGAGTAACCATGTTGCCTTCTAGTGCAGTGTTATTCTGACACAAATATGTAGAGGGCGCCGCAAGCGAGATTTTGAAGAAGTAAAGCATCTATTTTAATAATAAATAATATCCTTTCAAAATATTAATAATTTATAAAAATAAATCTTGACGAACATGCAAATATAATGAGTATATATATATTATTATTATTTATGCCAGCTAAAACCGTAGAACTATCAAGAATAGATCTCATTCATTTAGCCATGGTTATGTAAAGACATGTTTCATTATATTTTGTTGGAAAAAGAACAAAAAATATGAAACTTAAAAATGTTTAGAAACTTTGTAAGTATTTGTTAACTTAATTAACGAAATGTTAACTTACAACAAAATACATTCCTATCCTACAGCCTTTGTGTATCAAGTACGAATAGCCATGGTGGGCATTTCTCCAAACACTGGAAATAATAAATAGCTATCTAGCGTTCCAAAACATAAATAATGATAGAGGTGTGGTAAGCAGAAATAGTCTTCAGCTGGTGGTAGAGTACTTAGTGTGTGAACCTAATAAATAACCTAAAAATATTACTTACTAAAACATTTTTTATTTTGACCCAGTATCAATATTTAATAAATCTTTTGCTAAAACATCCATTTTTCTTGCACAATATCAATAAACGATATTTATGTGTAACAAAAACAATGTCTCTCTTCTATAAACATTTTCTTCATTTACAACCACATTTCTAATTATATATCCCCTTAAATGTCAAGGCTCTGCCGATGCGAAAGATTGAAAATGAAGAAATCTAAATTTTTCACAGGTTATTGTCGACTTGATTTAGTTAGTTAATGAAATTGCAATTTGTTTGTTACATTATACTAAATATATATTCTGACATTTAGGCTACTAAATATCGCATAGGACCAATACGTCATCTCGATACTTAGATAAGTTTTGATGTAACGATGTTTTTCGTAGCTCAAAAAGGTGAAATCAGGAGTGAATCCTTAAAGATACGATCCTGGTTCCCCTTTTCTTTGGGGAAGAAAGCCCTTTTATTATTTTTGTCAATGCGCTGACAATAGTCAGCCCTTTACCCTTAAAGGTTTTGACGCATAGAACCATAGAACAAACTATTATATTTCTATTAAAGGAAGTCGCAACAGCCTCTGAACCCTTTAAACAACATCAGGATCATCTAGAGGACAAACATTTTCAACCTTCTTTCTTTTTAAATTATTAAAATTCTACTCAATTTCAAATACATTTTAAAAATTTGTAGTGAATGATTTATTACACACTTTTCGAAAGTCAATTCAGTAATTAAATTTAACGAAGTAATTAAGTTTTTAAAGGCAGAAAATCTTTGCTGCTGATTTTACGTTATAAACAGCGTTAAAAATAGCTGATTTTATGTTATAGGTGATGTGGCAAAACCACTGTTTTATTGAATAGGTTACGTTACTTTATTTATAATAATTTTTGCTGTTGTTGACCTAAGTAGGAATTGAATCTTAATATATATTTGTTTATATTAGTAACACCTTGGTCCCTATATAGACCTATATATCTGTTCAATAGTAAATAACTTCATCATTATCTGAAAGTTATCTAATGGTCTATTGAATAGGACATTTTACACACATGTTTAACTTTAAAAATAAATTGCAATACCAGTTGCCTGTGTGTGTGTGTGTGTGTACGCACCCGTGCGTTTAGCATAATACAACTAATATTGTATACCTTGTAAGATTCTTGCTTTAATAAAGCGATGTCTTGTTCCAGTCACGTGCTGCTTTGGTGCAAGGAAGAGGAAGGAAAGGGGAGGTAATTACTATTAAGTTGTTTGAAACTAACCTTGAAATAAAGTAATTTAGTAGTTGTATTAAAATCCACTAATTTAATTAAATAGTTTTACGGCTGTTTGAAAAGTCATATATGTTTTCATTTTCCACTAATTGCTGTGTTTAAGGTAAATGTTGGGATCCTCATCTCATGCGTGTCCTTTTGATAACATTCAAATATTATAGCATCAAATTTAAGCCGCCAGTTTTAAAATTTTCATTTTGATGTTTATGCAAGTCTCCGCCCTTAAATTTACTACTATAGTATTATATTTCAAAGAGAAAATACATGAGGTTTAATGAACTATAGATCCAAAGTGTTAAAGTTACATAACTGTATAAATAATATGTTAATTAAAACATTAGATTTGAACCATTAGTACACTCATGCCTTACATTAGAAGCATTCCACAAGGTGTAATTTGCGCCTTTTGTCACAGAGCTAACACCACAAGAAACCGACACTGTGGCCGTTTGTTGTATTCAGTAATGTCGAGCATTTCATTAAGACAAATGAAAATAACAGGATATTTAAAATGAGTAAAAACTAACAGTCAAAATGTCCCCTTCAAGCTCTTTATGTTTTTCAGTAGTTTTAATTTATATAGTTTTAAATTTATTAAATATATATCAAGAGCCAAGTGGCAGCTTATAAAATTTGACCTGTATTTTTGTTTATATATAATTCTACGCTCTACGAACATGACTTTAAAAAACTATGAAAATAACATTTGCTATGATATAGAGGAAAATTCGTATTTTAAAATTAATAGTACACAGTTCATAAAAACATAGTACTTAGTATATATATATATATATTATGATATGCATGTCAGCAAGCTTTAGTTTTACCTTACAGTTTAATATCGTATCTATATTTTAGATATATGACGCAAGATTTATTAAAAAATCTAACTTTACAGCAGTTTTTGATGCTCAGCTATTTGTTAAGCACATACCCGAGAATTAAGTTCGTTCCTATTATCGAGGTGATTCCTGAGGATGATGAAGAAGAAGAGGAAGCGAAAATAGTTTATAAAAAAGCTGCAATATTTTTTACAAGTGATTCCGCACTCTTTCCGCTAAAGATTGAAGTACCTGCATTCTACAGGACTCAGTCGTATTGTAAGTGACTTTTTATTTGTTCCTTTCGTTTTATATAAAATGGAAATTCTATTCTTAGTTACTAGAGTTAGAACTTATTTCTGCTCACTTACAAATGTCAGTGTTCCAGTCAGCAAAGAGTTCCAAATCATACCTCTCTTTCTCTCTCTGTTTTCCTCTCTAAATATATATATATATATATATATATATATATATATATATATATATATATATATATATAGAGAGAGAGAGAGAGAGAGAGAGAGAGAGAAAGTGACAGAAAAGAGAGAGAAACAGAGATATAACTTACACTTGTTGCTGACTGAAACACTGACATTTGTAAGTGAGCAGATATATATATATATATATATATATAGGGAAAATCTATCATGAAAATCTATCAGCTAGGAAAATTGTTGTGAAATATTTGAACTGTAAGAGATCGTAGCATACTGTCTTTATCTATCAAAGGACAGTCAGTTGTAGAACTTTCAGCAAAAAAGGATTACTGCTCACACTTGGTACAATAATAATAATAATCCACGCACCATAAATTATAATATACTTCGAAAGACTACATAGTATGGAAAGTGGTCTAGATCAATGGAGAGGAGAGACCCTGCGATTTATGGAGAAAAATCTCTACAAATGTATAAAAAGCAAGTATAACTAACACCTGCAGATTGAGAAATATTCAGAAGATCCCACCAAAGCCAAAGATAAAGAGAAGAAAGAGACGTTCTGATAGAACATAAGAAAAATTAGCGGTATTTATTAACCAATCCAATTTGAAGAGAGGATGCAACCTGTATGGAAATTATCCAAAGGAAACACGAGTTAGTCAAATTCCCGGGCTGAAAGAGGCCACATGGTAATTTTGGTATCAAGTTCTAAATTAAAATAGGAAAAAGTAAACTAGCAAAGTAAAAGTAGTAAGTGGTATTACGTGAAGGAGATAATCAAGTAAGAAGTGGTATTAAGTGAAGAAGATATTATAAAACTAAAATTTACTTACGGTATGGAAGCATTTCTAGTGTAGGAGAATAAATGTATTAGTTTAATTATTTATAACTACCTGTAAATGTTACAACTTAGAACTTAGAACTAAAGTTAATCTGTATTTGTATAACATATGTGTTAATTTGATTCCCTTATAGTCAAATATCCTGCAGTAGCCTACATCGTAAGTAAACTACAATACTCGTGTAAGCATTGCTATATAACTTCCAATAGACATTGCTTAGGAAAGGTTAATGTAAATCATTATATTTTTACCTAACGACCTAAATATCCATTTATCTATTTTATTATCATCTATGTATCTTAATATCTATCTAATATTATCTATTTTACTACACCTAATGTTTACAAATTATAAAATATGTTTACAGAAGCGACATTTCGACTTCCTGGTTTGGAACGAAATCTGGTGGAGGTGAGTATACATTAGACTTTAAATTAAATAAATTTAGGAACCCAGCAAGCTTTCAGCTTGTATGGGAGCACACCAAGCCGTGGACTCTATATCTTGCTGTATACGTTTATAGACTAGCCTCGAGTCTTATTGCCTTTAGTAGCTCCTTGTTGCTAAACTAAGTAAGTTTAGGAACTCAGCAAGCTTTAAGCTTGTATGGGAGCACACCATACCGTGGACTCTATATCTTGCTGTATACGTTTATAGACTAGCCTCGAGTCTTATTGCCTTTAGTAGCTCCTTGTTGCTAAACTAAGTAAGTTTAGGAACTCAGCAAGCTTTAAGCTTGTATGGGAGCACACCATACCGTGGACTCTATATCTTGCTGTATACGTTTATAGACTAGCCTTGAGTCCTATTGCCTTTAGTAGCTCCTTGTTGCTAAACTAAGAAAGTTTAGGAACGCAGCAAGCTCTCTCAGCTTGTATGGGAGCACACCAGGCCGGAGACTCTATATCTTGCCGTATACGTTTATAGACTAGCCTTGAGCCCTATTGCCTTTAGTAGCTCCTTGTTGCTAAACTAAGTAAGTTTAGGAACGCAGCAAGCTCTCTCAGCTTGTATGGGAGCACACCAGGCCGGAGACTCTATATCTTGCTGTATACGTTTATAGACTAGCCTTGAGCCCTATTGCCTTTAGTAGCTCCAAGTTGCTTAAGATTTACTGTTGTTATTATAAGTACTGTTGTGTTGCGCTGTTTTACTTTGTTTTACATAAATTAGACGAACATTTAAAATCATTACTTAGATGTGCATTAAGAAGCTGTTGATCCGCATATATATTTATTTTTAATATTTATATTCTATTCACAGATTGCTGAAATGAATATCTACCCGCTTCCATGTTCTTTGTCTCGACTTATCTTCGAAATTACCCCTTTCGGCATAACCTTTTCTAAATCTCTTGAAGAACAGGGTCATTTCAGGTGAGCAAAGAACATAATTACTTAATAAAATAAAACAATAAAATTATTTGTATATTTACCAATTATTTTTTATTTGAGTTTCGTAATCGATAAGAATAGTTTTTAATAAAGTTTTTGTTATAAGCAGTGATAGATAGTGAAAGTGCATTTTTATCTCTTATTAATGTCTAATGGATTGTATTTTGTGAAGGGATGGGGGATGTTTAAATTTGTACACTTTACTTTTCTTCTTTGAAAAGGAAATCCATCGTCCTTCACAACGTAAAATTCGTGCACTACACGTTCTTGTTCGATGTTTTCACAGTCACAAAGCATTGACAATTACTTGTCAATTTTTGGGATTTCTTCAAGAAGTGTTTCTTGAAGTTTACGGAACGTGTTCCACTAAGGGTACAGGCACAGGCAAAAATTATTTCAGTAAATCAATTATTTATTGAACGTTTTTATTATTATTTATTATTGAACGTAAACTATTAATAGCAATAAAATCTAATAAATTACCAGCATCCAACAAAGTCAGGAGTCTTGCGCCGACTGGAGTCTTGGGCTGAATAAATTATACAATGCAATTACACATTCTCACTACCTAACAACAAATGTAGTGAGATGAGTTGAATCTCTCCTTTGGGTTCATGATTTTGGAGAAATGTTAGGCTTCATACTTGAAACTTTTACTCTGACGTCATACTGCATATCAAGCCGATTCCTATGTTTATTTTTCATGAAACACGTAGTTACGGATACAGTCTCTGCGAACGTGTTATATAAAAATATATCAATTTCAGGGATATCTCACGGACCCCTAAGACATTGCCCACGGTCCTCTAAGAGTGGGGACCACAGCTTTAGAGGTAAACAGTGTAGAACTGTCCTCAGAAGTAAATATACTTGCGAAATGGGAATTCTATGTTTCATACTTCGTTGAAGCCGCTACCGCGTGTCTACCTCATTGGCGTAGTAAGAATGAAACGTTCATAGCTATTTCAAAGTAAAACAATCAGGATATGATGCAATTACAATATAAATAAACCATTTGAGAGATTCTCAAACTATGTCAGAACTGAGCCGTATGCCATTTAATTTCCACACCCCTCCCCCAGCCCCGACCTCCTACGAAAAGTCAGTATCTTGAAATCTAAACTAGTCTTTAGTTCTGCGTTTTTTATTTTACCGTAAAAACTACATGAAACGTTATATAGTTTTACTTTTCAGGAGTAAAGAACCTATTATAATATAGTAGGGATTAAACGGTTTCTAAACTTTTTGATTCCATTACCCATTTCGATTCTAACATTTTTCTTTCGATTCTAGATTCTTAGGTCGATTCTATTTTATTTCAGGTTATATATGCCTCCATTTTATTTTCTAATAATAATTTAGCTTACACCTCGGTCGTTTGATGAAGCCTTTTGAAATCTCTGATTAAAAGTAAAAGGCAACACAAAATGTGGTTTGTTATGATTTATGAATAAGTCTATCTGAAATCATGACAAACATATCGGATAAAAGTGACAAATAAACGGACCCTTTGTTGTTGCTTTACAAATAAAAATAATATTTTCGTTATCTCAAATCCCCATTTGCTTTAGTCGTTTAATTCATTTAAACAAAATAATACATAAATAAGACATGGTTGATGATTAGTTATTTTCCCAATAAGTTACAACGTTCACGAATTTCAACAGTTGTAAAAAACAAGAAGCGAAATCGGTGCTTTAATCAATGCAGAATCGAGAATCGACTATCACTAAATACCATTACAATCAACGACTCCTGGAATCGAGAATCGGAATCGGCGCAACATAGTGTACTTCGGTCTGGACGACGATGTAGCTATAGAAAAATCATTGTATGTAGAAATTAATTTGTACTAAAAGTATGAAATAGTGGTGTGCTCGCAAAACTTATCAAGCTGTGGTGCACTTTAATTCCATAAAATCTAGATTAAATAAAACGGAAACATAATTTTAGAATAAATAATTTAGATAAATTAAACGACACGAAGTTACAATAAATTTCTTTATTCTGAATTAGCTGAAACCAGAGTCATCGAAATTCTTCTTGCTTTGCCGCCGGCCTAGGATCGGCACCCTTTCATTAACATTTATGGGATGTAACCAACCCACGTCCATTTACCGCACACGTACAACCCGGGGTACGGAACTACGCCGTTTGCAAAATGGGTTAGAGGCAAACAATAACGGAAGATTTAACCAAACGTAAGTAAAACAGAACTAAAGTTACTGAAGTTAAACAGCATTCAAAGACTAATCTTCCATAAGTTCTTACGTGTTGTAAAACATTGACAGAAAGATTTCCTTCCGGGATGTGCGGGAAAAGACGGACGAAGCAAGAGTGAAACAAAATTCTAGTGAATAAAAGTAGAGCCGACCAGTAGAAAAGGGCACAGACTAGACCATAAAGGTCTCAAGATGTATATCCCAAAAACTGTAAGTAATAATATATATTTTTATTAAATTAAATTTTTTTAACATGGCTAAGTTTTCTTTGGTTCTTGTAAATTTGGAGATTTATTATTAAGATATTTATGCACTGTAACCTAATGTGTCCTAATTTCTTCATATCATCACGTTTGGTCGCCTCATCAGTTTACCTGTCGTCTATCAGCTAACTATGGATGGCCACAGATTATTTACTTATATTATATTATTATTCATAATATTATTCTTTATTGTTACTTGTTTATACTATTTGTTGTTGTGTGTTGCAATATATTTCTTTGTTTCAACAAACATTTAGTTTTTTAGATTTACTTAGATTTCATTTTTGAGGCAGTATTTTTTTTTTGACGAAGATGAGTAAACTCATCAGACAAAAATCGTTCTAAATATTTAGAAGCTTAATGTCTTAATAGCACAATAATTTAGTCACTTTAAAACAAGAGGTTGAGTGTAGACGTAATATAAACAATAAACCGTGACTCAACCTGAGCACACAGACTGTCAGACGCATAGCATGGTAATTAATTAACAAGGCAGTTATAAATACACATAGTAGCATTGACCCTTGTTTAACTGCCTAAGTATTGGAAATCTCACAAACAATTCCGATCTGTTGAAGTAGGTTTTTTGCAGCATTTATCCTTCGCGTATAGTTTTTTTTACATGATTGAATCCTGTCTTGTTTGTTTGTTAGGTGTCAGATTTAGTGTATTGCTAAAATATAAAACATATTATATTCTATATTTGTCTATCATTCTTCACAGTGTAGAAATCACCTTCCTTCACCCCCACATTGACCATTTTATGGTTGATCAAGCATAACGCCTATCACAAAAAAATAACGCTTCTATCTGCATTATTATTACAAAAACAGTAACTGTGATCTTTCCATTCTACACACACTAGGCGTTGATAGAATCGAATTTATGCCCCAAAACAATTTTAAAAAATTAAATGCTATTTGACAGTATTCTAATTCTTAAAATTAGACATAGGTTGAAAACTTAAAAACAAAATGTGTTATAAATTTAATATAATCTGAAGTAAAGAATATTCTGTACACATTAATATAGGTAGTCTATATATTTGGGTGGTAATTATTTAGAAAATCAGGTTAAAAGCTTGTATGAAAAACAAAGTCTATAAGCAAATAAAATTGTTTTTATAAACAATTTACAAGTATTGCTAAAATCTACAAGACTTGATTGATATTTCTTTAAAAGACATGATCTTCTCATACAGCAATTTTTTCTATGAATATAAGTCACAACTATCGCATGAGTCCTTAAATATGCGCAATCATCGTATTTAATAATTCCTCTTTAGTTTTATTATCTCATTCTATCTTTAGCAACTATAATTATCTTGATATTATAGTTTTTAATTTCCCAATGGGAGAATTATTATCAAAATATCTTGTGAAAGTAGTCAATTTAAAATAATTTATACATTATATTTGTCTATAAATCTTCACAATGCACAAATCACCTTCATTCAACCCCATGTTGAGGCATTTGATCATTTTATGGTTGGTCGAGGTTAACAGTCATTCACATTAAAATATTTCTTCCACCTGCATTAGTAATATTAATATATATATATATATATATATATATATATATATATATATATATATATATATATATGTATGTATGTATGTATGTATGGGCTTTATCCATTCTACACACACTAGGGGCTGATGAAATACAATAATACCCCAAGAAAATATTTTTTTAAATTTGTAACACACTTTAGACGGTGTTACATATTAAATTAGCAAATTTCAGAAAACAAACGAGAATGGATTCAAAATTGTAATAATATATGACTATGTAAAAAAAAAATTGTTATGTATGAGAAATATTTTAATGAGATCTCTGGCTGATAGTGACATCTAACGGAAAATGATTAAAACAAGTAATTAAGGTAGGGATGCGCCCCCCGGATGCGCGGTAGGTAGGAAGGTTGCACGCAACTAATATATCTCTCTCATTTGGGCAAGATGTAAAAGGGGAACGGACGTCTCCGAGAGCAAGAAAATTTTATTTGGTTTTTTTTTATTTAAATAAATGTAAAGTTTTAATTTCATATAATCATGGCTTAGAACACGGCGTACGTTACCAGGTACCAGATGGGACGCTGAATTACTGATGACATTTCCCGAGTCTTTTCCACGAGGATGATACAAGGCTTTTACCGAGACTTTTCCACGAGGAGGAAGCGAGGTTACGACATGTGAATACAGCTAAGTGGGCGATTTAAGACTTTAAAGATTTATTTCAAAATTTAAAATGTTTCACAGCATAATTCTAATTAATGAACATTGAGCTTTTCAACTAATTAGCATAACTGTAATTACGCATCTTTTGGTGCCATTATGTTCACATTGAATTATAAAATTTGATTATATAAAAACGCAAGTAAACTCGAGTACAGATTAATTTTCAGCCATTGATTGATTACTTAATTGATAGATTGCTATCCTTAAAAATTCATAAGTAGAATATAAAATGTTCCATAATCCGTAACTGAATGTCAAGAAATATGTATCATGATTATAATTTATTTTATTTGTCTTTCTTAAAATAAAAGATTGTAATTTGCTTTAATTGAATTTAAAAGAGTCATTATTTTACCAGCGCACAATTCCTTGCATTTCAGGTTAACAAGCCTTAAGAATTAATTTAATAATATTCTGCTAATTTAAATGATTTAACTTGGTATTTTAAAATGTTTTAATGTAACGGAGTTATACCTTCAATTGCGTTACAGACAGACGTCTTCGTTACGCCTGATCTGTAAGCTAGAAGTAAAAATTAAATTTTTAAGAATTAAAAATAAATAATATTCAATTTGTTAAACCATACGTTACATAAAAATGGACTCTTCTTAATTTAATTATATACCGTTACAAAATGCGCAACTCTGCTAATTTAATTATATACCGTTACAAAAATGCGCGACTCTGCTGGGCTAAAAATTTGAAATGTAAATTTGTGGGTTGGCGGAAAGAAAATTAAAAATGGTTGAAAATAATCGATTTAATTAAATATATTCAAAAGGTAAAAAAAAAAAAAAAAAATTATTCATTAATCATTTAACAGTGTAAGTTTTGTAAAATTTTGTAAAATGTATAAGTTGAACGTAGAAGGATGTAGCTTGTAGCTTGTGTAAACAGTTTGGTAAAGATAGGGGAGAAAACCAGTTATAACCTGTTTTTACTTGTATTGTAGTCAAGGTCAGAGACTCTTGTTGTTTAAAATATTAATCGTAATATGCTTGGTAGAGTTTAGATTTTTTTTAAGTTTGTGCATGGCTTTGAAAGCCAGTTGTAGAGTACCATTGTTTACACAGCTGCAAGTTCCAATGTCAGGCAAGTTAGATTTGATTGTCCGAGTTTGTATAAACAAGTATCTAGCCTGAAGTTCAATGTTTGCATAAAGGCTGTTTAAATATTTCGAGTTTGCTTGACTTTTCTGGATAAGGAATATATTCTCGTTAATTTTCTGAAAGCAATTCTATTAAACAAAATAGATTTAATAATAAAACTTTGTCAAAAGAGGAATTAAAATATAATAAAAAAGAAAATTATAATTGAAGTTAACAGTGATATGATTTTAAAAGTAATGTTTAATAAAAAAAAAATAAATTTATGAGTTAATTTTAAAGGTATTTAATTTTAAATGTATAAGTTTATAATAGTCATATAAAAATATTTCAAGCAAAATTTATCTTTTAAAATAGTTGAAATTTCTTAAAATTTTCAATTTGGAAATATGCAAGCTTTATTTTAAAAAGAGGATTAACAAGGAAGATACGAATGTGCCTTTGTGCAGAATTTATACTCCACGACGACACTCACATTGTATGTCAAAGTGCACGTTGACATACTATACATATTCTACATGAGAGAGACTAGGACAACAATCTCAAAACACACAATACTACACAGATTCAATGACTTATGGGGGAATTAAAAATAAATAATATTCAATTTGTTAAACCATGCGTTACATAAAAATGGACTTTGCTTAATTTAATTATATACCGTTACAAATTAAATAGTGACTCAGATCTTTTGAATTCTTTAAATTAGACAAACGTCGAAAAAATAAGAATAAAATACTATCCTAATTTACTATAATCACAAGGAAAGATAATTCTGTAAACAATAATACATACAAGTACATGTCCAGGGTGGTATTTGTTTAGGAAATCAGGCTAAACTCTTGCATAAAAAACACCAGGTCTTGAAGCAATTTTGAAATTTACATTTTCAGAAACTACAAAAAATTGTTAAACCTACAATACTTGCTTAAACGCTTGTTAAAATTATTATCCTCGCTTACAAGAATTGTTTATGGAAATAGGTCATAACTAGTGCATTTAGACACTCTTTGTATGTTTTAGTTCTCGAAAATGGTCAATTATCTTAGGAAGGTAGAATGAGGAGATTGCATATTGTGTATGCATATTTATTAATAGTTCTACGGTTTTTATAAACTTATTCTATTTTAAGGAACTTTAATTAACTTGAAATTATAGTTTTTAATTTGAAAGTTTGAAATTAGTGGGAAGATTGATATAATTCTAGAATTTAAGATATTATTTTTTACTGATAAAATATCAAAAGAACTATAATTTTTTTTGCAAAGAAACTTTACCCCAATATCCTCGATAGATAGTTAACAATCTAAAACCATTTTATTTGCCCTGTTATTAGTAGGAATTAGCAATAAACTCGTAATCGGTTGAAGAGTAAATACTAAAAAGTGTTTCTGTCTTCAATACATGTCTTCTACTTACCAGATCATTAATTGCAACTTGCTTACAGCCCAAATGATACGAACGAGGAACATAAGAGTATCAATTCACTATCAGCCTGAATAGTTGATTCTAAAAAATCTCTATAAGTAACAGTTTCCTCATTAATGGACGTAGCAATAAAGTGACCTTGGGAGATTTCAGTCTTAGTCAAATGGATATAACTGACTTTGAGGCAACTCATTGAAATTAGCTACAGTGCAATATATTTCAAATCTGCTAATTGGTTAAATCGTCTAAGCTTTATCGTCTACATCTTTACTTATTCACAAGTGTTCAGTGGCATTCGAATCTTGGTAAATTATTTAAAAACAAACAAACTAAACGATAAATTGATTAGAAAAATGATCGCCCTAAGCAAATAAAACAAACCACTATTATGATTTGGAGGAAAAACGTCTGAATTCAAGGTATGATGACTGGTATTGTCAAGAGTTACTGTAGCTATGATACCAACACTGAATGGGTTATAAATTCTGAACTTTATTTTCTCATCCTGTCCTCTTATATTAGAATGACAGTATTGAGTGGTAGCTATATGCAAAAGTAAGTAGAAGTGTTCCTAACACTCTTTTATGAAATACAGGAAACATCGAGCACACATTACCAAAAACCTCCAATCTACCAACACGCCAAGCCTTAACTCACTAACCTACTATCCCATTAATCTATTCATCCATTCACTACCGTACACTTTTTGATTCACGCAACTCATTCGGCCTACCCTACCACTCACTCACAAACACATCCATTCACACATTGGCTCATTTTCCCACTGAGCCAATCACTCACTCAAACCCGTAAGACCTAACCATCAATCCCTCCCATTCACTCCATTCCCATTTACTCATCACCTACTACCCCTACTACGCTTATCCCTGGCCCCTACCTAAAGAACCATTCACCAACCCAACCTTACTTCTACCCCGCCTATCCCTAGAAACAACTTACGCCCGTTCACCTATTTGTAGAAACATCTATGACCCATCGCCTTTCTTTACTTACTTATTCAGTCATTTACCTACGCAATAATAGATACATCCATTTAGTCACTCTCTAAACCCATCCAGGCATACACCGACCCCACTTTACATGTACACCACCTATCTATAGAAACACCTCACGCCCGCTTACATATTTGTAGAAACCACTATGGCCCATCACATGTTTTTACTCACTTATCAATCATCTACCTACGCAACAATAGACACGTCCATTCAGTCGCACTCTAAAGCTATCCAGGCATACACCGACCCCCTAGCCTACCTAATCATTTATAACCTATAACTACATCAAATACATTAATCAAATACATTACCCTGCAAATTCACTAAATACCCTCCACACAACCTCTATCACTCACCCACTTACTCTTCACCCACCAACTTACTTCCTCACCCACACACTAAATCTCTCACCCACTCACTCAAACTGCGACTAACTTAAAGCGTTAGGATAAGGAAAAATGGCGCTTAGTTAGAAACATCTCGCCTTGGATGCATAAGTTAGCTACCAGAGACGCTACTGGCTGCGGTACCACGACATACATACTCAGTATGAGGACTCCGCAAGGCTTCCGTTACATTCACGTACAACTGCAGTCGCAATCAATATTCATTCAGTTTTATATTTGGTAAATGTATAATAAAAGTGCTTAGGTTTGTAAAATGGAAGCAGAATGAGAACATCCAGTAAACTTTAAAAAATTTAAAAGATAAAAAAACCTACGATTTTTGGGTGATATGATTGGGTAAAACCCATAAATAAGATTAAATAGCAAATTGTTTGTGGCTTATAAAACAAAATGGTTAGGTTTTTATTAGTCTGTTAAACTGTGAAATATTCTGTTATATATAATTCAGTAGATCGTAATCAGTACGAGTCTCCCCCCCTCCTCTCTCTCTCTCTCTCTCTCTCTCTCTCTCTCTCTCTCTCTCTCTCTCTATATATATATATATATATATATATATATATATATATATATTAAATAAGTTGATACGTTAATGAATACAAAATATTTCAAATACAGTCATATTATTCTTTATAAATGTTTCACTAATAAAATAAGTATTAGCTACTCCAGGAAAAACAATGATATAACAAAATTGACTTATATAAGGTAAATACAATATATTGTGTATGAAATACGAGTCTCTCGTGCATGAGTCTCATGGTAACATATTTTTAATGCTTTTTCTAACATTTTCTATGTAACATTACTATATGAATATAAAGTAGCCTATGGTTATAATCCTATGATTATAAGAGAAGCAAAGAAAATAAACAATGGTGTAATTTATTAAGAAAAAAAATTGGATATAAATAAAATGTCTAAAATCATGTGCCATGTAGTGAGGCACTAAATTTTAGTTCTTAAGTGGATATAGTTTAACATTTTTTGCAGACTGAAAAAAATTATTTGGACGTGTCCGGAATCGAAACAGGAACGCTTTCATTTCCTAGTATATAGCGAAGATAATTAATAAAAGTACGGTTTTTGTTATAAATAAAAACACAATATTCTTTAATAAAGACTGAGTTTTGTAGTATACGGAAAAATGTGAAAAGTTTGTCACCTAACGAAGTCATCCTTACACAGGCGCCACGCTTAGGGACAGATGTATCGCACCTCTTCCGTACATATCCGCCCATTACAGGGGGACATGGGTTTTTAACAAAAACGTAATAATATGTTGTGCAAAAAGTCCGTTTCTAAGCAACAAATATAAATTTAGGTTTTGGTTTTAGTAGTTCATTGAATCACTAACAGATTGCGCTTCTACATGAATTTGCACGAAATTAAGTATTAAGAAAACTAATACGTAACGCATCAAATGACATGAATATATTTTAAATATTACATACGTAAAATACGTATTCAAGGGTTTAAAACTGAAAATACAACATAAATTCAGACATAAAATTAAATGATTCAACAAAACGTATGTTACTCATGAAACTAATAAAACTCCACTATCGGATCCTAGACGTCGGAAACAGGATTTATAATACAGGTTCGTTACAACCCAGAATATTGTAAGCAGTTAATACTCTTCCAAAACGAAGAAGCATTTTGAAAAGAGTTTTGTTTCGAAACTCTCTACTATTTACCGTCTGCAAATGTACAACAGCCACAGAGATACTCACGCACACACACATGCACGCGCCTATTTTGTAGATAAATACTCCTGAAAGATCTTTCTACCATTCCTATAAGCCATGATATTCCTTTGTTTAATACTAAATGTATAGTTTCATTATAACATATAAATGTAACAAATTTAAAAATAATACACAAATATTTACTTTAAGAAATTTGAAGGTACACCAAAGCAATTTGTACCACGATCTTATTAGTTCGAGTAAGGACGAAATACTAGTGTCTTGCAAATATTTGGAAAATTATATTGCGTTCGACCCTTCAATATCACCATTTAATCTCTCTTTTCCATCGTTACATTAAAGCGTTGGCAAAGTGAAAGTCGAAACGCACAAGTAAAGTAAACGTTCGCACGCACAAACACACACAAGGAAGACATATTGAAATTGATGTTGTTTTAAAACTTATTAAAATGACTCCAGAGCCATAGTCAGTTGTTTCCAAGGAAACAGTGGTAGAATGCAGCCCCTAAACATAGCTGCAGCTGTTTTACATATTAGGCGCCGTCTAAACTCGTATTGCCATACAACTCATTACATATATTTGCAACATTGTACCAAAAGTTACCATTTCATATCTCTTCTATCATTGCATTGCTATCTCGGGGGCGCGTTAATATAACCCCTAATACGCACTTAAAAGTAAACAAAATTTGTGTGTGTTTGTGTGTGTTTGTGTGTGTGTGTGTGTGTGTGTGTGTGTGTGTGTGTGTGTGTGTGTGTGTGTGTGTGTGTATAAAGACATACCTGCAGCTGATTTGCATATTTAGCGCCGTCTAATCTTCTAGTCTAAACGGGTTTATAATACAAGTTCGTTACAATCCAAATCGTAAGTAGTTAATACTCTTCCAAAACAAAGAAGGATTTTGAGAAGAGTTTTGTTATAATATCATACTGACAATGTAACAGGTTTACTTCTGTAAGTGCGACATTTCCCAAATGTTTGTAGTTACTTTCCAGATCGCTCTTGCATTTATTTGCATTCTTAACAACCAGACAAATTACGTTCCGAATAAAAAATTAGAAAATTTGCATCTGTAGATTAAAATATCGGAATGCGAATAAAATCAACACTTATTTCCAAATAAATTATAAGAATAATATTATTTCAGAAAACAGAAGAAATTATAAAATTCTACAATTGAATAGACTTAAACAAAGAACATAGACTTAGACAAAAAACATTGACAATTTATTCAGACAAAAAAACACTTACCAATAAACAATATACAATCCAATGCCCCCCAAAATAAACGCCCTCATCAAAACACATACAGTCTTATACAGATGCTAAAACAATATTTACCCGGAGGATTGGCCACGCCACAGATGACGTAATCAGTATGACTTGAACTGCTGATTCGGGTTGAACAAACTATCACGAAGCGAACACAAAGGACTGGAAATGTGTTGATACACAGGACGAAAGGGGGTATGAATAATACATGATAGGCTTAGGGCGCTTTTTTTGCTATTTCATCAAGCTTTGAATACATTTATTTAATTGAGTCGGAAGTATTCCTAGCACGCTTGTTACACGGGATGTGCGCAGAGGTACTTATATCGTTTCCGAAAACTTGACAACATACTATTTATAATAACGGCATTAAAAAGAGAATAAAAGTATTATAGTTATATTAAATAGTGTTAGTTGTTGAAGTGGGTAGAATATGTATGACGATAAACTGTTATACATATATTAATCCTTCAGTAACTTTCATTTGTTATGGTAGAATATATATTTAGGTATATATTCGTCTAATTTATATTTATGAGTATATATATATATATATATATATATATATATATATATATATACATATGATACAAAAAAATATTTATTAATAAGTTATACTGGAGGTTTTGATTACCTCTCTATTTTCTTTTCCTAAGATAATACAGTTTATATATATGATACAAAACAATATTTATTAATAAGTTATACTGGAGGTTTTGAATAACTCGCTATTTCCTTTTCCTAAGATAATACAGTTTAATATCGAGTTGTTAAAATCATCCTTCATAAGCTATAAATAAAAACTCGATAATTTGTTATGCAAACACATAATATCAAGGAAATAATGAAGGAGCAGAATATAGTACCAAGTAGTAGTAAAAAATTGTTATACAAAATAATAGATAATGAAATGACACAATATCAAATTTCTCTTCCGCCTTGTAAATTTTTCACCCTTTAAAAAATAAAAGAAGGTTAATACCTTTACCTTATCTTTTTGCTGAAAGTTTTATTTCACGATAAATAAATAAATTACCACTTTTCCGCTTCAACATATACATATACATACATAAATACATAAATACAAGATACAAAAATACTTATATATTTGGATAATGGATGTTATAACTGCCTGTCGGTCCGGGTGGAATTTTGCAATCGCATTTAAACTAACCTCCTGATGACATAGAGTCTTGAAATTGTAAACATGAGTTGGCAGTGTATAACAATGCAATATTCAATAATAATCATCGATGTAACAAACTTTTTAAAGAAAAAAGGTCGAATTACATTCCACGATATCGCTTGCAAAGTTTCAAATGCAGGAGACTAAGAATGTGAAGAAAAGCCTCTCTGGTACCACGTTTTAAAACGAAAAAAAAGTATAAAATAATTTGGAATTTCCAAGAGTGTATGGTGTAAGGTTTTCTTTTCAACATGAAAATTCAATACGGGGTAGTTGGACCCATTCTATAGATAATATAATCATATGGAATTGGTCAGTAAATGCGACCCACGTTTTCTTTACTGAATGTTTCATATGGACATTAAACATTTACACCTTACATTCCCAGAAATTCCAATTTATTTAAAATTTTTGAGTTAGTTTAAAAACATGGAACTAAGACGTTGTTTTACTTCAAATTGTTATTATATGATTATTGATTAAAAAAAGAAGAAAAATGTAACATTAAATGATTATAAGAAAAGAAAAAGTATGACTCAATCGTTGAAATTATTTCAAAAACGTTTTGAAATAAGAGAAATGTCTAGAATGTGTCATGTTGTGGGATATTATCCAAGTTTTAGTTGCAAAGTCGAAAAAATATAACATTTTGTAGTAGTCTGAAAAAAAATTTAAGACATGTCTGGAATGGAAACAGGAAAGCTTTAATTTAATGGTTATAGCTGAAATGACTGCAAAAATACAGTTTCGTATTGAATAATAAAGCAATATTCTGTCACACCGATTGAGCTCTGTAGCGTGATGAACTGTGGAACGTTTTCAACCTAACGTAGTCATCCTTACACAGGCGCCACGCTTAGAGACAGGTGTATCGCTCCTCTTTCGTACATATCCCCACATTACAGGAATACAAGGGTTTGTAGCAAATGCATAATAATATGTTGGGCAAAAAGTCGGTTTCTAAGAAACAATTTTAAATTATGGTTTTGTTTTTAGTAGTTTATTGAATCACTAACAGATAGCGATTCAGCACAATGTCACACCAAACTAATTATTTAAAACCTACTCATATAACAAATACTTGACAGATAAATGACATATGTACATATTAAACAAAACATACATAAAAACCGAAACATAAAATTAACAACAAAATCAGATGTAAAATGATATATTTTAACAAAATAATGTTACATTTACAATTTATGAAAAACTTCAATTTATGTAAAAACTAGTACCGTAGCTCACGAGAAGGGAATCAACAATTATATAAATGTATTAAATATCTTCAGAAAAATCATGATATAACACAATTTACATACACACACACACACACACACACACACACACACACACATATATATATATATATATATATATATATATATATATATATATATATATATGTATGTATGTATGTGTGTTTGTGTGTGTACAGTAAATACAATGTAATGTTATGAAATACGAGTCTCTCGTATATACTAGTATACTCTTTTTATACATCCTTTTAATACATATACATCTTATAAATGTTTTTTAAAAACATTTTCTATTTAGCATTACTCTATGATTATAAAAGGAAAAAATAGTAGTAAATTTAAACTTTACACTCCCATATATTCCGAATTAGTTTACACCATAGGTTTCCTTTCAAAACATGGAACCCAGAAGGTTTTTTATTCAAATTAATACCATAAGATACTTTAAGGAAGAGAAGAGAAAAAAGTAAGAATAAATGATTATAAGAGAAGCAACGATAATGGATAAAAGTTGAATTTATTAACAAAACAACGTTTCGCTATAATTACAATTTCAAAATCATGTGCCGAATTGTGGGTCACTATCTAAGATTTAGTTCTAAAGTAAAAAAGTCTAATTTTTGCAGACAAAAAGAATATTTCTACGTGTCTGGAATCGAAATAGGAACACGTTTATTTCTTGGATAGTTGTGGTAATAATTACAAAAAGTACGGTTTTTGTACTACAAAAGTACGGTAACATAATAATCTTACGCAAAGACTAAGCTTTGTAGTGCGGAAAAATGTGGACAATTTTTAACCTAACCAAATCATCCTTACACAGGCGCCATGCTTAGGAACGGATGTATTGCACTTCTTTCGTACATGTCCGCCAGTTACAGGAAGATTACAGTAAGACAATGAGTGTGAACAAAAACCCAATAATATGTTCTTCAAAAAGTCCGTTTCTAAGCAACAATTATAAATTTAAGTTTTGTTTTTAGTAGTTCATTGAATCACTAACAGACTGCGTTTCCATATAATATCGAGCGAAATTAAGTATTGATAAACCTAATATGTAACAACATATCAATAGACATGAATATAAACAAATATTCTTTGAGCTTAGCTTGTGAGGTTATGTTAAAAAAAAATAAAAACATACACAAAACTCACAAATTAATCATTTATTTACTCATACGCGTTGGGTAATTGGTCATTGAAACGCGTATGAGTAAATAAATGATTAATTTGTGAGTTTTGTGTATGTTTTTATTTGTTTTTAGACATTAATATAGTTTAAGTAATACATACGTAACCAATGATTAAAACTGAAAGTACAACATAAAATTGGCTTGAAATTTATAAAAAAACCGATCGAATCCAAGACGTAAAAATAGGATTTGTAATTGAAGATAGTTATAATGCAAATAGCAAGGAGTTAATACTTTTACAAAACAAAGAATGTAAAACAGTTACAGAGATACTCACGCAGACAGGAGTATGTTGGGTAGATAAATACTCCTAAATGATCATTCCTCCACTCACATACACCAGGATATTCCTTTCTTTATTACCAAATGCATAGTTTTATTATAACACATTTGATATAACGGATTTTAAGTTACGCCCAATCAAACTTATACCATGACCTTATTACAGATACGCCTATCCCTAGGGCTCGTATTGCCTGATGTTTGCA